>CM060948.1:32488240-32913025 GCA_030765055.1 Mantis religiosa
GGTGTTTGCAGAACAAATAAAATGTAGGTACTACATGGCAAAGCGAGAAGGCGTATCGGGAAAAATTCACAACACAGAGATGTTTACCTCAGCTTATCGCACATACACGGTGAGTCCAGTGTATGTATAGTCTGTTCATGTCCTCTGGACAGCAATGTGTCATATATCGGCAGGCGCGAGAAAACATATCATATAGACACACGCAGCTTCCAATCATCTATCTGTGTTTCGTAACTTACTGTACGTTAACTTACTAATATGTCACTCTTCTAATCGACCAGATAAGACTTGATAAGAGTCGATCACAGCGCTGGTCCCCTGAAGGTCGATACGCCTCAACGCTCTGTCGAGTAATAGGTATATCTTAATTTTTGGGGAAAACCTGTGCATTCCTGTGGAAACATAGAGTCAAACTGAAAAATTCAATGCCATAGTCGGGATTTGAACCACGGATCTTCTGGTCTCCGTTCAGCCACCCTAACCATTGAGCTACTATGGCTAACGTGCCGATATGACATTAAATTCTCCAACTGTCTCGTGTTTTTCCCGGTAAACCACTAGGATTTCTCATAAACACATGAGACAACTACCTTAATGACGACTTACAACGTGTAAGTACTTTAAGGCCCGGGCTTTATAGTTAACCACTATTAGGTCAGTTCTTTCACGCTGGCAGTGTGTAGGCTAAGTTGTGGAAACATAGAGTCAAACAGAAAAATTCAATGCCATAGCCGGGATTTGAACCACGGATCTTCTGGTCTCCGTCCAGCCGCTCTAACCATTGAGCTACTATGGCTAACGTGGCTATGTGACATTAAATTCTCCAACTGACTGGTAACCACCTAAGTGTTTTACCGAGAAAAATACCGTGGTTCAAATCTCGGCTATGGCATTGAATTTTTCAGTTTGACTCTATGTTTTCACAATTTAGCCTACACACGGCCAGTGTTAGAGAACAATTTATTTCCTGTGCATTCGTCTTCATTCGAGTGAAACTTTATATAACTAGTAAACGTTCAGAGCTAGGCAAAAATGTATCAAACAAGAAATATAAACCTCTTTAAAATATATAATTTATTTCAAATAATTGTTCCTTGTATTGCATTTCCTGTCTTACCTGTTTGGTTTCGTCTGGACCCAACAGTTTCCCACGCCAGAAACTGATAGAGCGAAACGCCTTAACGGAGACGGAATCTAATGAACCGTGTGTATCCTTACATTCATGCAAATGAAATAACAATAGTAAATTCTCCATATTATCATGCACATATGTTTTATGTCAGCGAGAGTTTTGCAATTTTAATGGAGAATACCTTGGTACAATGACGGAATCCTGAACATAGATGGTAAGTGAATTCTTCCTGTTGCCGTATTACAAAGCATGATGGGTATGAAAAGTAGCACAGATTGGAATGTAAATATATTTATTGGCTGAATACTTGTTACAGGCATTTTAGAAATTTCAAATTTGGGATTGTGTCATAATCAAAATATGATTTTGCTGATGATAATATAAACAATAATATCTGATAACGTATTCTTCTTTTTAACACATTTCTTTTTAAATTTACAATATAATATATTGTTTTGTTTTCCTAAACATAATTATAATTACTGCTTTTAAAATATCACTTTCCCTTAAGCTCAAGCTAAAGCAGTGTATTTATATCCACTTTTTATATTACTTTGATAACTTTTCTTCATACTTTTTCAGTAACATGAAACCATAAATTCCAGTTTATACTTTACAACTATTTTAAAATGAAATTAGTTAAGTCACTAAAGCATTCCCTTTAATTTTTAATGTTTGGTATAGATATGTTAATGATACTTTTGCAATTGTTCCTGATAAATTCATAAACGATGCTTTAAAATTACTAAATTTGTAAGATAAAGCTATAAAATTAACATTAGAAACTGAAATTGATAGATTTGTTCCGTCCCTATATCTAAAGATAATAAGAAATAATAGTAAATTAAACTTTTGTATTTATATGAAGTCTACTCATATTGATAATTACATAAAAAATAAAAGTTTTAACCATTTTTCACATACATTTGCTGTTTCAATAGTTTTATTTATAGATTAATAAATATACCCCTGAAGAAAGATGAATTTAATAAAGAATATAAACCTATTATTAATACTGCTTTAATTAATGGCTTTAATAAAGACTATATATATATATATATATATATATATATATATATATATATATATATATATATATATGAAATTGAAAAATTCAAATATCAAAGAACTCTTAATGATATAACTACCCTTAGAAGTAAAAAAGACGGTTATAGTTTTAAAAAATTTACTTATCACATTTGGGTTAATAAACATTTTCCAAAAAAATTTAAAGAGTTTGGTATAACTTTAGTTCCTCAAAATAAATATATTATTAAAAATTTATTGCATTTCTCTAAAAATGATGAAATAAATAATACAAAAATCTGGTATTTATCAGTTTAATTGTTTCGATTGTGATAAAGTTTATATTGGAAAGACAAAACGTAATTTAGAAACCAGAATGAAGGAACATTTTCGTAACATTAAGTATAAACAAACTGATAAATCGGCCGTAGCAGATCATTTTTGGTCATTTAATCATGAAATAAATTCAGAAGTTAGATTATTAAAACAATTAAATGGTCCGATAGAGTTACTGGTTTGAGAAAAAATATTTATTTTAAAAAAGAAACATCGCGTAGGATGCATTTTGAAATACCGGAAGTCGATTCTGTTTTTAAATTTGTTTTATTTTCAGATTTTGGAAGTACTAACAAGAACATATTAACATCTAGCGTTCGTAATGATGACGACAGCTTTGTTGATTCCGGCTGATGATGTGTATAAGTTTACATGAAATAGTGATCCCGTAAAATTTATAAGAAAATTATTTTCATTTCTTATAAGATAAGTGAAGTTTTAAGTTACAAATTGTTATATTTGTATATATTAGTTCTATTTTCTTCTTTATTAAATCTCTCAGGGTTTATTTTAACTAAAAATTCCTATCTAACCATACCTGTATATGCCAAAAAGGATAGCTCTGCTCTTGACAGTTCGAGTAGACCTTGTAACAGATTTCCAGGTTTTTCTCGGTCATAACTAGCAAATGTGACACCCTGCTCTTCTGCTCTGCCAGGTAGCTCTTAACCTCCATGCATCCTTGATTACTTAATTAGTCCCATTCTTCTCCCTCATCGTCCTTTCTTATATTCTTTACATTTCTGGCTCATTTTTCTTTTACTTTCTGCAAGAACTCACCAATACTTCTTACCTTCTTTTCCTCCATTACCGTTAGCATTTTTTAGCTACTATCTTCTTCTCTACATTCCCCCATTTTCCCTCACAAACCGTTTTTCTCCACATTGCAACCTCCTCGCATTCTGTAATATAGAGTTCAATGTTTTCTTTTCCCTCATACAATTCAAAAATTCAATTTTCCCTACCTCTTATCTCTCTTAGAAATATTGTTCCTGTTGTCATCCAAGCTAACCCTTCCCTCTCTTGCCTATTGCAGTATTATACATATGCTTCTCGTCCCCAATTTCTGTTTATTTGTTTGTAAAATTATAATAATTTCCTATTTTCTAGACTTCCCCATATTTCCTGTCTTTCTGTATCTTCTATTCCGCATTTTATCAATTTACCCACATCGCTTGTATTCCTTTCCTCTAATCTCCATATACCTCCCATTCCTATTTTGTCCATAATTCCTTCTATCTCTGCCCACCAACTATTTGAGTTCTCTAACCTTTTTTTTTTTTTTTTTTTGCTGTCTCATGCATAATTTCTTAATTTCCCCTTCTTCTTTGGCCAAACACCTATACCAAAATTTTATTATTCTTTCCATTATTATTCCACTTCTTCTTTTCTTTCCTAATTCTACTAAAGTTACTTCCCTAGGTGCTGATCTTGGTATATTTACTATCGCTTTATCTCTTATACGTATAATTATACCCTGAGCTGGGTACATTGAACTATGTTGACTCCATATAGCGGAGGTGGTACATAGGCGTTAAGTGCTGCTTAAAGTGCAATCTCTGACCTTTGAAACACCCTCCTTATACAGTGCATTTGAAGTGCCCGAACTATAAATGCAGGTAAAATGTTTGGTTCATATATCACTGTCTAGCAAACGGCGTTACTTTCGCAACAGCCGTCAATATGGAACCACCTTGGGTAAGGATGTGCGATAAATCCATGAATTTGTGCCATACCGTCAGGCTTGTTGTTACAGCTACACGTTTAATAAATAGTTCTCGCCAAGCCATGATATCCTTAGGCGGTTAAGATTTATATAGCTGTCCATATTAACAGCGTTCTGTATATGCTGGTTAGATACTACTGCAATATTATTCCAGTGTGAAAGGGCTAATAGCCACAACTATCATAAATAATTAGCATTTCCATTATAACAGCATACATATTTTATTGTTATTTGTGTTGTGGAAATCTTTACTTGGTCAATCTGAGATATTAAAATGCAAGTCAACATTTAGGAAATGTGATGGACAGAACTTACCTTCAGGGTAAAACTATTCGCTCGGGTTTTATATCTTTGGGCTTCTAACCCTTAACCAGTATGGTGCAGTTTTTGTAACCCAAAATGATATTGTGAGGTCAGGGAGATTAATTAGGCAAAAACTACACTGGAAGTCTCTGCATGCATGTCTACAGGATCTTTTTTACCATATATGTAATATTCATTAGTCGAATAATGATAGTTTTAAGAAGTAGCTATTTTGAATCAAATTACATGCTTTACTCTGGTGAAAAGGTTTGAAGTATAAAATTAAAGATTAGCAGTAACTAATAAACGTGTTTAAAATGAAATGGATATAGCAACTGGACAAAACGACAGTAGGTGTTTACAAGTAATCCTCACAAATCCTTCTTGTGCATTCGCTACATATTGGTGTACTGCAAGCTACACAACATACTTTTGTTCTCCTATCTTTTGTTCTAGGACACTTTGTACATCTAACCCGTATTGTTATGACTCCTAATTGCTTGGGGATTTTGCATTTGAGCATCCTGGCAATGTTATTTCTTAACCCTCGAGGGAGATGTGGAATACTCATTCTTCTCTATAGAAGTGGTTCAACTAGCTGCCATGACAGAGACCTGGTGAACTCTAAGCGTCATTTTTTATGGTTTTCTATTAGTGATAAATATATTACAAATGCATTCAGCATGGAAATGTTCAGCATTGTGTAGAAAACAGCAAGGGGCCACCTTCTACAGCGTCTATCGGTCGTATAGACAGTGCATTTTTCATCAAGTGCATCTATTCCTCCTTTTGTGGCATTGTAGTACTCAATTATCTCAGGTTTCTTTGTTTCCTGGTTCACTGAGGTACTGTAGTCCATCGAAGATACCAAAATCACTGCCTTTTTTGGTTTTGGTGCATAGGAGACCAATGTTAAGTTGTCTCCAAATCCAAACAATGAATATCCAGGTTTCCTGGCTTTGGATGACAAAAACTCTATTGGAATTTATTTCTTGATTTTCTTTAAGGTTCTCACATAAGCAAGGCCCCTCTTCCTTAGTTCCTTAACAAGTTCGATGCAATATAATGCATTTTGTTTACGTAAGCTGTTGACATTTCCTCCTAAACATACAGCAATACGATATGATATAGTTACGTTATCAGTATGGTGGGGTCACGCTGACCCCGCTAAGGAGAAAAACAACTGCTAATGATGTGTACGCACTCTTTTTACCACAACCTCAACGCTTAACAACTCAAAGCATACTGCCTGAAAGGTACTGAGAGCCGCACCGCCACAATGCGAAGAAAATAGGTTTAACATGGTATACCATTTTAGCCGGGATCCTCCTGACCCCACCATACCGGTTACGGGCTAGATACAAACAATAGTTAACATATTGTAGTTTTTAAGTAATTTACGCTAGATACAAAAGAATAGAATGTTATAGATACATTGCACAAAAAGGAGTCTTCAAGGATTGGTCCATTGGCCTGTTCCTGTATCACTTCCACCTTAACATTGGTCTTCCTGTGTATCTTCTCCTTGTAAGTTTGTATTTTAGCACTCTATTTGGTAGCCGCTTGAGTCTATCCTACTGGGGTGGCCTTGGCATTTCTGTTTATTACTCTCAATTTTTTTCTATTTTCATGCCTATTTTCCATTCTAATTGCATCCCAAATATCATCTATAAACAGATTAAACAGTATGGGGCTCAACTTACATCCTTGCCTCAATCCTATACTATTCTGAATGAATCTTGTTACTTTATTATTTGCCATCTTTATACAAAACTCATTGTCTGTATCCTCTGAATAAATCTGCTACTCATTCCTTTTTTACTCAATTTGTACCATAGTGCTTCGCGATTTATTGTATCAAAGGCCTTTTCAAAGTCAATAAATAACATATATACTCTTCCCCTCTTATCTGCTAAATTTTTACTCATCACTGTGCTTATCACAAGGATATTATCCACTAATATCTTGTCTTATCTAAAGCCTGCTTGGAAATCTGATAGCTTCCTCTCGTCTTCTGCCCACTTTTTTACTCTTTCTGCAGAAACTCAAGTATATATCTTACCTAACACAGATAATAAGCTGATTCCTCTATCATTTGCAGGGTTATCTACCTCCCCTTTACTCTTAAATATTGGTACAACTACTGATTTTCTCCAACTACTTGGAACCTTACCTTCAAATCCTTTATTTAGAATTCCCACTAGCAAACTTAATATATTTTCGTTTCTACTCCATTCCTTTCAAAGCTTCCAGGAATCCCATCTATACCACATGCTTTATTCCTTTTTAATCTTTTTGTTTGTTCCCTTACTTCCCATATTCTTATCCTACTGTCTAATTTTTGGATTTCTCCTGTATTATCCAATTCTCCAATACTTTGTTACCCCTTTTTTATCCCTAAAAGGCTTTCAAAATACCTGCACCATGCGTTTGAACTTATGTTGCTTTCCTTAGTTGTGTCCTTATAGGTTTGTTTCACTAAGGACCACATTGCCTTTGTATCATTCATTTTTATTGCCTCCCTCATTTTCTTACATATATTTTTCTCCCATTCTTTCTTTGTAGCTTCCATGAGGTGCCTCTAACCCCATCTTTCAGTTCTACAATTTTCTTTTTCCCTTATGTCCCCAGTTTATCTCCATTTCCTTATTACTCTTACAGCTCTGCTTTGCCTTGCTACACCCTTCATCATACCAGCCTCTTCTAATATTTGGTTTATCTGACACTCTCAGTTTTGCCCCTGCCTGTTTCACTAACTCCCCTAATTTTATTACAGTTTCCTCAATTTTATTTTCTCTCGGCATTTCTTCTATGCCAACAACCCTTAACATATTTGACCGCTTTCCCAACTCCTCCATAAATGTTTCGGCACCAATATAAAACTTAGTAACTTTCTTCACTCACTTCTGCTTTGTGAGCTAATAAAATGACTTTTTATAATAGTATTAATCTGTCCATGCTTATGGAGGAAATGGGTTTTCTCCCTATATTATATTTAATATATGAGAGGAAAATTATCTGCTTCAATTCAGTGATTGGCAAAAACTAAATATTCTGCGTCAGATCTGAACATCTTGGTAAAATACTTATTTCAGTAATATTGTAGGGTAATTAATATATGTTTACTTTAACACAAGCAATTTGAAGAAAGCTTTCCTGCGGCACAAGAATTATTGTTTATCTTTCTGCAAATTCCTTGAGGAGGTTTGATTGTTTTCCGATTTCACTTTAGACAATGTAACCAACAATTTGTGTACCCCTACAGATAACAATTATCAAAAATAAGCTTTAGATAAGTAAACAATAGAGATGATGACGTGAAGAACTAAGGAACATATGGTGATGTCTCTCCACAGTGCACTGTGATACGCAATGGATACTTTCCCCATAATTGTCGTATTGTGTTCTTGGCTTGTACGGTGTTCCGATACATAACCTGTAATTTTCTGCTGACGTGTGTTTCTAAAAAGTCCTATGCACATATATTTCCTCTCCGTGTATAGTTTTGACCTTTATAAAGCTTGGTATTTTGTTTATGTGCGCTGACGTCAATTTTAATTACCACAAGTTGTTGTGGAAATAACAGGTTGCAATATTTTGAAGTTTGAATTCATGGTAAGAGACATAAATGTAAATAGAAGTACATTAAGTAAAATATCTATTATAACCTGAAATATTGAATTTTAAAATTCCGTAAGTTACCACCTTTGTTTCGTTTTCTTTGGGGTTTCAAGGCAGTTTTCATATTGTGACTTTGTGGGTTCATAGAATTAAAAGTCCAATTTGCAGAAATTCAAAATGTTATTTATTTCCTTAGAAATACAGTATACCCACCAGCAGAATTACGTAACACACAAATACAATCTTCCAAGGTCATTGACCACAACAAACAGTTCAGTTCCAAAACACCAGAATCGTTACGACTCCGTTTACACCTGTTTACGACTGTCCTTATATATACCACGACTCATATTACAAGACATTTCTCGAATGTTCTGTAACAAACAAGAAATCGAATGTCCTCTAACAATCAAGATATCACTAGAATGTTCCATTTATCTCTTTATTTGTTTGGGCATGCATCTCCGCGCTATGTTTATCTGCTTAGGCAGGCTCTTTATCTCCGTGATACACTATCCGTCCGTTATCTCTCCGCGCCGAACGTTTTGTGCGCGTCGCCGCGACAATATTTATCCTGGATGAAGTAAATATTCGTTTAAAGTCTTGCTATAATAATGCAATGTCATTTAATGCGCTGTTTATTTATGGTCCTTAGAGGTTTTACTATAATTCTGCCTCATTTCATTCTGTTAAAACATAGCTCCTGTGCAGGACAGAGCATGGGGTTTTGGTTCCCGGCCACGGAAAGCGCTCCTGGTGGATCCTAGCCATAGGGTTGCGGATTTCAAGTCTTGGGTATAGGACCAGGGGCAGTTCAGCATACTAGGGAAAGTGAACAGCGATTGGCGGTCCATTCTGACTGGGGGAAACCTGATGCTGACCCTATCACCTCCCCATATAGGTTGCATATTTGCCCACGTCTGCCACAGTTGAGGTAAGGGTCGGCAATTATGGGCGTGAGGTTGGCAGTTGGGTTGGCTACCGTGGGCCTGTTATGGCTATAGTGCACATGATTTTTATTGTAATTATTATTTATTAAACCATATTTAACTTGGGTTTAGCTATGTTTCTTAAACAAAAAATTAAGTAAGTATGCCTTTCAAACTGAGGTAAATCTCATTTTTTAATTCAGCATCCGCTTAAATCATGAGGTGAGGCCACACAAAGACGCTATGTCCATATTTGTTGGAGGAATTTGTGTTCAGTGCCTTAAACCGTTGCTCATATATATATATATATATATATATATATATATATATATGAACTTAGCTTTTGAAATTGAACCGGTCAGAAGCAGAAGTTGCTAAGACACTGTTTCAAAATTGTGCAGAAGAGCTGCTCGAAGTATTCAAAAGTAATTTTAATTACCAAAATAGTAATAAAAATGAACGAATTTTATATGATGGGTCCGTTTTGAGGTACAAAGTACTGTGCTGAAGTGTTTCTTACGGTTTGACATATGTAGCATATGTGACAGGATATTATATTATTACAACTTAACAACTTTTAATTTAAAATGGATGAAAAGTTGTTAAGTTACTTGATTTAACAACTACTGATTCTTAATGTTAGAGCTTTTCCATTATACAATATGTAGTCATGGATAAACTATTACTTTATTGTCACCAATAGTCTCTACTATAGACTAATCCAGTATGCACTTCATGGATTGTCATGCAACATTGTCATCAAAACATCATTCCATCTCCACTACATCATCTTCTACCTCACTTCCATATGTCATTGTGTCATAAAATGTGGCAGAGTGACATGTTCCAGCAGTGAACGAACATCGGAATATTTTGCCTTCTTAATCGTCCTAAGCCTATCTGATGTGTTTTTGGCACTATCACATGGCCTGTGTAAGGTTTGTAACGTCACTACTCTCCTCAAAAGAGACTGAGGACGATAAAGTGAGGAAGACATTGTGTGACGAACTTCTGGTGTACATCCTCTTTGGAAATACACCCCGGATTAAAGTAAATTCAGGAATACGTCTTACAAGGACATGGTCATGGGCACCTTTGAAGTCAAAAACTTCAACAACTGGAGCGCCATCATGTTCCCCGCTATTGGTCAGTGGACAACATCAATAGGCTTCTTCTGTAGTGAGTCTTTGATCAGTTTCGCCCATGTGAAAGGGACTAAGACTTTATCCAATGATCGTTCCTTGTTCTCAATATTGTCAAAGTTGCTGTCAATAGGCATGAAAGAGTGCCCTGGTATTGGGAACTACAGATAAACTTTCTGAAAGCGCACTTGAGGAACGTCTAAAAATGTCTAATGTCTAAATGTCTAATCTAAAATGTATCAAGAGCTGATATCAAAGAGCTTGGGTGGCACAGTGTAGTTGCACCACCAAACGGCTAATGCGGCAACTACTTGACTTAACAGCATCTAACTCGAAAATGCTGACTTACCAGCTTTTGTTTCTGAAATTCATGACCATTCAACATACCAGGGTCATAATATGTTCGACTCAACATCTTTTGATCCGCAAATCTTTTAGCACTATTACAGGACAGGTATTCAAAATGCTTATCAGGATTTCTCAAAAACATTGACTTCACAACTTGAACCTGAATGCTTCACTTCTTTCATTAAGTTTTTCTGCTCCCGCAAACTTGGTCTTCTTTGAATTCTGCATCTCTTGTGGAAAATTGTACAAAATGAGCTGGATTGTGGAAAATGACATGAGAAAAATTGTTCATTTAGTGTGCAAAATTACGAAATCCTCCAAATAGAAAGAAATTCATCTCATTTGCATTTTTTACTGTGGTTGCGAAGCGATAAAATATACATCTCCTTAAATAGTGTCAGAACTGTTTTCCCCGTGCCATAAATCATTTCAGTGTTTAGCGCGTTGTCCCCCCCCCCCCCAAAGTGCGTTAGGTCCCGTCCCTTGAAGCGCATATTGACGTGGTTATGCTGTATTCTATCTCTTTCTCTCTATTTCAAGTGTCTACTTTAGAATTTATTCTTTAGTTATTTCTATGAATTTTAGGCTGTTTTCCCTTTACTTTGAAAGTTATTTTCGATATTTTAAAACTTATTTTAACAAAATGATCCCAACTTAAAATGAATGTTGTTTTTTACTATAAAATAGATGGAGTTAACTTAAAACTCTTAGAAACAACAACTGATTTAGGAGTTATTTTTAATAAAAAATCTATCTTTTAATAAACACATTAACACAGTACTCAGTGTAGCATATAGAAATTTGGGATTCATTATTCGTAACTCATCCAACTACAAGGATATTAGACTTTTTTGTAAGATCCAGACTCGAATATGCTTCACTAGTATGGAGTCCTTATATCACCAAATTTATTAAACTTATCGAAGTTATTCAATACAAATTTCTAAGGTATGCGTTTTTCTAAACTTTTCATTATTTTCCTAAGTTCATATCATATAATTCATTGCTTCAGTTATTCGACTTTAGAAGTCTATCACATTGTCAGTTATTGCTTTTCCTTAACAAATTACTTCATAATATTATTGATGACACTAACCTAAGAAAATTAATACGTTTTTACATTCCAAATGTTGCACCTAATAAATTTCGCAATATTTTTCTTCCTCGGAGGGTTACTACTGATTCTTATAAATATTCATCTATACATAGAATGCAGTCATTATACAATAAATTACATTCCTTAAACAATGATATATTTAGTATGAAAATCAGAAACGTTGCTCACTTTCTTCTCGGGCAACAAGCCAAGTGAAAAGACGATTAGAAATCGACGTTTCGGGAGTGTGCATCTCTCCCATCATCAGGATATTTATTAAATGTTATAACCACAAATGAATCACTGGATATAACACAACTATAAACAAAGATAAAACACTACCAAAATTCGCATTATTGAACAAAAGACTGTTTTCAGTAAATTAAATGCCAGGTCAGGAGATGGCGTCAGTATAGAAAATTAATTGGGCCAAAGAAACGTAAATACTTAACTTGATTATCAAGCTGTATTAATCTTTGCTTCTTAAATCGACGGACTTCCATTTTAAGGCCGGTTTTCAAGAGGAGCTGAACTGAAATCCAGCATCACGATTAAGCTTGCTCCTTTCAGAGGAAATGGCCAAAGCCTCCTTAATTCTCCGCTCCCAGTAACTGTTGCATTTTGTCAAGATGGTCGTCTCCCGAATATTGGCTCTATGATCGTTATCAAAACAATGCTCTGCCAGCCCAGACTTATCAGGTTGCATTAAACGAATACTCCGTTCATGTTCGTTTATTTTGGTAGCGATGATCCTGCCGGTTTGTCCTATATACGGTGTCCCACATTCACAGGGAATGCGGTACACTCCCGGAACTTGGAAGTCCAGTTTGTCTTTCACTGGTATCAACAGACGTTTGTTTTTGTGTTTTTTTATAATTTATTCTGTAATTAATTTTGTGTTGTTTTTATACATTTTGTTCATATGTGTGTGTGTAGTGTTTAACGCCCACTTTTACTACATACGGCACCGCAGGCGGTGACACTGATGATACATGAGATGAAGATGGAGCACCGGTGGAATGAGATGGTGGGGGAAACCGGAGGTCCTGGAGAAAACCCGCCGCAGCGCCGTGTTGTCCACCACAAATCTCACTTTGCGGTCGCCTGGGATCGAACCCGGGCCGCCTTGGTGAGAGCCAAGCGGTCTATCCACTGAGCCACGACGTGGCCATTTTGTTCATAGTGTAACTTTATAGTGAACATTGTAATTGGGGAAATCTGTAATGTTCACATTGAATAAATAAATAAAAAATTAACCGTGTAATGAGCAGAGTTTTATTTTGCATTTATCTCTGCAGAGCAAGAGAAAACTCATTTAAAGAGGGATTTATTTAAAAGATCAGCAGCACCGTAATTGTAAGTGGAGTCTTTCGGATTAATGTACAACTATATTTCACATTATGCATTGACATGATTATTCCTTTCTTTCTTTTTCTACTTTTTTACTCTGCGTTATTTTGAAAACGTTGATTTTAGGAACTGTATCAATACCCAATGGATCGATATAATTTATGATTATAAAATTATGATTGGACTAGACGTAGTGGTTGTTTTTGCAAGTTTAGTTACTGAATGTCCACAGTATAGGAAAGCAAGATTATCTGCTTCATTGAAGATGGTTTACGTCATGAAGTGCTTTAAACATGGAAAGATGCTTCTGCCATATGAGAGGCAGAGGTTATGGCTACTACCACATACAGGTATTCTTGATGAACGAGGCATTGTTACATACAGGGGCTCAACATTGTTCAACACTTACCTAGTTTATGATTCTAGCAGGTTTTGGTTGCTACCATGACTTCATATCTTTTTGTTAACTTCTAACCTCCCACGCGAGCTGTCGCGAATCATTAGGACAATACAGAAGTTGCCAATAAATGTCATAGCTTTAGTGTCGGATACAATGCACCTGTATGCGGCTTATTCTAAACATAATCATCAATTCCTTTTACTCAGGACTTGTTGAGACTTCTGAGTTGTTTATTTCTTCTTAGATTTGTAGTCATGTTTCAAAGCTGAGTCTGAATTTTAACAATAGAGAGCTGTCCCTTCATAGTAGTAGTAGTAGTAGTAGTAGTAGTAGTAGTAGTAGTAGTAGTAGTAGTAGTAGTAGTAGTAGTAGTAGTAGTAGTAGTAGTAGTCGTAGTCGTAGTAGTAGTAGTAGTCGTAGTAGCAGTAGTGGTGGTGATAGTAAGTTTGAAATACTTAATTCGAAGTTTCTAAGATCCTCACACCTGTGCCTTTACTATCCCTGGTTCCGAAATTAGGATTTTAAGTACTTTAACAATAGTTAAAGTCAGAAGTCCATTTTCTAAGATAGAATATTTTGATCTGACCAAAACTAAGTCTGCAAAGAGATGAAATTTCCTTCTCCACACTATGTACTGACCTCTTTTCTTCTGCCGATCACACAACCCCTTTGGTATTCCCTTGGAGAATGCTTACAGAAGAACATAACAATCACCTTTAAGATGAACATTATTTTGGGTTCATTTTTGCATAAATGTTACAGTTTGTGAAGTTTTGTCAAGTATAGAGTAAATTTTCAGATAAATAAAATTAAATTATGAATTTTTTATTGTGCATATTCCAAAATTTTACAGTCTACAACTTTTGGCTACATTTATTTGTCTTTACCTTGTTGCTACCTTGACTTACATGACGCCCTGGTATTCTGCTCTGCCATGCCTCCTTGTTACTTAATTAGTCCCTTTCTCCCCCCTCATCTTCCTTTCTTATATTCTATACATTTCTGGCCCATTTTTCTTTTACTTTCTGCAAGAACACACCAAAATCTTACCTATTTTCCTTCTTTCCTGTTAAAATGTTTATAGCTACTATCCTCTTCTCTACTTTTTTCCAATTTTCCTCCCAAACCTTTTTTCTCCACATTGCAACCTCCTCGCATTCTGTTACATAGTGTTTTATACTTTCTTTTCCCCCCACAATTCACAAATTCCCTTTTCCCTACCTCTTATCCCTCATAGAAATATTATTCCTGTTCTCATCCAAGCTAACCCTTCTCCCTCTTGTCTATTTCAGTAATCTACATATGCTTCTCGTCCCCAATTTCTTTTTATTTGCTTGTAAAATTGTAATGATTTCATATTTTCTAGACTTCCCCATATTTCCTGTCTTTCTATATCTTCTATTCTGCATTTCAACAAATTACCCACATCGCTTGTATTCCTTTCCTCTAATCTCCATATATCTACCATTCCTATTTTTTCCATAATTCCTCGTATTTCTGCTCATCAACTATTTGGGTTTTCTAATAAGTTTTGCTGTCTCATGCATAATTTCATAATTTTCCTCTCTTCTTTAGCCAAGCACCTATACCAACAGTTATTCTTTCCATTATTACTCCATTTCTTCTTGTCTTAATTAAGCTACTCTGTATATATTACTTATATGACTGTGTGATATGTTGTTGGAAGACAAGTGTTTAGCATACATAAGGTGTAGCGGAAAGGTGACTTGCAATTACAGTATGACTCGCTGATCACTTCTAATGTCCGGCAAAATGTTCCTACTAGCATATTAGTGAATGGCAGTATCGTGGCATTTTCACTATGGTTGCTATACACAGTACAGCAGACACAAGCTAGTACATGCCCAACAGATATAGCGTGCACTAATGTTAATGCGCCACATTTGATGTTTGAAGACATATTGCCATTATAAATACTACTTTTACTGCCCATATTTTAGAAAATACAACTTCAGGGTTAATAAATATATAACCTCTTCATTTTTTTCAGAATATATTAAAGGTTTAGTATATGGAATGCTATTTTTTTCAACATCTTGTACAGTTATTACTACAAATACCATTTTCGCTTAATAATCATATGCCTTCCACATGAAGAGAAAAGGCGATCAATTTGAATGATAACCAAATTACAGTGTGATTAAGTTCGTTTAACTAGAACTCAAAATATTCTGCAGCTATTACAGGGCACATTTTGACGACTCACGAGGGCAAAGTAAGGAACGCACAGTCCTCACGCTGCAACAGCTGGATGTATACTATATGTACGAACGTTTTGATACCAAGATGGCGGCTCTAGCCCCAACCATCAAGATACGTCAAAACGTCTGTTACTTTCCGGATGGCCTCGTATCAGGGCGGTGTTTCCGGCACTTCAGCCGATGGTTCACTGTGCATCAGACTCGGCGAGAAAGGATGAGATAAAAGTAACCCACAAGTGGCCAGAGTTTATCACAGGCGACACTATAGCAACGAAGGGTCCCAAACAGCTATAGGCAAGTTCTTTAGCCAGACGGAGTTCGAGGTCGCCATAGAAGGTCCGCCACTAGCCAACCAGGTCCAGCTGACCAGACACTTACTATGTATCAATCCGCTCTTTATGAATATAAAGTCTATGCCATAACAAGCTCATACCTTTAATAGTTACCTACAATAATGAACAGTATACTATTTCTGAGATTACTTTAATAGCTTCAAACATTTCTGGTGTTTTAATTTTTAAAAATACTGACGTGGGTTTTTGTCGCATAAGCTTGGCATAGTTCATAATAAACTAATTTGAAATAATTAAACACAAAAATGGTCTATACACGTTGTAGCATTCGTTTGCTTGGGTATATTATTTTGTTTATCCGAATCACCCATAATATAAAAATAATGTAAAGAAATTAAGTTTGCTTAAATACTTGTAGAATCAAGAGTATTCAGTAATGAAGATTATAAAGCTTTCAATCATTTACATAATTATGTGGATGTAATGATATTCAACAAAGTTGCTATCAGATGTTACAGACTAAATCTATGGGGAAAAATTAATAAAACAACAATACGACGCCTATTATTAGAGAAAATATGCAGGCATTTTACACAAGTATTACGTAAATATCACTCCTAATTCCAGTGCTTCAGTGTAAACAATCACTTCTTTCTTCTAAACACATACACACGATCATTTGACATATTTTGACATGAAACAAATTTCTCACTACTTCGTGTCCTGCAAGTTTCCAAAGTGGCAAATAAATGGCAATGGATCACATATATTCTTAGACGGAAAACAGCATGCATCAATTTGCAGCGTATATTAATATGTCTACGTATACCAGAGACTAACTTAACAGTTTTCTTTTCATTTTAAGCACAAAATATTTTATAATTATTTTATTTAGCTTGACATTTCCTTTTCTAATGAAGTAGTTTATGAATATGCAAAAAAATGGAACTTCTAGGATCACACTTTAATTGGTGTGCAGTATTTTCAGAATAGAATTACCAAAGTTTATGAGTCTCAGAAGGTAGTTTGCTAAACTATTCTAAGGTATACGTCTAGCACCAATACCCCCCCCCCCCCCGCAAAAAAAAAAAATCCAATGAATTCACGATGAGTAAGGAAACATATGCATACGTAAAATATGAAGCTATTAACAGTGAAGCAAACAAATATATACAAATATAACAATTTGTAACTTAAAACTTCACTTATCTTATAAGAAATGAAGATAATTTTCTTATAAATTGTTCGGGATCGCTATTTCATGTAAACTTATACACATCATCAGCCGGAAACAACAAAGCTGTCGTCATCATTACGAACGCTAGATGTTAATATGTTCTTGTTAGTACTTCCAAAATCTGAAAATAAAACAAATTTAAAAACAGAATCGACTTCCGGTATTTCAAAATGCATCCTACGCGATGTTTGTTTTTTAAAATAAATATTTTTTCTCAAACCAATAACTCTATCGGACCATTTAATTGTTTTAATAATGCAACTTCCGGATTTATTTCATGGTTAAATGACCAAAAATGATCTGCTACGGCCGAATTATCAGTTTATTTATTCTTAATGTTACGAAAATGTTCCTTCATTCTGGTTTCTAAATAACGTTTTGTCTTTCCAATATAAACTTTATAACAATCGAAACAATTAAACTGATTAATACCAGATTTTTTATTATTGGGAATGTTATCTTTTATAAGTTTTATTGCATTTCTCTAAAAACTGTGTCATAATCAAAATATGATAATGCTGATGATTATATAGACAGTAATATCTGATAAAGTATTTTTCGTTTTTGAACATTTCTTTTTAAATTTCCAATATAACATATTGTTTTGTATTCCTAAACATAATTATAATTACTGCTTTTAAAAGTATCACATTCCCTTAAGCTCAAAATAAAGCATTGCATTTATATCCACTTTTTATATTACTTTGATAACTTTTCTTCATACGTTTTCAGTAATATAAAACCATAAATTCAAGTTTATACTTTACAACTATTTTAAAATGAAATTAGTTCTACTTAAATACCTAAAACATGAATCTATTAACAGTGAAGCAAGCAAATATATACAAATATAACAATTTGTAACTTAAAATTAAGTTTTAATTCCCTTTTAATGGTGAATTTTTTCAACAAAATTCTGGCGTAGTAATGGGCAATTCTCTTTCACCTTTTCATGCTGATTTTTATGAGTATTTTCGAAATGCGAGTCACTAAAGCATTCCCTTTAATTTTTAAATTTTGGTATAGATATGTTAATGATATTTTTGCAATTTTTCCTGATAAACTCATAAACGATGCTTTAAAATTACTAAATTTTTAAGATAAAGTTATAAAATTTATATTAGAAACTGAAATTAATAGATTTGTTCCTTTTCTAGATCTAAAGATAATAATAAATAATAATAAATTAAACTTTGGTATTTATAGGAAGTCTACTCATATTGATAATTACATAAAAAATAAAAGTTTTAACCCCTTTTCACATAAATTTGCTGTTTCAATAGTTTTATTTATAGATTAATAAATGTACCCCTGAAGAAAGACGAATTTAATAAAGAATATAAACATATTATTAATACTCCTTTAATTAATGGTTTTAATAAAGACTTTATGTATAAAATTGAAAAATTGAAATATCAAAAAACTATTAATGATATATCTACCCTTACAAGAAAAACCTACGGTTATAGTTTTAAAAAATGTACTTATCACACTTGGGTTAATAAACATTTTCCCAAAAAATTTAAAGAGTTGGTATAACTTTAGTTCCTCAAAATAAATATATTATTGTTGCCTTTCTCTATAAAAGGTAAAATTCCTAATAATAAAAAATCTTGTATTTTTCAGTTTAATTGTTTAGATTGTGATAAAGTTTATATTGGAAAGACAAAACGTAATTTAGAAACGTAATTTTCGTAACATTAAGTATAAACAAACTGATAAATCGGCCGTAGCAGATCATTTTTGGTCATTTAACTGTGAAATAAATCAAAGAAGTTAAATTATTAAAACAATTAAATGGTCTGATAAATTTAATGTTTTGGAAAATATATTTGTTTTGAAAAACGAACATTGCGTAATGAATTTTGAAATACCGGTAGTCAATTCTGTTTTTAAATTTGTTTTATTCTCAGATTTTGGTAGTACTAACAAGAACATATTAACATCTAGCGTTCGTAACGATGACGACACCTTTGTTGTTTCCGGCTGATGATGTGTATAAGTTTTACATGAAATCGCGATCCCAGACAATTTATAAGGATAGTATCATCATTTCTTATAAGATAAGTTAAATTTTAAGTTACAAATTGTTATATTTATATATAAACATATGCATATTTTATTTGTACATTTCATGTCATGCTCTACAATTATCTCAAACTCCAAGATAGAAATAAGTGGGAATAATGGCATCAAGAGCTTGATAGCAATTATTTTTTCAACACTTCTCAGACCACGTGCTGTCCCCGGAAGGTACTAGCTAGTTGCTATAAAAATAACAATAAAAAAGAGGTGCGGCCTAAATTTAGGCAAGTTATGAATGGTTATGCTAAGCTGAAGAATATGACGCCAGTTGACGTAAGCTTGCTCGTGGGTTGCTGTTCCCGCCATTAGAACGAGAGGGCAAGTGAATGGGTTGTGACCTCTGACCCCTCTCTCCCACTTTGATCGCCGCTTGGACATCCACCTCATTCTGCATGTATTGTTCAAACGCTCTTCCTCTCGTGGCTGTAGAAAATATATCGCCCAGCGTTACCTGCAGGTACGTGCACCAGCAGGTTACATGCAACAGGGGCATATCGGGCGTTCCTCATGTCTACCCTGGCGAACCTGAAATGTCAACCTATTTTTAGTTTCTACTTGAGTTCAACCCACTGAAGTATTTATTTGCGCTCATGTGTAGCATAACAACTTTTCTTTTTTAAAATTTACGTCCTCTAACGTTAAGTCATAACGGACGATGATGAAATTGGTGAAATGATGCTCAAATGAGAGCATGAAATATTACCAACGTATTAGGTATTATTGCTTATTCCTTAAAAATTATAGTAGGAAGCCTCCTTCAAAAAATCTAACAATGTCACATGAACACAGTTATATTTATGTATCTAAAATTTAAAGGTATTTGTCGGTGTTCTTTCTCGGTTTGAGATTGCAGGATTTGGCCCTGTGTGGTTTTATCCAAATATCTGGAAATTTCAAGCGGAGACCGTCCTACCGAAGGGCGAAATTCTCCATGCACCGCCGAGACACCCGCCAGCACTTTCTACCCTGAAAGAGAGCACCAGATACGAGATGATGTGAAATGATAATGGAAATGAAATTGACAGTCAGGAAATTCTGTGGATGTAATTGACCCGGAGAAACCCACGGGTCAGGTAGGCCGGTCACTGGAATCGAACCCTGACCTTCCAAGTGCGGGCCACAGACGAAACCACCTGAGCCGTATCGCCCAGTAAATTCCAGGATGTTATATATTCTATCGTACTTTCAATTTTCTTCATCAGACACTAGCCATTGGAAATAAAACTTGTAATTGCTCCTCCCACCGAAAAAAAAAAAACAGAAAAAGAAAAAAAAGGGGGGAAGGAAATTGATGTACAACCACACTCACTGAAAGCTAATCGCATTTTTGACAGACTCTAAAGCCTACTTGAGTGTTATAAACAGACTAAACTGAAGTTTATTGAAGGTAGACAGGTACACGACTATATACATATAAACCGCGGCGCCAAGTGGGACTGTAAACTCATCAACGCCAATCAACTGTAAGTGGACAATGTCACAGAGACTCTCGACTACCTCTTTGTACCATGTATCTGCATCTAATATGCTTTTTCAGAATATAGGAATTTACCATTAATGATTATAAGGGTTTTAGTTATACAGTGATCTTAACTAGATATGTTATGGACAGATTTTATCTGCCCCTCTGACGCTGTTGCGATTATGGTCTTAAGCAGAGGACACTGTAGCTTTTGGGGCCGATTTGCTCACGAAATGTGACAAAAATAACAGGTGGTTTCTTCTTTTCTTAAATAATATTTTTCAAAATTAGTTTGGTTCCCTTCGAAGTAATTCCCCTCAAATATAATCCATCTTTAACAGCGCTTTTAACGATCTTTGAAGGACTTCTGGAATGCACACTTCGTTATGATATGCAACTGCATTACGAATTGTGTCCTTATTTCATCAATGTTGGCAAAACCACATCCTCTCATGCTTCTCGTCAGCCTCTGGAATATAAGGAAGTCACAGGGGGCATGTCCAGTGACTATAGTGTCCGAGACATCATAACAGTTTAGCATTTTGACAAAAAATTGCGAACAAACATTGAGTTGAGAGCGGCAGCGTTCCAAGAGTGGACTTACTTATTGTCAGTAATTGATGTGCAAGGGCATGAGAATCGGTCGTCGTGTCCAACGCCTTCTCAATCTTTTTGTAAGTTTTCTACCACCTATAAACTTTTGTCTTACTCATAGCAGATGCACCAAAAGCTACAATGAACACTTCAAATGCGATGCTACACTTTATTCCGTTTTACAAGCAAAATGTAATGCAAATTATGTAAAACTTCGTTGAGAACTCCAAAAAGGTATAACCTCTCCAAACCTTAACAAAAACTAAGCGCTGAAAATGCAACCATAGTTCAGGAACATATACACTGACATGATGAAAGCCCCCTCTGTAGCATAGGTGGTAGAGTCTGCCTGAAGTTCAAGAAGACTCGAGCTTGATTCTCGTTCAGCGTGACTTACCTGGATAAGGTTTTACCCTAATCCTGAAAGATGAATGTATGGTAATAAACTCTATGTAACCTGTACATCTCCTCTTTTTTCAATAGAAAATACATTAAGTTTGTACTCAGATAATTGCCTTGTTATTACCGCTGTACTCAGGTACGTACTAGGTGACGCATACCTGTTTTCTGCCATTAGACAGTACTCAGATACCAGCTTAATGACTTACCCATTGTTCCTATTATTATTAGAGCTGTACCAGGGTGCTCGTTCGGTGACTTAGCCCTTCTTCTAGTTATGCCCAGGTACCTATTTCTTATACCTACTCCTTCTTGTTATCCAGGTGCCTGCTTAGGACTTAAACGCTCTCCCTATCTTTAGAGCTGTACCTAGATAACAGAGCAGTGAGTTGCACTTTCTCGCTCTTATTACAGCTGTACCTAAGTAACATTCTGTAATATTAAGCAAATCAAACACAGGGATTTGAACTACGGACCTCCCGCTCTCCGTGCGATTGCTCTAACCAATTGATCTACTATAACCAACATGCCGACATGACATTAAATTCTCCAACTGACTCGTATGTTTCTCAGTAGACCACTAGGGGTTCTCATATGCTATGGGACATGCACCTTTTGTGGCGACTTACTATGGTGTAAGTACTTAAGTCCCAGGCTACATAGTTAAACCACTATGTTATTCAGGTAAATTGATGGAAATAATCATTTCTTCCAAACCTTAGCCGTGTGTAGGCTAAGGTTTGAATGGGCAGAGCCAGACTGAAAAAATTGGAGAATTTAATGTCATGTCGGCATGTTGACCATAGTAGCTCAGTTGGTTAGAGCAACCTCACGGAGAGCGGTAAATCCGTGGTTCAAATCCCGGCTATGGCATTGAATTTTTCAGTCTGGCTCTACTCATTCAAACCTTCGGCTAGTGTGTAAGAAATTATTATTTCCATCAAATCAAAGACAACTTGTTTTACATGGACGTCTTCTTAGGTTGACTGTATAAACATTTAACGTCTTTCTCTTAAAGTGTCACATTCGTTCGAGTACAAGTGCTCACTTGAAATATTTAGAGAGTTTAGAAGTCTGTAAAAATGGGAGAGAAACATTTTATCCATATAAACTGGATCAGTTAAATGCTGAATGTGCACCCAAATGAAGTATAAGCTCGCTCAAGTTTGATATGGATAATGAAGCGAAATTTTATTTGCGATGATGGTGTTTGAAGATGCTATGATGATGCACCACGTGATGTGGCACCATCTTGAAGCAGGATTATTTGGGATGAAGTTGGATGCAGATTAATTTCTCACCTTTGGTGACGATCATGAAGATATCTTCAAGTTTCTCCTGCAACTCTAGATAAGTAGGGGCCTATGTAATTCTTGGGCGATGAGTTCTTTTTCTTTCCTAGGATCGCGGTAACGGGGCTGACAAATTTAATATAATAACTTTTGAAGAATGAACAAATAATCCTTATCTTGTTCAAAGATGGAAATTTAATTACTCATAAACATTTTTAAATTCTTTGATACAATTCTAAATATTATTAATGTAGTGTTTTTACAAACAGCTGTAGATGTCACGATGAACTATTTCTTTTCTTGCGCACACGCTAGTTATACATCTTTGATGTACACACAAAATTGTTTCTGCACATACTCGGAGAGACAAATACACGTCTTACCTCTATGACTTTAATAAGCAGAACAACAAAATCTTTTAAAACATTTAACAACTTATCATGTTACGTATTCATGGTTACACCATTACCTACTTTACATTACTTCTTTATTTTATTACCAATACTAACCTCTTTGACAATTCTTAACAAAACATGAAATATCTAAAATAACTGCTACAATATCCACCAGAATTTTACGACTTCGCTCAAATGAAACTCCCTGTATTGGCTCTATGTCAGTTCTTTAAATTCCCATCCCTCCAATAATTACGTATTACTTTGTTTTGAATGTTAGAAACTGGGAACCCGGTGTTATGAAATTCACCGCAACATAGTTTGGGAAAATAATCTATTGGATGACAAATGCACATGGATCTAATTTAATGAATACAAAGTATAGCTACGGAATGGAATTGTTTTATTCTGGTCTCCCTGACATAGCTAAGGTAGTGAAGGCTGTGTGCAATGCAAGGAAACGAGGCACTACACTCGCTTAGGAAGACATAAAGAAGCATTTTAACCATTCTACTACAAGGGTCATAACATGGAGATGGATATATAAAATTTTATAAGCTTTAGAAACATAATGTTGAAAAATGAAGGGCGGTATGCATTAACGTTCCAGAACCGAAGACTTCTTCCAGAAACATAAGCATTGGGATGCAATTTCCATTTCAGTGGACATTGAATATACAAGAATTTGGACTACCAAAGTTTTCATGAGTAACAACAAGGCACATAAATATTTAAGAATCCATAGATTGTGAATTCTCCATAGACTGAATTCTCACATACCTACCACCAAAGATGCAGGACTAACACAAAGCGTCATAGGACCAATAGCCCTGTAACTATACAATTATATCATCATTAGTTGAAATTTCAGAAGGAATCCTTAGGCATTTCTCATCTTCCCAAAATCTTAAGCAGCCAATCTTTGGGATCAGCTGTTTAATATTACAGAGGCATTATTAATAGATATATCTAGAAAAAAGTGTAATATAATCAAAATAACTGTTAATCAAATGAAATTTATGAGATAAAAAATAAGACACACCAATAGGGATCATAAAAATAGGAAATAATTACAAAATAAAAAAATAATAAAAAAGGAAAAATCTGCATTCTATACACCAGCACCTAATTTCTTAATCCGGAGTCAATACTCAGACTTTTATTTATTAAAACATCAAAAACTTATACAAAACATACACAGTTTACATATTATTAATAAAAATGAAATAATAAAAAAGAAAAAAAAAGAAAAAGAACTTTTACAAACATTTTAAAATTTACTCTCGTCAAACATTAAAATCCACACCATATTTCTAAACACAAAAAATACATAAAAATAAATGAAATTCAAAAATATAACTAAAAATTTAAATTTGTTCTAATCCATCCCTTTCAAATTTTTATAAATTTAATTTAAAATTTACAAAAATTTCAAACAAACTTAAAAATATTTTAAACAAAAATATAATATTACTGGTTTCCAGTAACACATAACTGGTATTCCAGTTATTAACTTAACTATATTTTAAACTTCCCCATAGTAAGATTTTGCCGCCCGTAGCCGGCGGCCACCTTTGGTACTGGTATCCAGGACTACTATTTAACCAAACAAAATTACCATTGCTACACAAAACTATCAATTACACATTAATTATCAATCATACATTTTAAAGTAAACAATTATTAATTTACCTAATTTTCAAAAATTAATAAAATAATATTATTATTAATTATAATTTAAAAACAAAAATATTATTAACAAAATTATATAACATTTCAAAATTATTATCGACAATTATGAATTAAAACCTTTATAGCTTAAAATATATGTGTATACAAAATTACTTTAACTTCCTAAAGCATTATTTATAAATTCATCTCACAATTTATTAAAATTTAAAACTAAATTTTTTTAATACATAAATTTCCACTACCAATTAAAAATTATAAGCTTTAAAACAAAACATTTTAAGATAAAACAATTTAAAAATTTAATGTATTACTATTCAAATATTAAACGCATTTAAAATTTTAATTTTTTAAGTTTAATTTGATAGCAAAAATATTAAAACCTTATCAAATTTACATATAAAGCAGCTTTAATATTAAAATCAGATAATAATTTTTGAAATATTTTCACTTATCATTTACTAATTATAATTTTTAAGCATAAATTTAAACCGTTATAACTTAAAAATACAAAAAGTTTGTTTAATTTTCGAAAATAGTAGTTATAAAGATATATCACCAATGATAATTAAATTAAAAAAATGTATATCAACATTATGCAACTTCTTATTCAAAAGAAATTATAACGCTATCTAAACCAATAAATGTATAACCCTCAATTTGATTAATAATGAATATTGTAATAAACTTTCCCCACATTTAAACACTTTATTCACTATCATTATCAAAATTATTAATGAATACAATTGGATAAACTTTTCCTACATTAAAGCACTTCATTCACTTTCACTATTAAGTTTATCAATCTATTTATAAAAAATTAACACATTATTAAATTTCCACCCTACACTTTATCACTCACTTTCACATCACTTCCAATTTGAAGTATATTGTATCGATAAGATGGACCATAATTCTGTCGCTATGATGCTGCTATATCGGATCCAATATAGGAAATAATACAAAAATTACGATGTAACGTAGCTGAACATACACAACATGACAAGAACAAATGAAGAAACCTTTTACATCGAATGGGTAAAGGGTCATGCTTCACTATCGTCCAAACGGGACAAAATCTTTAGGTGGTGAAAGCATTGGTTCGAAAATTTACTGTGATCCCGTAACAGGCCCTAGGACCTAGTAAATCAAAACAATAAGAGTGGCGTACATTAAAATAAAATAAATTAAATGGTGGAATAAATTATATACTATCATAAACTACATCTTGCAGTGTGAAAGAACATATTTAATATATATGAATAATTATTGTCTAAGCAATCATACACATCTAAAGAAGTTGGTATAGCAAGTTATATACATGTATAAAAACGGACGTTCACACTTAACTCTGTTATTTTCACTACTAGTTAAATAACACAGTGAATTAAATTATGTGGCACTGTGGCGCAGTGGTTAGATCGTTCGGCGCCCGAGATTGAGGGGCCGGATATGGGATTTGTGATGACAAAGCGGCTTTCGGCCGGATTTTCTCTGGGTGCTCGGGTTTAACCCACTATTCATACCACCAACTGTTACAATCGCCTTTCCTCCCACCCATTACGCCGTCATTTCATTTCTTTCACTTCTTCACTTTCATATAAGCTATCACCCATTCTAGGTGATCTCTGATCCATGGTCTATTTGCTCCTTGACTGCAATTTACCTCCAGTTGTTGACTTTAAGTCCTGGGGGCTGTAAGTGTTCTTTACAAGAAAGGTAAAGAAGAAGAAGACTCGAATGAGTTGGAAATGGATGAGTACACACTGAGCACTTGTCCCCTTTAACTTAAATTTTTTACTAGGATATGCTTCTTGGGGCATAGAACACAAGCTCCAATGTCTCTCCTTTAATAATACATGACGAAGTTTAAATATAATTTAAAATCCTTTACAGCATAGGACTAAAGAGACTAGAAATAAAGAAATTCTCGTTAATGAGCTTTCAAAAATGAGCCAAACTCCAGCCATTATTTTGCTTTCCATAATCACAAATTAAAAAACAAAACGGTCAAAGAAAAAGAATTTACACTGCTCATTCGAAAAGAGACTCAAAATAGGTTTCATTTATTTATAGGGATACAATAGTCTTTAAATCACCAACAAGAGTAGAGAATCTCCTACTGGTTTCCGTCCAGTCGCTCTTACCCATTGAGATACCATGGCCGACGTGTCGTACTGATATGAAATTCTCCAGTTGACTCATACCTATGTCTCAACCAAGAGATCCATGGCTCAAATCCCGGGCATGACATTCAATTTTTCAGGATGACTCTATTTATCGAAAACCTTAGCCCATATACGGCTATTGTGAAGAAATGATTAATTTCCATCAATTAACTTAAATGGCATAAGATATTAGTTACAAAATTCCTTCCCATTATTTCAGCTGATACGTCTGTTACAGATGTTCATACCAGCTACCAGCGCTGTCACTGGACAGTAGCATTGAGCTGATAACAGTGATATGGAGAATTTGGTTGTCTAGATCGCAGTGTCGCACTGAGAAAGAAAGACACTAACGATCCTTTGGGAGTACTGACACGAACAAACTAGCAAGGCAAGCCTACCACAGATATGGTCATTAATTATGCCTTCATCGGCACGAAGTTGCTGGCTAGTGAATTGGAAGACAGAATGGTGGAACGAGCATCTTTAGAATCTTCAAGATCTCTGTGAAGATATCGTGTTAAAAAGCAGCACTTATTCCATTCTTCGGGTTTCTAATGTGGGGAACTCCGCCGACCTCTAACTTCTGACAGTGATGTAATACAAAAAGAATTCATTTCAATTATCTTCAGGGCTAAACTCCAAACTTACGAGTTATGTTTCCACGGTCATCATGCTTTATGCTATAGCATCCATATTTAAAGAAACGGTGAGGCAGGTTCATGTAAATACTATATTACAACACCTTAAATCAATGTGCCATTACGGACAACGGGTTATTATCTATGGCTTGAATGATAAGAAATTGGCGTAATTTGGTTATGATTGCAGATACGCCCACGTCGACCCTAAACTTAACGTTATTTTGGTATCCCGCAGTAATTAAGTAAATCCTTTAGGGAGGACGGTTGTAACACATTTTGTGTATTTGAAATTTAGTTCACGAGAGGCGTTAAAGGGATTACTTAGCTTGGCTGACACCTCAAGGAATACCAGCCCCTCAACTTATATTAGGAATTGTGCTATTGTCAACTTATAATAGGAATGTAGAAGTTTTTTGGAAAATAGTCAGAAATAGAGTGGAGAATATAGAAAGACAAGAAATATGGGAAGGGCTAGAAAACGGAAGATCGTTGAAAAGTTATAGGTTAATAAAGAGAGACTGTGGAAGAGAAAGATATATACACGGTGCTCATATCTATCTGTAGTTTTACCACGCAAATTTTGACGTCATCAATAGCATCGCTGATGGAGCCAGTTTATATACGATTCCTCTAGCGGCTTGCGATCCTATTAGATATGTTGACAGCACCTTTGACGCTTCTCTCTCTACTGGCAGCTAGTAGTAGTAGTAGTAGTAGTAGTAGTAGTAGTAGTAGTAGTAGTAGTAGTAGTAGTAGTAGTAGTAGTTGTTGTTGTTGTTGTAGTAGTAGCAGCAGCAGAATTGGGATAAGAGCGCAAAACTGCTGAAGTTATCAGCGCCCTTACAAAGGTTAGACTGGCAGTTAAATATACTATTTGAGAGGTGGGTCTTGCCCGCGCAATATAAAGTTGCGTAATTCCGCCTGATGTGTAGATACGATAACTATTTATAAAAAAACTATATACTGCAATTCACTACAAAGCTAATTATGCAGCGATAAAGGTAGCCCATGAAGAATATACGAAATAAAAATCAATGAACATTTATTTCACAATGAACATCTGCTTTTCTGTTATAGCAGACATATATGCATATTGTGAACCTGTCACATAAAATAGAAATATTTCAATTTAATCTCAATTCTTTTCTATCTCCCACAGTTTCTTTGCAATTTAACTTCATTACAAACCAGAAAATTAGCAGAACATGTTCTTGGAATGAAAAATAAATTAGTGCTACAATATGTACAAAGCTTTAATCCAAGTCTAAACAAGAAAATATCTCTAGTACGTAGTCTTATGTGTCCATTTTCTTATATTTCATTTCTTTCTTCCCCTTAAACACTGTCTGTATTGCGAGAAGGTATGCTTGAGGCCTTTCTGTCATAACATTATTTATTGCTTCTAGATTGGGACCAGTCACTTTATAGCGTCCAGTGTCTCTCTTTTTGCGAGTAACTGATCCTGTATCTGGGAAATGTTTGATGCATCTATTGGTTTTAAAAGACATAAGCATACCAACATTAATAGACATTTTAATTAAGCGTGAGAATGACAAAAAATTTATATCGTATACTGATAAAACGTAAGATGTTTATGTTGCAAACAAAAACATGTCAATTTGAAGTTACCTGGACACTTGACAACATTAAGCTCCGAGGGACTCGTCTGAATGCTGGATAGCGTTGCATAAACTCCTCTATGCAGCGTTTTAAATTATATTTATATGTCACACCAATTTTAATGCCTTTAAGATAGTAGCATTCAACCATGAAGACGCGGTGGTCTGTGTTCAAATCCAGGAGAAGTTGGTTGTAGTTTGCAGAGCGCTGTAATTTGCTTACTGTTCGGCGAACATCACCACTTCTTCTCCATAGAGGACACTATGATTTCAAGATAGTCTCATCAGTCAACTATGACGTCATTCTTGCTCAATCGGAGGACGAGAAATAATGATTAAAAATGAACACCATGTAGACCACTGTAACAGACAGGAGAGGGAAGGAATGACTTGGATGAGAACAGGATCAATGTTTTTAAGAGGACTAAGAAGTAATAATATAGAAATTTGTGAAATATGTGCAGAAACAGAAAGTGCAGTTCATATTTTGATAGAGTGTAAAGAGCTAGCAGCATGAGGTCAGAAAGTATGGGAGAGAAAAAATGGGAAAAGATGCATATCTAATGAGTTGATAGCCCTAAAAATGGTTACGGGGAAAAATTAAAATAGAAGTGTAGGAAACATGTTTTGGAAAGCTAAAGAGAAAGGGATGAAAAAAGTAAAGAGTGGGAAAGAAAATATGATGGGATAAGGTTAAACGGCAAGTGAGAGTAGAGGATAGAAGGGTTACTATGCTATACTGGGGGCCAAGCAGGCTGAGCTAGCAAGGTCAATAAGGAAAACGGCCCCATAATTTATACAACTAGATTAAGGAATAAGTATTGTAGATCAAATATTGTAACTAGAAAGTTGTATAAATAAATCCAATTCAGTTATTGACAAACAACACAAATGTGGCAGTTAATTCATTGATTATCAACTTTACAATATCTTATAACCAAGACATAATGTTTTCTTGTAGCCTTGAAGTGCTATTGGGTAATAAAGGTACCATCAACTTAAAAGTTATATTTGTAAGTTCATTATTTCTTCATTGGCTCTCAGTTGTGTGTTTATATTTTATGTGGACATTATAAAATAAAGGAAATTAAGCCTATTTTACACTATGGAACGGAAATATTACATAGTGTAATGGAGGTGGGGGATGCTGCGATTCTGCGACAAGAGATGCTTTTGCTGCGTCCTGTCCTTGGAGATGGTGCCGATGTTCTAAGTCTCGCAGTCGTTTTAACCGGGCTTTTGCTCAGATTCGGCATCTCAAAATGAGCAATTCCTTTAGATGTTATCCACGGCTGCTGCTCCAGTCCTTGCATGAGAAAAACTCTTTGAATCCAGGCGTGTTCTCGAGCGTGGGAATTAACATTTCACCTATTGAGGAAATAATTAAATTTTTCTTTTTAAATTAATATAATCTAAATATTTTAAGTCTGAGTAACAAAATTACAAAAAACGTCGTAACGCACATATACAATAAACTTGATCACTGCAATTGATTTGCATTTAAACAGAAATTGTGAATATAGTTTATAATCTCTATATATTCTTTTCTACACGCCGTTCCGACACAGAATTATACGTCTGTTCCCTTCGAAGTTACACAGTCAAAAGACGCTATCTTTGATAGCTGCTTGTCCAAGGTTATTGATTTTTCTTCTTTCGTTGCTATAACCACCAAACAAACTTCTTTTTCATTGGTTCACATCAACACATTATGTCGTATTATTTTTGTAGCCACCAACACTAACACATTGTATCATATCATGACCCACTGATTTTCAGACTTTCATTTCTTATGCATATTAATTTTTCCATATAAATCCTTAAACCACCATTAAACATAATTAAATATTTTCATCTCTTGGTGCCTAAACCAAAACCGTTGTTACAACTGATTACTCAATAACAGAAATAGCAATATAGTTTTTTATAATTGTTAAAGGAACTTGTTATAACCCTTCTTTCCGAAAATTCCTCTAAAATTGCTGTTGCTAACCTATTACGTTGTCTTATATATCGCTAATAAAAATTGGTATATTTCTAGAAGTTTGCTATGTGCAGCTTCCACTTCAATACAAAACAGTAAAGGTAGCTACAGATTGAATGGTCTCTGTTATTTCAATATGAAAGGCCAAATTATTCAAACTCTGCTGTAAACTGGCACTGTGTATGCGATACAAGTTTCGGTGATAAATATGTACCATGTGAACACATCCTTTTATAAACACATGTCCTGCAACACATTGTTTACTCCCGAGTCTCTAAACCAAAGATATCTGAAATAAATTTAGATTCCAAGAGAAATTAGTTGTTTACCAATATTAAATACTGCATCAGTTGTTAGGTTATGAACAGCAGTTCTATGCCCCTTCTATAGCCAACGGAGTGCACTGTTCAGTGAAATCGACAATGGTGGCGTTATACACAAATGCAGAGCAAATCGAGATGCTTTCATTGATGGGAAAACCGAAGGAATTCAAAAGAGACTTGCCGTCTATATCAACAGTTACCTCAACAGGTGCCACCCAGCCCAACCCGTATTTACAAGACAGGAGAGGCGGCTTGGGTCTTAACTGAAGCAGTTATCACTTCTTTCCTGTTTTTGTAGCTCTAGCACGTAAATAAAGGGTTTTGGACTTGGATTTATTGACAAATCATCATCAATTCAAATGTAATGTATTGTCGGCTGTTACGGTCTCGAGGATGCAAGGATCTCTTCCCGGGAAGGTTCCTGTATTCTATGTGGATCCTTGCTTTGTACATACTTTCTGGTATAGCTGCCATTTATTTATTTAAGCAGACAAAATGCTATATAGGTCCGTTGAGCAGCTTTACGAGGGCTATTCCAAAAACAATGATCATAATTTTTTACCGTCAAAATTTGTCGCACTAAAATGCAATCTTATTATATTCTGTTAGCTTAATGTGAAACAAACACGCCGTAGCAGTTTCATTGTGGTACTCCTGGTTCCCACCTCTGAGATCCAGGTAAGCACATACATGTTCAGTATCGCCTACCGCTGCAATGCAGGTAACACGCGAGGAATAATATGCGGCTTTGAAGTTCTGCTTTCGTCTTAACAAATCTCTAGTTGAGGCCTATACAATGTTACAGGATGCCTATGTAGAGTGTTCTTCCCCACAGCACAGCTCGAAGGTGGTTTAAAATGTTTAAAGAGGGGGGACAGTCAATTTCAAAGGAAGGTGGACCCGGTGCTCCAGTTCCTACTGTTACGGAAGAAAGCATCAACACTGCTGCTACCATTGTGAGAGAGGATCGACGAATTACCTTCAGATCACTTTCTGAAATACTGAACATTTCATTGTGTGCCACCCACACGTTGGTGACAGAAACATTACACATGAGACGTGTTTGTGCGCGATGGATTCCAAGACTGTTGATTCCCGAACAAAAGGACATTCACATTAAAGTTGATGTTAGAGGAAGATCCAGAGTTTCTTTCAAGCGTAATCATTGCTGATGAAACTTGGCTACATCATTTTGATGGTGAGAGCAAATAGCAAAGCTCAGTGTGGAAATCTCCTTCATCACCAACCCCCCAAAAAAGCAAAAGTGGTTGCTTCTGCTGGGAAAGCTATGGTCATCTCAGTCTTTGATATTCATGGAATGGTTTATCAGCATGTTGTAGCTGCACATACATCAATAAATGGGCAATACTACAGGGATGTCCTGAAAACATTGCAAGTCAATTTCAGGTGCCAAAGATCACATTTCTGTGAAGCAGGCTGGATGCTGCACCACGATAATGCGCGGCCGCATATTGCCAATGTTATTGAATATCTTGCAAAAATCAACGTGAAGTGCACCACTCACCCTCCCTATAGTCTGTATTTAGCCCTATGCGGCTTTTTTCTATTCCCTAACTTGAAGAAACGCCTTCGTGGGAGGCATTATCCATCATCAGAAGCAGTGGTGAAGGCTGCGGAGGCGATTTTGAAGGATCTCTAAAAATGGTTTGGTTGTAATTTACGTCCTCCAACGTTAAGTCATTTCGGACGATGAATGGAATGGGTGAAATGATGCTTAAATGAGCCCAGGGTCCATGGAGCCTGGAGTTACCTGACATTCGTCTATCAGGATAAGGGAAAACCCCGTAAAAAACCTTATCCGGGTAACTCACCCTGACCGAGATTCAAACTCGGGACCTGTTGAACGCGAGGCAGATACTCTACCAACACGCTACCGAGGCGGGCAAAAAAAAAAAAAAAAAATGTTTCTTGTATGTCTTTCAAGACTGGCAGAAACGCTGGGAAAAGTGCATCGCATTCAGGGGAGACTATTTTGAGAAGGACCATCAAAATTATGAGGATGAGTAAAGGTATGTTGTCAAAAAAAAAATTGTGATCATTCTTTATTGAAAAGCCCTCGTATTAACCTTCTTTTAAGTCTCACAGAAAGCCTCAGATAAATAGGGTGGTTAATAATGTCCCCACTGAATGCGCAATCCTACTTGTACATTTCCAACCTTTTCAAATTAACTGGTTTATTTTTATCGCAATGGCAATCCCCAATAATATGTAAAACTAAACTGACAGGCCATTCTAAGTTACAGAATTCTTGAAGTTCGCACAAGTTCTTTCCAACAAGGTAGGCTGTAATAAATGACAAGTCGATGTGCATTTGTTAACGAAGCATTGCATGATAGTAAAAACCACAATTCGACATGGGTTGTGGTGGAGCAATGTATGTCCTGTTTATGGCGTGTCAACCAGGGATATGATATGACACCTGTCGCTTGCTGGAATCCTTTCCTTGCGTCACTTTGGAACCAGGAAGAGTAATGGAGCTGATGTAACTCGTCAGACCTTGACGATATTGCGACAGTCCAGATAACCACATTCACTTATGTAACTATTCTCCAGGTTTTAAAAGAAAATGTTTTTATAAATGTATCAGTAAATTACCTGCATCGGAGGCAGGGTTGCGTGGATTTATAGACACTAAAAATGTGTGAAATAGGCAAGCAAAAAGACACTAAAATGGGCAAAATAGGCACTTAAACAGGCACTAAAAATTTGCTAAGTAAACACTTGGAAATACACAATTTTAATAAAATACTTCCCAAACTGCACTATAAATGCACTATAATAAAATGACAGTCATTGCAACATGTAATGAAAGCTATTGTAAAACAATCAAGAATGTTACTAAAGAACTATAATTTTGAAAATGACACCAATGAGCGATGACCAACCTTTCAAATAATTAAAGTTCCTTTATGAAGGTTCTAAGTGACGCGGAAGGCAATGCTGTTGTTGGCACTTCTGTGAGCACAGCACATGTTTTAATTACTCTATGGCATAATGTGAGGAAGAGCAGTAGAAAGGGAGTGAGCAAGCGACCGCCAAGATGGCCTCTTCGCCTACATGATAAATCGTCTGCTGGGAGGCTGAGTATATAAAGTATTGAAACTCAATTCACCAAGACATGTTGGAATGCCGGGACACTTTCCCGGCACCCAGCAGGAGAGCGGAGGCGGACAATGACAACAGAGATATGGTCGGTCGGCACACCACATCCACACGACTCACCTCAAAATAATACCTCTATGGTAATTAATTATAAACTTCCATTCTACCTGACTCCCTTTTTATAAAAAATATTAATAACAATAAAAAAGGTGGTAACATATTTTCAGTTCCGCTTTTATAAAGGTTAGCTCTTTTTTTTTTTTTTTTCATTCCAGGGCTACAATGGACTTCAGCGGGCGCATTCTTTCTTTTCCACACATTACGATTTCGTTTCTGGCTACGAAAGAAAGAAAAATTGCTGCCCCCCCGGTCCTAGACCGCATGCTCAAATTTCATTGGGATGACACTAGAGAAATGATACCGATTTGCCTCGGGACCCTTGATGACGATCTGTTTTTGTAATAAAGAATGTGAATGAGGTGATAGTTTATGTTCAGTCCTCTACGTCCTACCACTGCTGAGTTTTCATAACGGCAACTTTCAAAACATTTCGTAAATTCTTCTTGCTGAAAGAAACCACAAGCGTCTGGATATTGCTTCCAAATCGAGATGCAGTTTTGAGGACTTCAAAAGCTCATTAACAAATCACTTGGCCATGGTAGCTCAAGGGTTAAGAGCAACCGGATGGAGACCGGGAGATCCATGGTTCAAATCCCGGCCATGGCCCTATCTGACTCCATCTATCCATAGATTTTGTTCAATTTTCCCATATTTTAACTACTGACTAATTTTGCTCAATTTAAGTAGCTTTCCGAACAAGACAGTGCCACAGTGTGATACAGTTATGTATCTTGGTTTTACCCTCAATTCAAAATTAACCTTGAACGCACACATCACTGATCTTATCGACTTAGACAGAACATTCATCAACTGAAATTTATAATATCAGATACTTCTCCTTTGACCTTATCTCTCGCTAATGAGACCTATTTGGGTATATGGTTGTTCAATTTGGAGTCCAGCATCCAAAACGCAGATCAAAATCGGGTTCTGTGCCTAATAACGGATGCACCTTGGTCCATTCGCAATTCAACATTACATAAAGACCTGCTTACTCCAACAATAGAAGTTACTCTTCAGTTCTGCTACACACGCCTCTTCACTTCCTTTTGTGATCGTGAAAATGTAATTCTGAGATAGATTCCTCAGCATATGCCACAAGAACGAACACGGAGAAGATTGAAGCGAAAATGACAAACAGATCTACTATTATGAAATGACCTCAAAACAGTTTAAATGACAGTCACTGGACTGCAACCTCAATACCCATTTACTATTCTTTTGAATAATTTTATCATTGTTATCTAAACTAAAAATACGGCACAGAAAGTTTTCAATAAATTAAAAAAAGGATAATAGTTAATTTAAAAATTTAATACATAGATTTATTACATAATAATAACAAATTTCACATTGAGGTTAAGCGTATAACATTAAATTTTTAATTTTTAAATAGATATTGTTATCTGTAGTAAAAGAAAGAAGCCATACAAACCAGAAGTGGAGCTAAAAATCAGAAATCTTAATGCAAGACAAAAGAATTAAAAGTTGTACTTCATCGCACTAATGGGATATTAATGTCAAATACATTCCTTATAGCCATATTTTCGTGAGAGGAACACAGTACACACATGTCCTTTTTGAAGTAAAAACTTCTTTAGGCGCGTTTAGCACTTTTTGTGGTTAGTGAATTAAACTGAGCCGTCACGCTGGAATATCTGACGCTTATCCCGGTGAAGTCCGTTCGAGTCGGCTCAATCCGAACTAACCCCCCCCCCACTCATTCGTTATTTCAGTCTTATGTTGTCCATACCGCTATACACCCTAGATTTTCTGTCGCACTCGACAGCTTATCAACAACAAGCATCCAGGTATGTTTTAACATATTTCAACTACTATAAAAAATTCAGAAACCCTACAGGAGTTTCATTAAAAAAATAATTGTCTTAGGGCCGTTCTTACAAACGTCTGTCAAGTGCCGGTGACCGATCCGGTCAGATAACCTTCTGTCATTTAACACGTCGACAACATGTCAAATTCCACTTTAAACAATAATAATAGTCGGAATGGACAGATAATATCACCGAAGTTCGGTACTTCAATAGTTAAAACCGTAATAACGAAAAATAAAACGAGTGTGCTAATTGGAAATAAAAGAGTTAGGAAGTCGTGAAAGAGATGTTTCATTTAAGAACTGGTTATTTTTATTGACAATTTTTCTTTATTGTGAGTAGTAAAACGTAAAGCATCAATAAATGAAATGTAATAACACGTAAACAATAAAATTATCACGTATTAAAATGACGTTTTGCATTTATTTTCATTTACAACTTATAGGTTATGTTTTTACACAAACTTAAAGACCGACCAAGGGTCAAAATATTTAATATATAAATTTGATTTTTTATAGAAAAATAAGATTTAAATATATATTATTTAGTTTGGAAAATAAAAATTTCAAGACGAAACATCAGACAAAAACATCGAACAAAAGCATCGAAGTTATAAAAATATCGACCTCAATCCAGCTGATATGAAAAACATGTCGATGTGGAAAACATCCGAAGTTTTCCAGTAAACAGCGATGTCTGGTATATATCGATGTTGGTGTCTCAGCCTTGACACTAACGGACGAAAATAATCCTCGGCCAAGTTGACAGCGGGATGACCGACGTTTGTAAGAACGGCCCTAATACTAACGCATTATTAAGAATATGCAAATATAAACTAGAAATGACAACCAAGTGTATAGAAAGAATGTATGAAGTACTAGTTGAATCCAAAATGTTGTATGCAGTGGAGATCTGGGGATCACAGAGGTAAACAAAACGGTGGACCAAAACTACAGAAGGTTTTGTAAAGAGCTACTAGGCTTACTAAGATCAGCACCTAGGGAAGTAGCTTTAGTAGAATTAGGAAAGACAAGAAGAAATGGAATATTAATGGAAAGAATAATAAAATTTCGGTATAGGTGTTTGGCCAAAGAAGAAGGAGAAATTATGAAATTATGCATGAGACAGCAAAAAAGGTTAGGGAACACAAATAGCTGGTGGGCAGAGATAGGAGGAATTATGGAAAAATAGGAATGGGAGATATATGGAGATTAGAGGAAATGAATACAAGCGATGTGGGTAAATTAGTAAAATGCAGAATAGAAGATACAGAAAGACAGGAAATATGGGGAAGTTTAGAAAATATGAAATAATTAGAATTTTACAAGCAAATAAAAGAAATTGGGTACGAGAAGCATATGTAGATTACTGCAACAGGCAACAGAGAAGGATAAGCATGGATGAGAACAGGAATAATATTTCTAAGAGGGATAAGAGGTAGGGAAAAGAGAATTTGTGAATTGTGTGGGGGAAAAGAAAGCATAGAGCACTATGTATCAGAATGCAAGGAGGTTGCAATGTGGAGAAAAAAGGTTTGTGAGGAAAAATGGGAGAAAGAAGAGAAGAGGATAGTAGCTATAAAAATGTTAACGGGAAGGGAGGAAAAGAAGGTAAGAAGTATTGGCGAGTTCTTGTAGAAAGTAAAAGAAAAATGGGCCAGAAATGTAAAGAATATAAGAAAGGGACTAATTAAGTAACAAGGAGGCTTGGAGGTTAAGAGCTACCTGACAGAGCAGACGACCAGGCGGTCACGTAAGCCAAGGTAGCAACAAGGTAAAGACAAATAAGTGTAGCCAAAAGTTGTAAATTGTAAAATTTTGGAATATGCACAATAAATATAGCATATCATCATATCAATTAACGTCTTATTATATACGAATTTAAAAATATATTATGTTATAGATAATCGATGTAGAAAACCAAATCAATGACAAATTGCAACGGAAAAGGGAACTGACCAATGCAGACACGAAAAATTGTCGTAAAAACAAGCGAATGCAATCTCAGCAAGTGGTAAAATGTATACGTAACCAAAAATTTCCGAATATTCAAAAAAATTGCAAATAAGCAAATTAATATCATATGATTATGTTATAAGATATGTATGAACTTGTATTTTTACTAAAAATAAAAATGCAATGAAATATATGTATCAACAAGAAACAAAATATGAAAAATGATTGTGAAATAGCATGCATTTTAATATAAAAATAAAATGCATGTAAAACAGCATATTATGCGACTTGATTTTACTTCCTTTATACATCGTTTATGTATAACCCTCTTCGGAAGTTCGCAAGTCCGTGGTCATTCAGTTGTTTCAGAGCAAACTGGCCTCTTTGCTCAAGAATGAGTGTCAACATTAATTTTTTTAAAATATTTTTAAGAATAATTTATAATGAATAGTTTTTAAGTTTTCACTTCTGTCATGTGGTCTTAAGCACACAATTTTTTAATTTACGTCCTCCACAGTTACGTCTTATCGGAAGATGAATGAAATGATGCTCAAACAAACCCAATGTCCTCAGAGATTAGATTTACCTGATATTCATCATTCAGGATAAGGGAAAATCTCTGCAAAAATGCATCCAAAAATAACGCACCCTGACCGATATTCAAACTCAGGACCTCTTGAACGAGAGGCAGACACGCTACTACCTATGCTACAAAGCGTGCATAACATTTGTAATCCCCACTTCATATGTATTCATAACTGGTTTTTACATTGGAGCTAATTAAATCATTACATTTAGTTTAAATGTTACAGACTGCTAACTTTATTCTTGTGATCTGAAAGGCACAGATTTGATCTCAGTGGTAATATATGAATCAAACGAAATGTTTTATTCTTGTAGAGACTACTGCGCCTGACGTCTCTATTGGCTTGTTAGGTGATAAATGGTGTGGCTACACTGGGCTGTGAAGCCGGTTCCTCTGAGGTAGATGGAGATTTTTCGGAGTAACAAGAGGACATGGTGTGTGTGGGTGTCACAGACATTCCGAAGTGAGCGAGCGAGAGAGAGAGAGAGAGGGAGGAATCCATTCATAGCGGAACATGCCCTCAGATTCCCAACAACGTAATGAATGAAGAACCCGAGAGATGTTAGACGTTCTCCATTCATGTACCGACGTAGCTTGCACTATATTTATCGACGTACAACAGTCGTAATAAAGATATTATGATTATAGTTTTGGAGAGAGGCAGGCAGTGAGATTCTCCTTTTTAAGATTACGGCAAAAGACCTACGTGAGTGAATAATGTGATAGCATTGCTGGTATGTACAGGGTGTGCTGCGTTTAACAATTAACCAAACATTCCTCCAGCATCTTTCTAACAGCAACAGTGACTAAACAATTTCACATCGCGCGCCAGAAATATTACGAGGGCTGTTCAATAAAGAATGATTACAATTTGTTTGACAACGTATCTTTACTCAACCTCATGATTTTGATGGCCCTTCTCAAAATAGTCTCTCCTGAATGCGATGCACTTGTCCCAGCGTTTCTGCCAGTATTCAAGTATATGTTGGAAACCATTTTTAAGAGATCCTTCAAAATCACCTCCGCAGCCTTCACCACTGCTTCTGATGATGGACAATGTCTCCCACGAAGGCATTTCTTCAAGTTAGGGAATAGAAAAAAAGTCATATGTGGCTAAATCCAGACTATAGGGAGGGTGAAGGATACACTTCACGTTGATTTTTGCAAGATATTCAGCAACAACATTGGCAATATGCGGCAGCACATTATCGTGGTTCAGCATCCAGCCTGCTTCACGAAAATGTGGTCTTTTGCGCATGATATGGACTTGGAATGTTTTCAGGACATATCCTTTGTATTATCCAGTTACTGATGTGTGTGCAGGTACAACATGCTGATAAACCATTCCATGAATATCAAAGAATGAGATGACCATAACTTTCCCAGTAGAAGCAAACACTTTTGCTTTTTGGGGGTTGATGATGATGGAGATTTCCACACTGAGTTTTGCTGTTTGCTCTTAGGATCAAAATGATGTAGCCAAGTTTTATCAGCAGTGATTACGTTTGAAAGAAACTCCGTATCTTCATCTAACATCAACTTTAACTGAATGCAGACTTGCATGCGAATGTCCTTTTGTTCGGGAATCAACAGTCTTGGAACCCATCGCGCACAAACACGTCTCATGTGTAATGTTTCTGTCATCAACGTGTGGGTGGCACCCAGTGAAATGTTCAGTATTTCAGAAAGTGATCTTAAGGTAATTCGTCGATCCTCTCTCACAATGGCAGCAGCAGTGTTGATGTTTTCTTCCGTAAGAGCAGTAACGGGAGCACCGGGTCCACCTTCCTTTGAAATTGTCCCCCCTCTTTAAACATTTTAAACCCCCTTAGAGCTGTGCTGAGGTGAAGAACAGACTCTCCATAGGCCTCCTGTAGCAGTGCATAGGCCTCAACTGAAGATGTGTTGAGACGAAAGCAGAATTTCAAAGTCGCATATGGTTCCTTGCGTGTTACCTCCATTGCTGCGGTAGGCGATACTGAATATGTCTGAACCTGCATGTTTCTCACAGGCGGGAACCAGGAGTACCAACAATGAAACTACTACGGCGTGTTTGTTTCACATTAAGCTTACAGAATATAATAAAATTGAATTTTAGTGCGAACAATTATGACCGTAAAAATTATGATCATTCTGTATTGAACAGCCCTCGTATTATTTGTTGGTCCAGCACCACTTATTTCTGCACTGTTTCAACTTCACTTCAAGTGCTCTAAGAACCCTCTAACTTCATACATTATTTAACTACAGGTATTTAAAAATATTACCTTATGTTACCTCAATGTAATTCCATACCTGCTCACATATTCCTTATAAGCTCTTCACTTTTTATTGTTGTCTTACTGTGAAATATATCAGGCCCTTTAATTTTGAATAGTTTTATCAATATTTTAATTCTGAACATTCCCTTATTAAACTGGGATCGAATCTGAGAACTTCTCTATGTTTAATAAGACAGGAAATAAAAAATTCGTCCAACTAAGAACAGTTCAAACAAGTTCCACGAAACAAATATACAAATTATTTATGAGAAAAATATGCAATTAAGGGTTGAAATTTAGTTAATTGATGGAAACTAATCATTTCTTTACACTAGCCGTGTATAGGCTAAGGTTTTGGATAGATAACGTCAGCATAAAGAAATTCTATGCCATGGTTGGCATTTGAAGCATGGATCTAGTGGTTTCTATCCAGTCGCTCTAACCCATTGAGCTACCATGGCCAACGTGCCGTCCTGACATCAATTCTCCATTTAACTCGTATATTTCTCCGGTAGACCACTAGGGGCTCTCGCATCCGAGATACACCGTTTGTGGCGACTTACTATTGTAAGTACTTGAGTCCCAGGCTTCATCATTTAACTCTTATTATTTAGTTAATTGTTGGAAATTAATCATTTCTTCATACTAGCCGTATATAGGCTAAGGCTTTTGATAGTCAACATGAAAAATTCAATGCCACTCCCTAGATTAGCAACACGGATCTCCTGGTTTCCTGGATTCAAGTACTTACAATAGTAAGTCGCCAGAAACGGCGTATCTCGAATGCGAGAGCCCCTAGTGGTCTACCGGGGAAATATACGAGTCAAATGGAGAATTTAATGTCATGATGGCTGGTTGGCCATGGTAGCTCAATAAGTTAGAGCGACTGGGCGGAAACCAGGAGATCCGTGGTTCAAATCCCGGGAGTGGCATTTTATTTTTCATGTTGACTCTATCCATCAAAGGGTTAAAAGTTTATGTACTGCAACGTACTTAAGCTGAGAGCAGTTGGTGTATTTCTCACAGAACATGCTTCAGGATAATTTTCAGGTAACTCAGAATACAAAGAAACAAACCCAAACAACCCAGCACATTTTATAGTACTGTGGGACCTTAGCTTTATAGGAGATACACCTGCTGCATTTCGGAAAATGGTTTTTGAACCAGAAGATTTTGAGGCCATATCTGTTATATACTGTACTGCTTGGTAAAGGCTGAATTAGCTTTAAAGCGATAGAAGGACAATATGTCCAAGACTGAAGTAACAAGGCATGACTGCATAATGTTTGCATCATTACTTAAGGTTTCTACTATTTGAGTGTAGAAATATTGAAAAGAAGGAGAGGAATATTACATTGCAGAAGATATTGCTGGCACTCACTTTTTTATTTTTAGTGGTTATATATTTTTAAGTCCTGTGCCGTGGCGTAGTAGGCTAGAGCGTTTTGCTTTGGTTCACTACCACGGAAAGCGCCCGGGATCGATGCGGATTTTAAGTCCCGGATATAAGACTGGTGCCCACTCAGCATTCTGAGGAAATTGAGCTACACTACGTAGTGAACCCTGGTCTAGAAAGCCAACTTTCCAGCTGAGTGTGTCGAGATGCTGACCACATCTCCTTCCTGTATCTGTTGGATGATCGCCCACCTCTGCCTTGCATATTTGGGTGTGAGGTCGGCAGCTGGGTTGGCAGTCTCAGGACCACTTTGGGCTGCTACACCATAGGTTTACGTTTTTTTTATATTTTTAAGCCATCCTCCATCTTGAACAGTTACTGTTTGTTACTAAACCATCCTTAAGTTTTTAAGAATATATAATTGTGCTAAAATTACGTTGCAGATCTAACTTACACAGTCAGTCCTAACAGAACCGAGTGGGATGGCTCAGGCGGTTTCCTTTGTGGCCTGCATTCTGAAGGCCCTGGTTTGACTCCCCTGGCTGACCTACCTGGCCCATGGTTTTTTCGGGGGTTCTCCCGGATCGCTAGGCGAATGCTGGGTGGATTAATTACATTCCCCGAATTTCCTGTCCCTCCATTTCATCTCCATTAACATTTCATATCATCTCTCATGTGACGGGCTCTTTCAGGGTGGAAGTGTCGGCGAGAGTCTCGGCGGTGCATGGAAGGATGATATGCTCTAAGGTAAACTACTTCCTCCACCGGCAGGTGGGTTGCCGATCTACACGTCTCTGCTAGGCAGAGAGCCGTCTGCTGGGGCTGGGCTGTTGAGCTCGTTGCCGTCCTACAGTGGGGGAACGTCCTGGCCTGCAGGGACCTTAGCCTCTGCACTGTCGTGGCTCCTTGGGTCGGCCATCCGCTGTCTCCTCTCGCTGGTAAGTAAATTGTTTAACCATTCTTGGGTTAATAAACACTATCAGTTTTTTAAAGAGTTTGGTACAACTCTAGTTCCTCAAAATAAGTATAGTATTAAACATTTATTGCATTTCTCTAAAAAAAGATAAAATTTCTAATAATAAAACATCTGGTATTTATCAGTTTCATTGTTTCGATTGTGATAAAGTTTATATTGGAAAGATAAAACGTAATTTGGAAACCAGAACGAAAGAACATTTTCGTAACATTAAATATAAACAAATTGATTAATCAGCCGTAGCAGATCATTAAACAGAAATAAATCCAGAAGTTAAATTATTAAAAAAATTAAATGTTCCGATAGATTTAATAGTTTGGGAAAAGATATTTATTTTAAGAAACAAACATCGCGTAATGAATTTTGAAATACCGGAAGTCGATTCTGTTTTTAAATTTGTTTTATTTTCAGATTTTGGTATTACTAACAAGAGCATATTAAAAAATGGCGTTTGTAACGATGGCGACAGTTTTGTTTCCGGCTGAGAATGTGTATAATTTTTACATGAAATCACGATCTATCGGACAGTTTACAAGAAAAATATAATTTCTTATAAATGATCTTTTTAAGTTCTAAATTAGTACATTTGTGTATACTGCCTAGAAATGTTTTTACATCAAGGACTAAAAGTAACTCCTTTATTTTCATTTTATTTATTTTTGCTTTTATAACGCGAGTGCCAAATGTTGAGTATCGGAGCTCTAAACTTAGTCACACCTTGAGCTGTGATGGCTCGAAGTCATTTGCTAGTCTGTTTCAGGTTTAAAGCGTAATTTCCACCACCATTTGCTATGTGTGTACTCACTCATCCCCATGGAGGTATATGTTACTACACGGTACAGCGCTGAGGCGTATAGGCATTCATTGACGAGTGCCGTATTCACTTGTTATTTTGTTTAATAGAAGAGTGAAATATAAGCAACTTGTTGTACGCTAGGTGACGAAACACAAATTTACCTCTTGGGAGATGTTTGTCTGATTTGAAAGGTTAGCCAATTATTATATACGCAAGTGTAAACATTCGTCCGTTTTGGCGCTTGACGCAAAGGGATTTTATTCCTTCTTTTTCTTTGTTACAACATTCAATCACGTTATATATATTTTCTCGCTCCTTGCTGTGAAAGCACCAGAACACAGTGTGCATCCAATGACCCACCGTCTATGTGTGATAGGCTTGCATAAACAATTCCGTTGTTACACATATTTTCCGATACGCTTCCACGTATATTCCATTAATGGAACATCACTAGCGTGTCAATCAGAATCCAGATTAAAGTAAATAAGAACGTTACTGTAAATACTCTCTGCATGGTACAACGGGATCTGCGCCGTGGCGTACTGGGCTAAGGCAGCACGCCTTAGCTTCTGGTCACGGAAAGCGGTGCGGGTTCGATCCCCTCATTGGGTGCGGACTTTAAGTCCCAGGTATAGAACCGGTGCCCACTCAGCATCATGAGGAAAGTGACGAGCTTAGGCTAGGTAAGCGGTCCTGGTCACGAAAGCCAACGTTCCAGCTGGGGGATGCCGAGATACTGACCACATCTCCTCCCCGTATCGGTTGGATGATCGCCGACCTCTGCCTTACGTAAGTGGCCGTGAAGCCGGCAGTCGCGTTGGTAGGACTTGACCCTCTTAGGGCTGTAGCGCCTGGGTTTATAATTATTGTTTTTTATTATGGTTCAACAGGTTTATTCGGAAAATAAGACATGAAGCTTTCCTGGCGACGAATGCACTCACTTTCTTCTCGGGCAGCCAGCGGCAAGCCACCTCCGAAGACTAAACATCTGTTGAGACCAGTGAAAAACAAACTGGACTTCCAAGTTCCGGGAGTGTACCGCATTCCCTGTGAATGTGGGACACCGTATATAGGACAAACCGGGAGGACCGACCATCGCTACTAGAATAATCGAACATGAACGGAGCATTCGTTTAATGCAACCTGAGAAGTCTGGGCTGGCAGAGCTTTGTTTTGATAACGATCATAGAGCCAATTTTTGGGAGACAATCATCTTGGTAAAATGCAACAGTTACTGGGAGCGGTGAACTAAGGAGGCTTTGGCGATTTCCTCTGAAAGGAGCACGCTTAATCGTGATGCTCCTCTTGGAAACCGGCATAAAAACGGAAATCCGTCGAATTAAGAAGTAAAGATCAATACAGCTTGATAATCAAGTTAAATAGTTGCGTTTCTTTGACACAATTTAATTAATTTTCTATACTCACGTCATCTCCTTACCAGGCATTTAATTTACTGAAAACAGTCTTTTGTTCTCCAATGCGAATTTTGATAATGTTTTGTCTTTGTTTATAGTTGTGTTATATCCGGTATTTCATTTGTGGTTATAACATTTTATAAATATCCTGATGATGGGAGAGATGCACACTCCCGAAACGTTGATATCTAATCATCTTTTCACCTGGCTTGCTGCCCGATAAGGAAGTGAGGTTTATTCGGAATTAGCTTCCTTGACGTTCTAAGCTAAATCACTTTATGAGCAACAATTGCAAATAAACGTACAGATATGTTTAAGAATTATTTTTTATGTACTGCTGTGATTTTATGGAATTGTGGAGTGTCATTTTAAACGTATAATATATTATCTACCAATAGCGAACAAGAAATGTCCTCTGTCCTCTCTTTCCGTCATTCGAAGCAATAAAACGGTGTAACCAAAGTTCTCTTTTGTAAATACTTCGAACAATAAACTATTATGCAACAGGCTACATTTTCTGAGAGTATATTTTTGGGTACAGATGAGTCAAAATTCCACTTATATTGTAACAAGTGATTATATATCCAGATGTGACGGTTTGGAAGAAAGCAGAAACAGCTATATCTTGAGGTATTTATGACAGAGAAAGAGAAAGAGCACTAAGTACCAGTTTTCCTAACATCCGTGAATCGAACGTCGGCACTCTAACTAAAATTACATTTAAGTGTCCCGGTGCCATTGTCATCTCGATCACAATGGCCGGTGACAAAATTACAGTCCCGAGAGAGCTAGCAGGACAACGCCCGTTCAGGCAGCGGGAGGTGGCCCAAGAACTTGATCGGTGAGCTGTCTGCAGCAACCCGCCAAGTGGTCGAAACCAACCTCGCTCAGTGGAACTAACAGCCGACTGAACAACTACACAACTTCGGTATATATTCAACCACAAATCATCACTTTCTCAGCTTCTCTTAATGCTGTCCGAATTTCGCCACTTAGTTCAAAGAAAGAACGCGAAGCGTATATTAGACAGAATGCCTCCAGCATTGACACTCCAGTATATATTTTTTGTTTCTGAATGGTACAAGGTAATACTAAAGTACACTTCAGGCTGAAAATCTGGAAATTATTAAGAATCTCTACAATTTCCTAGTTTGGCCAATGTGCTTTCATTATAATTTGTGCCGTACCTTGTAAAGGCTGCAACATGGATGAGTAAAACGTAAAATTTTTCCAATCCTTGTTTATGACAATGGGTTTCTTTAAACCTCACCAGCTATTGCCAGCCCAACTCTGTAGTGTAGTGATAGCGTGTCTCCACACGTTCAAGATGTCTCGAGTTTAAACCTCGGTCAGAGTGACCTATCTGGATATGGTTTGCCCTTTTCCTGAAAGATTACTGTCCATTAAATTTAAGTTCTATGGAGCCTGGACTCATTTGAACATCATTTCCACCATTTAATTCATCATCTGATGTAACCTAACGTAAATTTAAAAAAGAGTTATTACTAGGGCCCTGAAGTTGTTGAACTAAAATTTTTCTAAAAATGAGCTATAAAATGCCCTTAAAATATAAAAAATGCACATCAAATGCAAAAGAAACGACCTAACAAACATTAACAATTTCTTTCATAATAATTATAAATTAATAGCTGTCACAGAAAATAATGCATATATGGTTGGAATAACCACATTTTAAGTTTAACTTTCTTAGTAAATAATGGAATTATTGCTACTAAATAATAAATAAATTCAAAATTCATCAGGCCATTTTTAGTTTTATAAAATATGAAAAAAATAAGTTACTGTACCCATTAGCCAAAACATACCTTACTTAGCGTTGCAGTACACGACTATGGTCATCTTCAAGTTATCAAAAGTAAAGGAACGGCGGTTGTCAGCCAAAACTGTTTTATACTTTGAGAAATTTCTCTCCACTTCCACAGATATTATAGATGCATATTTGAAGAGCACTATGTCACTGCCTGTTAAATCCTGTTCAAAAATATCAGTTCTGAAGTTTTCTCCTGACAAGATACGGCAATCTAACAAATTGTTTGGCATCCTTTATTTTTGCCTAACACAAATTTTGGTTTCTGTCTAATTTTGTGCCCAATCTCACCTTTTACAATTTGTATCCTCGCTTCCGCAATCCTCACTAACTCAATCGACTTGTCCAATGTCATGCTACGTTCTTCAAGGCGGGTTATGGTATCCGTCAAAAATGTAAAATTTGATTTAATGAAAGCTAATTAATCTTGGATTTGAATATCAGAAAACAGATTCTGTACGCTCTCAGTTGTCTTAGAATCTACCCTGTCAAAGCTATTCACCACTTCTCTCACTATTTGAAAATTGTCACAGTGGTATATATAAAGCCCATGGGTCAGGGTCAGGTCGGCCACGGAAATCGAATCCGGCCTCCCGAATGCGGGCTACGGATGAAAAGGCCCAATAAATCCGTGAAAAATAAAGAAAATGACCGGAAAATGCATCGAAATGTTAAAAAATGACTTTATTATAAAAATTTGGAAAAAAATGCATTTTGATGACCTATAAAAACCATATATATCCAACGTATTTGTTTCAGAATGCACTTAATTTTCAATAAGCATCTTCTGTGGCTACTCAGAAAAAAGATGATTTTTCATCATAATCCGGGCCCTAGCTATTACTATGTATTACTTTTATTTTCTGACGACTGGGCGAAATGGTTTCCAGTAGCTCTTGTAGGTTTGTCTACAACATTTATTTTCTTGGATGAAAAATCTCAAATAATCACTGAAAAATAACACTTTTGTCCTTTGCAAACATCACTTGAAAGGCTTGAGAAACTAGATTTGGCCTCAGGGGTTACTGAAAGCAGCATTCTAAAGCTCGAAGTTGGCAATGCTAGGTATACATATAGCTATAGACACAACCAGACGCAGGTGTACTCATAATCCTAGCTCCTATTTGATCCTTTCTTCATTACTGATGACAATAATGCTGCTGATCATGGAGAGACAATAATGAGAATAAATAATCTTAGAACAGCTGCAAAAAGGCAAGGCACAAAACAGCTGTTGTCTCAACCAAAGCTTATATAAGTCGTTGAGTTATTTAATTGGAGTGACCAGCGAACACTAGGTAACTACCATTTTATAAATTTTCACAGTTAACAAAAGTGTTAATCTGTCTTTTTAAGGGACCCTGGGACTGAAAACTAGCCCAAGAGTCTCAAAAATTACAATTTTTAGATTTATACATACAAATGTTCTCAAACCTTCCTTTATTAAATTATGGTAAGAGTTTTTTATTTGCACCATTTTAAAAGGTCTAGCGCCTGGTTTAAATTTTCAGGGCGTGGCCATTTAAACGTGGCAATTTCTTCCTTATCCAGCATGATGGCCTGTTTTTACCGATGTTGATCTTTTTTGGCAGGTTTTACTCTAAAACTGCTATCAAATCTTGCAGCATAGCTTTGTGCTGCTATCAAGAGACCGTTTGGTAAACTATTACTGTGTTCAATACAAAGTTTTTAATCAGAAACATTCAAACATAAATGCCACATAAAGAATCGGCAACACACCTTGAGTGTTTTAGCACCTAAGAAAATACAAAACAGCTCATAATATCTGTGATTATTCTATGTTATTTGCAATAAACTTAGCGAATATTTGTAGATTCACTCTTGTTTTGACTACCTGTGTTTGCTCAAATGTATAATGGTGACTTCCATGAGAGAAATGTGCTTTTGTTTACAGTTTGTTTTAAATAAAAAATAGGTGTATATGCAAGTAATTTGCTTTTCCTGTAATGTAGTGTATTGTTAACTATATAAACAGCATAATGCATGTCGTTTCATCATGTTGGCATAAGCCGGTGAATAGAAATAACCAAAAGAAGGAAGCTGTAAGAAAACTTAGTGCAGCTAGATGGAAAAGTAAAAATTGGGAGCAGATTTCCATTTCATATGTACAGTTGGACATAGAGGAACATCTAATATTTTAGCTTCAAATTTACAAATGGACATGGATGGACATGTTAATACTATTCACATTATATTTTTGTAAAAGCCAGAAGAAATTTGTAAGACTTCAAGAAATAGGTGCAAACTATGTATAATACATAGTGTAAATGGTAATTTAAATAGCAGACTGTGCATTAGTGAAAATAATCAGCAAATTTTGAATACCAGTGTCCATAGTAGTAGAGATGACAGTGTAAATAATGTGCAGGATAGTGTAATTACTATTTTTGGTGCATACTTTTAGAAAAATTGATTTTTCTCCACTTTACATTTTTTAATGCAATATCTGCTCCCACTGCTTTAGTTTTAGAGCTATGGCTCTGGATTTTTTTTTTTTTTTTTTTTTTTATTTTGAGAATATGTACCATATACCTATAGGTGTACAACATCATACTCAGGCTATAATATTTGAGACTTGGTTTGGCTGTAATACAATTTTAAATGCAAAAAGGTACTCAAAATTAAATTCAATGTACTACATAATTAAAAAAATTAATTTTCCTAAAAGTGATCTATTTTACTTCTACACAGAGACTGCAGTTGTTTATAAAGTTAGTAGGAATGAAAAAAATAACAGAGCTATTCCACTAGCATTGTGTATTGATGCACATGCACATTAACTTTAATATTGCCACGAACTATAATTAATATAAAAATAAAAAATTAATTGTTTCAAAACCAATCATCAGAAATTACTAAAAATTGCTGAGGTATTTTCTAATATAAAACTCATTATACTTGCAAACTTTGAAGTTTATAGGTATATAAATATAGAAAACAGAAATTTCAGTTTCAGGGTCCCTTAATACATTTGAATGTTGTGACTTGGTGGGTTCGTGACATTAAAGTCCAAGTTACAAACACCAAAATTCGCTCTTTATTTCCAAAGAAATACACTTCGTACACCAGCAGTCCAGAATTACGTCACATACACAATACAACTTGCAAGGTCCTCGACCACAAAGTTCACTATTACAGCTGTTCACGCGCACGCGTCCAATTACCGACTGACTCACTGTGGCGGGTGGGCTACCTTTTTTATAGATTACTCACATTCCGGCATGTTCACAAACAATCGAGACGCGGCTGGAACAAAGACGAACTCTCGAGAAATCCGGCTCCTTCCCCCTGGCGTTTCGGCGAGCTTTTATCTACAAACTGCACTTCCTGTCTCTTTGAACTAGTCGCCCGCGCCGCCTCGATCAACAATGGGCTCGCGACAATATGTTAATCATGCTTCTGAGGCTATGTAGTGCTAATGATATGAAAGGCCTGTGATCTTATTAAATGATGATTACCTAATCAATAAATTTCACTAGAGTTACAAATGTTACCAACGTTCTAATGTTCTTTCTAACATAAAATTTGTATTTTTCCTGAATGAGATTTACATAACGTGAATCAAATTCCAATTTATTCACTCCAGACAAGGTATTTTTGGACACAAAATACTCCCCCTGAGTTGCAGAGTGTAGTTTTTAACCATATACATGAGTCCAATACTGAACTAGGAACTATCTTTCATGTCATATAAAACAAATATTTGTGGTGGACAGAACTACCCTAAAAATTACTTTAAACAAGGTTCACTGGAAATGACAGCATAGTAGAAGCGTCCTATGCTAGAACCGAAACAGTAATCTTGGGGACTTCAGTCCTTAGGTTTTGTACTTTTGTGCTTAGATTGCTTTTAATAATTTCTTTCACACTAGCAGTGTGTAGGCTAAGATTTGATTGAGTAGAGATAGACAGAACAATTCAATGCCATAGCCGGGATTTGAACCACAGATCTCCCGTTCTCGGTGCGGTTGCTCTAAACCACTGAGCTACTATGACCAACGTACCGACATGAAATTCAATTCTCCAACTGACTCATATGTTTCCCCGTAGACCACTAGGGATTCTCATATGCTATGAGACACGCACATTTCGTGGCGACTTAGTACGTTTCCTAAGTCCCATGCTTCATAGTTAAACCACTATGTTATTCAGGTAAATTTATGGAACTAATAATTTCTTCTACACTAACCGAAGGTTTGAATGAGTAGAGCCAGACGGCTAAGTAGCTCTAAGCTCCACGAACCTTGGACTCATTTGAGCATCATTTCACCCATTTCATTCACCGTCCGATATGACTTAAGTTTGGAGGACGTAAATTACAATATATATATACTTCGCATAAACTTAGATTATTCAAGATATTATGAGATGAAGCTCATCGGAAAATCTCGTCCCCTTCTTTGGAACTGCATGTGTAAACTAAGTAAATAGCAGAATAACTTTTATTAAATGCATGAATCGTTTCCCGTATCGTGATCAAGGGATGTTACTTTGTTGTGATAACTTTACTGCTGGTCATGAAGATCTCAATGAGGTTTACAGTGAACGAGGGTGTAACGGATACTCCAGGACCACGAGATAATCCTCAGCGAACTTCTCCCAAATAAGAAACGAATCCAGACACACTTCTGGTAAGAAGACAGTCCCTGAGGCATAGGCGTGAGACAGAAACGTGTTCAACGCCATGAAGAGAGTGGGAAGTGCGTAAGCTAAGAGAGAATTTTAAACGCACGTCCTAATGTTGATGGTAAGAGTACATAAGCGGGTACTCTGGAGGCGAAGATGCACGGAGAGTCGATGTACGCCCTCCAAGATAAGCATGTCACAAACGCATAGGCACCAAGTAATACATTCATGAGCTGTGTTAGAAAATCTGCTTTACTTACTAAAAATATTAAACAAATAATTGTTCATTTCTCCTCATTGCACAGTTTTGCATTTATTTGTAATTGATCTTTACTTACAAAGCACCTTAGCTCAGGGGTAAGTATATGACTGTTATTAGAAAGCCACTTGCTTCAAATCCCGTGGGCTGTTTTCGTGGCTTCCCTCTGTTACCTTGGTAAATTCCGGAATGGGTATTTAATACCCTGACCAATAAAAGGGACATGTGAGCTTTGTGGCGGAGAAGAGAGTATGGGGATTTATATGATAGAGTGCAGGGAAATAGCGGAGTGCAGAAATAAGGTATTGGAGGAAAAATGGGATAAAATGAACAAAAAACTAGTGTTTTAGTTAATTGATGGAAATTAATCATTTCTTCATACTAGCCGTATATAGGCTAAGGCTTTTGATAGATAGAGTCAACATGAAAAATTCAATGCAATGGCCAGGATTTGAATCACGGATCTCCTGGCTTTCGTCCAGTCACTCTAAACCATTTAGCTACAATATTCAACGTGCCGTCCTGACATTAAATTCTCCAATTGACTCATATATTAACCCGGTAGACCATGCGTCATAACTCTCAAAATCTATCTTCACATCCCAGTTAACGGAAAATTTCAATCCTTGTCTCTGAAAACCAATAGCAACACTAATTTAAAGAAGTGATAAACACATGTTAATTCCAGTTGGAGTTCTCAGTTGACAAAGTTCCGATTTTCATTGTTCTGTTCGGTTTTTCTCACAACTTTCAGTCATTCTATGTGTAGGTGACGTCAGTAAGTGCGAAGATGGTGAGAGCGAAAATATCAAACAGTGGGCAGATGCGGAAAATGTGACAAATGTCTTTCTCAAAGACGTTGGTAAGATTTTTAATCCTGACACTTCAATAAATTATACCATTTTAAGTGAAAGTAAAAGTAAGATGTCATTTTTTCGTGATGTAAAAATGCATAGTTTTGTTAAGGGATATGAATATTTTCATTCAAAACTGATACAAACAATGCAGAATAATAAAGATGTAGACTGGCTACAAATACTGTGCCTGTTAAGTTTGTCAGAGTTTGACCAAGCAGCTCTGCAATATACGAGGGCTGTTCGATAAACAATGATCATGAGTTTTTGCGGTCATAATTTTTCGCACAAAAGTTCAATATTCTTATATTCCGTTAGCTTGATGTGAAACACACACGCCGTAGTAGTTTCATTGTTGGTACTCCTGGTTCCCGCCTGTGAGAACCAGGCAAGTTCAATCATGTGCAGTATCGCCTACTGCTGCAATGGAGGTAACATGAAGTTAAAGTTGATGTTAGAGGAAGATCCGGAGTTTCTTTCAAACGTAATCACTGCTGATGAAACTTGGCTACATCATTTTGATCCTGAGAGCAAATACCAAAGCTCAGTGTGCAAATCTCCTTCATCACCAACCCCCAAGAAAGTAAAATTGGTTGCTTCTACTGGGAAAGTTATGGTCATCTCATTCTTTGATATTCATGGAATGGTTTATCAGCATGTTGTACCTGCACACACATCAGTAACTGGACAATACTACAAGGATGTCCCAAAAACATTGCAAGTTCATATGAGGCGCAGAAGACCACATTTCCGTGAAGCAGGCTGGATGCTGCACCACGATAATGCGCGGCCGCATATTGCCAATGTTGTTGCTGAATATCTTGCAAAAATCAACGTGAAGTACATCCCTCACCCTCCCTATAGTCCGGATTTAGCCCCATGCGCCTTTTTTCTATTCCCTAACTTGAAGAAACGTCTTCGTGGGAGACATTATCCATCATCAAAAGCAGTGGTGAAGGCTGCGGGGGCAATTTTGAAGAGTCTCTCAAAACATGGTTTCCAGCATGTCTTTGAAGACTGGCAGAAACGCTGGGACAAGTGCATCGCTTTCAGGGGAGAGTATTTTGAAAAGGACCATCAAAATTATGACGATGAGTTAAGGTACGTTGTCAAAAAAAGTTGTGATCATTCTTTATTGAACAGCCCTCCTATTTGGGATCCTACCAACAGCGTAGATGCTAAAATATATTTCAGTAAATATAATTTGATTGTGGGTGAACGGAGCACTCAAATGATAGAACAGCATCTTCAAATATGTTCAATTCTTTCATTCAACAGTATTACTGAATCATAAACTAAGCTAACTTTAGTGCATTTTCTTTTGACTGTGTTAGTTCTACATCAGTATTTATTTACCTTTTTGTGTTATGTAGCATGCTTTAATGGGTTGTATCAGATTGTTCTATGTTTCTCTGAATTGATTTAATCTATATTAATAAGAAATAAATTGATACTTCATGCGCTTTTAACTCACGGTCATCAATAATGGTCCATTAACGTGTTTTATATTCCATATAAATAACTTTAATATTCATAATTTAACAAAATGAACTCAAAGTTTCTTTAAAATGCTATAAAATGCTTAACTGCAAATGTATAAATGCTACAAAGTGCTACATATAAAAATCAAAATGCTTAATTTTTTATTTAAAGATGCAGAATATCACTACCCCTAGCTATAATGCAGGGTTTAACTTGGATATTGATGACATTATAATTATTCTGTATTGTTCTCTTTTGCAGCCTGGAACACTGAAGTCTAATAATATTTTAATATTTAGTTATTATATTTATAACGAATGTCGATAGCTTTTCTTATTAAATGGGAAACCCAAATTTTAACCATTTTCTGAGGTGCAGTTACCTCGGAAGCCGGTCATACGACAAAGAAGATTAAAATGCCTTAAACTTTTTATCTGAAGAAGCTTTTAACGTTCCCATATATCTGCTACTATTTACCATTTTCTGCTTATTCTGGCCAGTAATAATAAGATTAATCAAGGGGGCTTCGAGGCTTAAAAGGGTTCCTTGTTAAGAAAGAAACGTTGCGAGGAAAGTGCATTTACTGTTCGGAGCTATTAGCAAACAAAGGCCTTGGGGACACCATTATGGGATGAGAATTCTAACCTGGACAGATTGACAAGGAGGTTGACATGATCACACAGTGACATTTCAAATAAAGACTTGAGGTAGGGGAATCGGGGTCGGATTAAAGTTGCTCATTCCGTAAGGGGCTTTCATGATAATGACGGCTGCTGCCTAAGAGGACTACTTCTACTACATCTGCCACACTCAAGACAACCGAACAAAATTACCATTCAAATTGGTTTATACTTTGGTACTGAAATGTCTATCATAAAATAGCTGTGAATTCCACATTACCTGGCTTCCATTACAAACACAGAGAACGAATTGCGTCTTATGTGTGTCCTAATGCGACATTCATTCAAAGATCTGGAACATTTCTACGAAAAATACTATTCGAGAATAGTTCGAGGGCTGTTCAATATAGAATGACCCTAATTTTTTACGGTCATAATTTTTCGCACTAAAATTCAAACTTATTAACTTCTGATAGCTTAACGTGAAACAAACACGCCGTAGTAGTTTCATTGTTTGTACTCCTGGTTCCCGCCTGTGAGAACCAGGCAAGTTCAGACATTTTCAGTATCGCCTACCGCTGTAATGGAGGTAACATGCAGTTAAAGATGATGTTAGAGGAAGATCCGGAGTTCCTTTCAAACGTAATCACTGCTGATAAAACTTGGCTACATCATTTTGATCCTGAGAGCAAACAGCAAAGCTCAGTGTGGAAATCTCCTTCATCACCAACCCTCAAAAAAGCAAAAGTGGTTGCTTCTGCTGGGAAAGTTATGGTCATCTCATTCTTTGATATTCATGAAATGGTTTATCAGCATGTTGTACCTGCACACACATCAGTAACTGGACAATACTACAGGGATGTCCTGAAAACATTGCAAGTCCATATCAGATGCAAAAGACCACAGGTGAAGGCTGCGGAGGCGATTTTGTAGGATCTCTCAAAAATGTTTTCCAGCATGACCTTGAAGACCGGCAGAAACGCTGGGACAAGTGCATCGTATTCAGGGCAGACTATTTTGAGAAGGACCATCAAAATTTCGAGGATCAGTAAAGGTACGTTGTCAAAAAAAGAAAAAAAAGTTGTGATTACTCTTTATTGAACAGCCCTCGTAGAAAGTAGTAGGATATTTCTCTATTCATTCAGCAAAATGAATAGAAAGTCAGTTGTCTAAAAAACAATCTAATGTATAATGGTTTCGCCCCTTTCTCTACAATTATCCCTTGAATATCGGATTATTTATTATTTATTTATATATTTATTTAATTATTTATTTATTTAATTATTTATCATCTCGGGTTTCTGCTGAAGAAATGTTTATTCTCTTTTCCGCTCCAAGTTGCAGAATAAATCAATTACACCTGTAGATACAAGGGAGAAGATAAGGTGAATGAAGTGATAGTGAAATGTTTAAAAAAGCGGGTTGTCATGGCTGCCTTTTAATATTAATTCTATTTTAATGAACAGGAGAGTGCAGCTTAGAAATCTAAATATGGAAAATTTAAACTAAAGACAACGAATAACTCTGAAATGGTTAATGACATAATAGGCCAATTATACAACATTGTCCCACAGACTTGCTAGAAAATTGCTCCCATGCTAGTAAATATATTAGACTTATGATATTTTGATATACTTATTAGATATTTATATCAGTCTGTAGGTTCGCTCTCTCCCACTTATTAACAAAGTTCTTTTATTTCTTTTGAAATATCGGTTTATTACTCGTGCTGAACGTACACAGGGAGACACGTACATAATCATATGCAACTTTGTCTAAGGACCCTTTAAGAGATTAAGTGGACATCCAAAACTATATCTTCGATTAAATATCAACTTAAAACGTTGGTAGAATATTTCCATATATAAGTAGAAATATACCGAACAGTTATTCGATCGAACATACATGAGCTAGTTATCGACGGGCGCTTCAACCTCTCTTTATTTATTCTTATGAACGTAACAGTCCTAAACCCAATTAGAATGTACGTCATAAATGTGTGGATACATGTATACATAAACTAGAAACAAGCGAGGAGAATATAAATGAATACAAAGTCATCTAGAATGAGAAAAGAATTAAATAAAGAAAAATAACAAAAATGAAGGTGGCATTAGTAAGTAATTGTACTATTGTTTCTAATTACTACTAACTTAATAGTTATACTGATCTAAGAAAAAAGTAGTTAATAATTCTGACACTTTTAATTGAGTTTGAGACATTCAAATAATGAAGTTCGTTATTTTAATACAAAATTCTCTGAAATGTTGCTTTTTTTATTAATTTCTGTATTTCCTCTACAGGTGTAAAATGCCTCTTAAATCTGCTTGTTTTAGTGGTTAGCTAAAATAATTTATTTGCTGTAAAATTTATGTACTTATGATCAATAATCGAAAGCAATACTTTATACTAAAATATTAAGCATGTAATGTCTCTTCTGAAATGTAGAACTTAAAATTCAAATGTTTTACAAGGTTTTATAAATTGTTAAAATTTTCTACTGACATGCTTTATCGTCTCAGGATTCCAAATGATACCGAGCGGTATGGCTCAGACGTTTTCGTCTGTGGTCCCCATTCGGGAGACTTGGGCTCGATTCCCGTGACTGACCTACCTGACCCATGGGCTTATTCGGGGTTTTCCCGGGTCGCTAGGCGCATGCTGGGTAGGTTAATTACCTCCCCCGAATTTCTTGTCCTTCCATTTCACCTCCATTATCATTTCATATCATGTCTCATCTGGTGGTCTCTTTCAGGTTAGAAGAAGCTCGGCGTTGCATAGCAGGGTGATAATCTCTGAGTGAACTACTTCCTCTTCCGGTAGGTTGGTTGCCGGTCTCGGAACCGACTGTTATGACCGTCTTCGAACCACAGTGTGGGGTAATGTCCGTTTTCCTGCACTGCGGAGGGATTTTTTTATCTAAGGGTCTCCTTGGGATGGACGCCCTCTGTCTCCTCTCACCTCATCCTTTCTCCTGGATATGCCCCATTTGGGGACATAAGATACAATACACCAAGACTGGTTATCCTCCGAAAAGAAAATATAAATGCACATTCGAGATTTTGTCCAACAAGGGAGTTATAAATACGAATACAATTTTTCCCCCTTAAATGAATAAGAATTTCGAATACTGATGCCTACACATCTTAAACACTTCGCTACGATTAATTCAGTAGGTCTGTTGAACCTGAGATTTGTTGTAAAATGTCCACCCAGATCTTTATTTTCAACCACTTCAACGAGTGTGCTCTATTTGCCTATAATTTTGAATTTCTAGAACTCAGTGTTGAAGATATTTACTCTACTATTATGAATCTAAATAATAGTACATGTATGGATGTTCATGGAATTAATTCTAATATATTAAAATCAGCTGCCCCGTGTAATTGTGAACCATTATCTTATGTTTTTAACAGCTGCCTTAATGCTGGCTATTTCCCAGATGATTTTAAATTCCCTAAAGTAATTCCAGTGTTTAATAAGGGAGACAAAAATTGTTATGATAATTACAGACCTATTAGTATAATTCCAATAATAGGTAAGGTATTTGAATCACTTTTATGTAAATTGATTGTTGTTAAATTTGAAAAGAACCTTTTGTTAAATAATAACCAATTTGGTTTCAGAAATGGCATGAGTACTTGAAGACTGTTGCAAGCTTTCTGAGACAATGTTATGAAAATATTAATAATGGTAACACTGTATCAAGGAGATTTTTCGATCTTTCCAGAGCCTTTGATCTCGTCTCTCCTAATTTTCTTTTAGAGAAGCTTAGTTTTTGTGGTTTTCAGGACAAAAGCATTAAATTTCTAAATTCTTATTTTAGTAATAGGTCCCATGCAACTTATTTTAATGGAAGATTATCGGAGTTCAAACCTGCAAATTATGGTGTTCCGCAAGATTTAATTTTGGGACCTGTACATTTCAGCGTCTATATTAATGACCTTCCTGTTTCAATTGGTGACAAAAGCCTTACTCCATATATTTATGCTGATTATTTAGCTATTAATTTTTATGATATACCTGAAGACACATTAAAACTTAAATTTCCTATTGCAATTTCAGTGGTTAATGATTGGTATAACGCAAACAGTCTAAGTATAAACACAGGTAGGTAAAACCACTGATATTCAGTATAAATTTAACACTGGTGGTTCTGGTTCATCTATAAAATTTTTAGGCATTTATATCGATTCAGAACTTGGCTGATCAACACATATCAATTATATTTCAAAAAAGATCACAACAGGAATTTTCATGTTGAGAATTTTAAGGAACAGTGTTAACATGGAAGTTCTGATGAAGGTTTACTGTGCTCATATTTATTCGCATGTTAATTATGGTATACTTTTTTGGGGAAATCACTCTTTAGCAGCTAAGATATTTATATTGCAATAAAAGGCCCTTAGATTAATTTGTGGAGTTCATTCAAAAGATCATTATAAACCACTTTTTATTCATTTAGGCATTTTAACGTTGTCATCGATGTATGTGCTGAATTATCTTTTATCTGTTAAAGAAAATCTTAATAGCTTTATACTTTGCTCTAATATACATAATTACTCTAAACGTAACTGTTTGAATTTATATATAAATAAATTTAGACACACTAAAATTTAGAATAGTTTTATAGTCGTTTCAATTAAATTATATAATTTTTTACCACAATGGCTAAGAGAGCTCCCTATCTTAAGTTTTAAAAGGACATTACGCCATACATTGGTGGCAAACCCGTTGTATTCTATAAGTGACTTTTATAATGTCGCTTGGTAAATTTTAATTTATGACGTTGCTATACTGTAAAGTTTACAGCAATAAAGGCTATCTATCTCTCCATCTATCTATCTATAAAGGTATTTAATAGGATATTTGCTTCTGGTGAGCGACATCTTTGCACACTTGAATATGAGTTCATTTGTTTCGTTCCATGTATATTGAGAAGTTGAAGTTCCAAGTGCTTTTTTACATTGCTGATAATTTTGTATAGCTTAACATCATCAGCAAACATGAATATTTTTTAATTTCTTACAATTCTAGGAAATCATGTATAAACAAGAAGAAAAAGCATTTCACCCTTCCCTCTTGGGAATTGCCCCGTTATGGACATAGTCATAACAGCATAACATGTGTTCCGCAAGTCGCGGTGTTATGTCCTTCCTCCGAATTGTTGTCATAGTCATGTTAAAGCACTTAAACTTACATTACAATAGAAATAAGCTTTGAATGGGCCAGGGTCTAAAATAATTTTACAAGGAAAGCTATTTTGTTTGAAAACTTTCAGTTTTGGGGACGTTGCTAAACCACCAGGAGTAGGTAATGTTGTTGGCTCATACAATGTGTAGACAGGAAGCAGAAGGAAGTAGGCTAGAAGAGGGGTCTGTAACCACGTCGTTAACGGTGATGTATTTGTTGGTTAGTTAACTAGGAAGTAATTACACGAGTATCTCATGGATAACACGACCTTACAGCATTTTACGACATGTCATGAAACCACACGCTTAACGAACGACCCTTGCATTTGGTAGCTGCAAAAATAAAAGTTCCCTATTAGGTAGCTTTGCAACACATAACTATGTGGATCCGCGTGTCTGAATCAAATACTCGTAATTATCTTACTTTATTGCAGCAACTAATAAGGCACTCACTCATAATGAATTACTGGACATACGTATAATTATAACCAAAATATTGTTATTGACAAACATTTTAAGCAGGCAACAGATCAACTAGTTTTAGCATTTGCCTGTCCCCGTGTCCATGCTCACTAAAGTGCTTCGATTTTGTGTTTTGGAGGTGCTGCAGATTGGCGTCCTAATCCCGTTTCGGGAATCAGTGTTTGTATGTTCAGAAATATGTGTATATGTGTTTAAAAGGGTGAAACTGCCAGGAAAATAACAAAAACAGAGGGAATGATGAAAGAGAAGAGAAAAAAATGGAGAATGCTGGTTGTAGAAATAGTTATAGTAGATAGGGTTACTTGAATGTTTCTGGTCACATCTATGAGCATGAGTACAGTATGCGCGCGATAAGAAGAGCGATCGGGTTCCAAGTCCTCATTCGGTAAGTTTCGTTTAACTCCTTAAGCATAGATGACAACTTTGAAATTTGAAATACCCTATACACTGACATTTAGTGACTAATACTCTAAGCTTTATCATGTTCGCCATATTTCGTTTTGATCAATTTCGAGGTTAATTAGCTAACCAGTTTTCAACAATCGTATGTTAAAATTAGAATTAGAATTTTAGTTCGTCCTTGGCAACATATACTACGTTAAAATGCATAAATACAGTATATACATAAAGTCAAATTCATTACATAAGGTATACACAGTAAGCAGCTTTTCTATGGTTTCATGTGGTATTTGCATATACTAATTTACTACAAGAAATGTCATTATATGAATATTACAGGTTTGTGAATGTACTATGCTCCCAGTGCTCATTTACATGGTTATAGTTCTAAAAAGTCATTAACCGAATAAAAACATTGTACATGCAAAAATTTCTTAACCTTATTCTTAAAGTGTCTTTAATGATGCAGCTTGCTTAAATGAATTTGGAAGTTTATTATATAACATTATCCCTTTGTAGTAAAAGCTTCCTTCATAAAGGCTCGTTTGGTGCCCTCGAATTGCCAGTTTATCCTTGTTACGAGTGTGGTGATAATATACATCAGCATGTATTTGAAAATAATTTATATTTGTATGAACATTTGTGGATGGTATGGATCTCGAAAGGGGACACGTTATTATTCGTCTCTGATCTGAATGAAATTGAGCTGGCGTGGGCAAAACTAAGGAATGTTTTCAAAGGATGCAACGTTACTTGTGATATCTTCGCTTATCTTACACGCTATTTTGCTGAACTGTGTTTTTCAAGGTTGACCACACTGTAGAAACAAAAGAGCGTTAGTTCTCGCTTCTTCCCCTCTGCCCACACCACACCGTAAATCCAGCGCTCAAGAAAACATGCGCGTACTCTACGTAATACTAACAAAAATAAACGTTTGTAAAGGTATTTCAACAAGAATGTCCTATTTTTTTAATTAAATAAAACAAGTTTATAAATGATAGAGGTTTATTTATTTTTTATTTTGGAACATATCACTACGATTGGAAGAGCTCATCAGTTAAGTGACCGCAGAGACTTCGTTGAGTTGCGCGTACACGTTTGACCCAATTTCCAATGACACAAGAACGCAAATTAGGTCAAACTTCACGAATAACACGCGTGACGTTATGAGATCATTTACTGTTTCTGGCTTGTTAGTATAAACTCAGATCTAACATAACCCCAGAGGAAGTAATCCAACGGCGTTAAATCACATGATCTCGGGGATCAGTTAACATCACCACCACGGGAAATGACGAAACTTCTGAACTTCTCCTTTAAAAGATCGATTGTTTTGAGAGCAATGCAACATCCGGCACAATCTTGCTGAAACCAGATGTTTCTGAGATCCATACCATCCAAATGAAACCTTCTATGAGCCTTTTATGAGCCCGGCATCACGCAATACAGCTTTACCAAACAGACGATGCACTTTTAAAATACATTTTCACATTTTCTACGCGTTGCTGATTGCTGTAACGTTCCTTGGCTGTTTTTGAACAATAAAAACTGACTGCTGTAACTCAATAACAAAAGCATCTATCAGATATTAAAGACAGGACACTCTTGTCGAAGTACCCTTTACATATGGTGTTATTAAAGTAGTCACTGCATTAAATTATTAATTTTGAGTGAAATAAAACATCGCTTAGAATGCGAGACATCAATAATCTGAACAAGAAACATTCTTAGCTGCTCAGTTGATCACCTATGGAAGCTTCAATGGGCAGTTTGTGTCAGAGAACCTATGGGCTATTAATTCTAGTTGAACTCTTCAATTAGCAAGCTCATCTATCTCTCTGTGTTTTAATGGTAAAGTCTGTTTGGTTAACGCATGTGCCATTCGGCCGCCTCTTTTGACAAACCCCTATAATTGTTTTACAACACGGACCCTCCTTCTCCCAGTCCTTTCTGTAAGGTTGCCACCTTTCTCCATACGTCATGGGTATCGTACGAGGTTTGGTCTAAGTAAATTATCTTATGTCCATTACTGTGAAAGTTCCTTAGATATACAGCCAAGCTACGATTCTACTGGATTCCATAATAACCCTTTACTTATTCAAAGTGCTGTATTTGAAACCCAGCTCCTTTAGGAGGCCGCGCAAAGTGCAGTGACCATAAAGAAAATCACAAATTTCTTGCAAATGTGCAACCAATTTATCTAAGGTGGGCGCTCATCCTTTTGCATAGAATCTATAAATTTCTCGGCGAATTAAATCGCTTGTGAAATTTTTGCAACTATAGATACGTTTCCTTTTGTTTTCGCACTTGATCGGCGTCTTTGGTATTCCTTTCGTCACAATTTTTTCTTACTGTATTTCTGTGAATACCCAAAATTTATCAGGTTCATTGCATGACTCCTTACCAACATTATTTTTCAGCACATATTTATATGTGTTCAAAACAAGCGCTTGAACTTGCTTAGAAAGAGTTCCCGTTAAAACTTTGTTTTTTGAGGCTTCTCCAGTAACTTAACTCGGCCCAGCAACACTTTCCAATTCATACACACTATTGTCATCACTTTGATTACTTTCACTTGACTGAAAGTTATCTACTATTTCATTTGCATTTACCACTGCATTTCCCTCCCACGGTCTCCACATAGTGATACACAACCAATTTCTGCACGTAATGAAACAGATCAACTGGAAGTTGGAACTTTGGCAAATGAGACTCTACGTGGAGTTAAAATGCGACTGTCATTTCCAGAAAATTAGGGTTTCTGTTCCATTTCTGAAGTGTGGAGATAGATTTATGACGGTCATTAGTGGGCGGTAGGGTGAGTTTTCTTTGTGAGGCAACTGCACTTGCGTTGACTAGGCAGACTTTACTTGGTTCTACATTTCCAAACCTAAGCTATTTAAAATATAAGAAGGCAATAAGACCCAAAAGTGATGTATTATGTGTGAAGACATTACTTAAGACGCTTTAAAAAGTGTTTCTTGATCTGATTTTTATGGAAAAACTCCCTCCTAAATATATGAATTACACAGAAAGATTTGTGTGTTTCTTGTTAAAATACAGATAAAATTACAGTATATAACTTTTCCTGTCAATTTTTCAATTGAATGTCACTAACGTAAATTTCAGAACTCATTATTGCATTAACGGTTTATTTTTATAAATAAAAGTAACTATCTGGTGATAGGAGTATTTAAATAAATTTCTGGAAACATAAATTTTCATATAATAAGCATGCAAATTAATTTTTATTATTTGAAACAATGCTTTGAGAGGAAAAAGTATTCACCTATTTCAATATTTAAATCACATCTTACTGAGCTTGAAGTTTACAAGGATAAGTAACGTTAGGGGTCACGCTTGAGAAGTGAAGGAGGATTTCAACACTAAAGCCGAACTAGACCAATTGCGTATGCCAAACCTTTAGAGCATACAGTACAATGGACGGCCGGTACTGATGGTGGCAGGCACAACGCAGCGGCCTCTTGTCGTTTCCAGGAGAAGCATCACCGGCCGCTCATTTGATGCCAACCTATTGGGTTAGAGGGACTAGACAGAAACCAGGAGATCCGTGGTTCAAACCCCGGTCATGGCATTGAATTTTCCATGTCGACACTATCACATACCTTAGCCTATAAACGGCTAGTGTGAAGAAATAATTAATTTCCATCAATTAAGTAAAATTACTCCAGGATTTTCCAACTTAAAGTACACAAGTTAAACTTGCCCAGCACAAACGAAATAGAACCTAAAACCCTCCGATTACGAATCTCAAATGCTGCCTTCTAGATCTTATCTAATCCGCTCGGTACAGATCAGGTAGAAACTTAAGACTTATTTATTAGTTACCCAGAACCTAAGGAATGAAAGGTACTCTATTTAATATAATAAAGTACACTTAATTTCTAATCCAAAAGTTTAATATTTTAAAACAAATAATTCAAATTTTAGGTACAATATCATTAATCATCATAAGTCTCTTTTATTGTAAAATAATTAACTAATTTCTTTTGATAGAGTCGACATGAAAAACTCCATGCCACGACCGGGATTTGAACAACGGATCTACTGGTTTCCGTCCAGTCGCTCTTACCCATTGAGCTACCATGGCCAATTTTCCGGCATGACATTAAATTCTCCAATCGAATCATAGACCACTAGGGGATCTCGCATCCGAGATAGGCCGTTTGTGGCGACTTAACATTGTAAGTACTCGAATCCCAGGCTTCGTCATTTAACTCCTATAATTTAAGTTAGTTAATGGAAATTATTCATTTCTTCACACTAAGGTATTGGAATGATAGAGTCGACATGAAAAATTCAATGCTATTTGCCGTTCTGACATTAAATTCTCCAATAGACTCATATATTTCCCCGGTAAAACTAGATACACCGTTTGTGGTGACTTACAATTATAAGTGTCCTCCACATGTTTGCACTCGTCTCACCATATTCTCTGACGTTTTACGGAGGGTATTCCCGCCAATGTTACTTATTTCGGTTCGAATGGATTCCTTGAGAAAGTCAATTGTCCGTGGCCGGTTCTTGTACACCATATTTATAGATACGCCTACAAGAAAAAAAATTCGCTGAGGTTAGGTCAGGGGACTTGGAGGAGGGGGCACATACATTTTGAGATTATTCGATTATCAAAGAAACTGGTTACAAGTTCCATGGTGTCATTAGATGTATGGTACATTGCTCCATCTTGCTGGAAATAACCTTCTCTCAATTTGATATCATCTCCGTAAAACTTCAGAGAATATGGTGAGACGAGTGTAAACATGTATAAATGCTGGTGGAGGTAAATGTAAATAGTGTAATGTAATATCCCAATTGTGTATTATGTTCTCCCAAAGTGGCACTGTGTCCAATTATTGGTTCAAAATTTATGGCCTATCCAAATGTTCAGGTTTATATCGATCACACTATATTTATGTCTTTGCTTTTTTACAATTCATTTTTGAAATAATTAAACATTCTGTGCCAGATTTTAGTGGATTTGTCTGTAAAATATAGCGAGCTTTTCACATGCAATATGCTTCCAAATGCATCTATTCTGTTCTAAAGTAATGTATAGTGATATGAAGTAAACATCCACTTTGCAGATGGTAACATATACTTTATGGAGTTCTGATTCGATTCTCGATATTGACTGGAGATTATCCTTATGCTGGAAGATCTACAATAGATTACACTCATAAATTACTTGAGGAACAGCTGCGGGAAGGTATATCCCTCAATGCCTTTGTTGTATTTAGGGGGAACCAGAAGAAGAAAGCCAGCCTCGTTAGCGTAGATGGTAGCGTGTCTGCCTCACGCTCAAGAGGTCCCGAGTTCAAATCTAGGCTAGGGTGAGTTAACTGGATGAGGTTTTTCAGGTGTTTTCCCTTATCCTGATAGACGAATGTTGTTTAACTCTAAGCTCCCTGGACACCGGACCAATTTGAGCATCATTCCATCCATTTCCGAAATGACTTAATGTTTGAGGACGTAAATTACAACAAAAGTAACCAAAAGACAATGGTTATACTGTTTTTCCCAGTTCTTTACCACAGACATGTGCTGTTCATAGTTTAAAAATTATGGCCTAATGGATTATAAAAATGATGGACAGTTTTTATCTTTTTATATCAAAGAAACTATTAAAGAAGAAAACACCGTACGTGTTACTAGGAGAGTGATGGTTTCATGGACACGATGTGCCCATTTAACAATAACACATTGCTGCACGGATATATCAGACTGGTAGCCCACTTGGGGCTACGACACGTCAATTGATTTCTCTTATTATACTTCTTGTATTCCTTGCTTATTGTTTGTTGAACCTAATCAGAGTTGTCTTGTTACACTTGAGCAATGCATTTACAATAAAATTTGATATACATGAGGGTAGTCTGAAAAGTTTTGACCTGAATATGAAGATGACAGCACTAGTAAGTAAAAGCTAATGAATTTCGTTGTTCATTTGTTGACATTTACTCACCAAATTTTCAGCTATTTAGGGCGCTCAGTCGTTATCTAAAAGTCGTTTGAGCGAGTTGATGTGAGTGTTTATACGAACATGGATTAAATCGAGTCTCGAGATGTCATTAAATAATTGTTTTAGAAATGCAATACGTCTACGCATATCAAACATGAGTTGGATTCTGTATCTGGGGACTCTGCACCATCATTTACCACAATGAAATTTTGCGCAGCTGAATTTATACTTGGCAGTAAGATCTTGGGAGACGATGAACGTTCGGGACGTCCAAAAACTGCACCTACCGCCGAAAACATTGCCAAACTTCACCAAATGGTGCTAGAGGACCACCGAATTAAAGTGAGAGAGATAGCAGAGGTTCTGAACATGTCAAAAGAACGTGTTTATCACATATTAAATCAACATTTAGACATGAGAAAGCTATTCGCCCTTTGGGTGCCGCTTTTGCTCACGTTAGACCAAAAACGTATTCGAATGAACATTTCCAACGCTCTGTTGGCAATAAATCCGAGTTTTGGTACCGATTAATTACTGTAGATGAAACTTGTATACACGCCCGAAACAAAAATGCAGTCCAAACAATGGACAGCAAAGGGGGGAATCGGCTGCAAAAAAGAAAAAAAAAAAAAATCCGGCTGAGAAAGTGATGGTGATTTTTTTGGGGTAGTCATAGCGTTATTTTAATCTATTATTTCAAAAAAGAGAAATTATTATAGGAGCATACTACGCATCATTACTTGAGAAGCTGAAGGCAGAATTTGAGGGAAAACGACCACATTTGCAGAAAAATAAAATCCGGTTTCACCAAGACAACGCACTGTCTCACACCTCAGCAGTTGCAATCCCGAAAATCCACTAATTACGGTAAAAACTGCTTGACCATCCGCCGTACTCACCAGATCTAACCCGAAGCTTATTATTTTTGTTCCCTCATCTGAAAAATGCGCTCGGAAGATAGAGATTTTCGTCAAATGAAGAGGCAATCACATTCATGAACTATTATTTTGCAGAGAAAAACGCCGAGTACTATTTGGACGGGTTACAGAGATGGGAGCATCGCTGGGAGAAGTGAGTAGAGTTACAAGGAGACTATGTTGAAAAACGCCGAGTACTATTTGGACAGGTTACAGAGATGTGAGCATCGCTGGGAGAAGTGTGTAGAGTTACAAGGAGACTATGTTGAAAAACGCCGAGTACTATTTGGACGGATTACAGAGATGGGAGCATCGCTGGGAGAAGTGTGTAGAGTTACAAGGAGACTATGTTAAAAAACGTCGAGTACTATTTGGTCGGGTTACAGAGATGGGAGCATCGCTGGGAGAAGTGTGTAGAGTTACAAGGAGACTATGTTGCAAAACGCCGAGCACCATTTGGACGGATTACAGAGATGGGAGCATCGCTGGCGGAAGTGTGTAGAGTTACAAGCAGACTATGTTGAAAAACGCCGAGTACTATTTGGACGGGTTACAGAGATGGGAGAATCGCTGGGAGAAGTGTGTAGAGTTACAAGGAGACTATGTTGAAAAACGCCGAGTACTATTTGGTCGGGTTACAGAGATGCGAGCATCGCTGGGAGAAGTGTGTAGAGTTACAAGGAGACTATGTTGAAAAACGCCGAGTACTATTTGGTCGGGTTACAGAGATGGGAACATCGCTGAGAGAAGTGTGTAGAGTTACAAGAAGACTATGTTGAAAAACGCCGAGTACTATTTGGACGGGTTACAGAGATGGGAGCATCGCTGAGAGAAATGTGTAGAGTTACAAGGAGACTATGTTGAAAAACGCCGAGTACTATTTGGACGGGTTACAGAGATGGGAACATCGCTGGAAGAAATGTGTAGAGTTACAAGGAGACTATGTTGAAAAACGCCGAGTACTATTTGGACGGGTTACAGAGATGGGAACATCGCTGGGAGAAATGTTTAGAGTTACAAGGAGACTATGTTGAAAAACGCCGAGTACTATTTGGACGGGTTATAGAGATGGGAGCATCGCTGGGAGAAGTGTGTAGAGTTACAAGGAGACTATATTGAAAAACGCCGAGTACTATTTGGACGGGTTACAGAGAGGGAAGCCTATCTGAGAGAAATGTGTAGAGTTACAAGGAGACTATTTTGAAAAACGCCAAGTACTATTTGGATAGGTTACAGAGATGTGAGCATCGCTGAGAGAAGTGTGTAGAGTTACAAGGAGACTATGTTGAAAAACGCCGAGTACTATTTGGACGGGTTACAGAGATGTGAACATCGCTGGGAGAAGTGTGTAGAGTTACAAGGAGACTATGTAGAAAAACGCCGAGTACTATTTTGATAGGTTACAGAGATGTGGGCATCGATAGGAGAAGTGTGTAGAGTTACAAGGAGATTATGTTGAAAACTAAAAAAAAAAAAAAAAAAAAAAAAAAAAAAAAAAAAAAAAAAACAAGCAAACAAAAATCTGAAAAAGGTATCTTGTATCTGTATTCGGTCGGAAAGTTTTCTGCTCGTTATTTTGGCGTAAACAAGAAGAGCCTCAATTGAAGTAACCATCCTGCTTTTAAAATATTGAAAATTCTTCTATCTGCATACATATAGAATAGCTTTCTGACTTTGACACTTAGTTTGGAATAAAAAGCTCAAATAGGTGCTGTGTGACTCTCAAATTGACACACTGAATTTAAAAAAAGGAAAGTGTGGCATTATAAGTTAATTAAATAGGACAACAGAATACTTCCAGCATTAGAAAGTATTTTTATTTAGTTTTGCATATTTCTATTATAACGGGATTCGATGAATTTTGCCAGTGAGACAAGCTGAGTAGAATGCAGCTAAGGACATGAAATAAATTCCAACCCCACCGCAACTGGAATCTACAGAATACATAGAGGTTATACCAGCTGGCTCAGAGGCAGATGTATTTGATACTTTGGATGGGTTTAGGAGCTGGTTGTAATAGTAACCTCAAGTTTCTGAAATTTATATTTAAGGGTAAAACATCGGCTACCTTTCCCAAGTTTTACGGCCTGCCTTCCTCCGAAACCATAGAGAGAACGCTCATCTTACACCTCCAACTTGTCCGTTAAATTAGCGACGGCGTTCAGAAACCAGGAGATACACCAAATATTGTGATTCTTTGGTCAAAGCTGTGTTCTCAGTGGATACGCTATATATAGCTTAACGTCAACCAGGTTCGCTGCATTTTGAGGAAAAATTACTTGTAGGTATTTGTGACAAAGAAATGTGTAATGGATGAGGAATTAAACATTTTCAAAGGCGATCTGTGGACATGGTATACCTACATATTTTCTAAAAGAGAAATTGCTGAAAGATCCATTTCCGGGATGAATATTTTCCTCAATGGAGATCCTCATATACCTGCAATGATACTTGGTTAAAGTATCTATTGCATGAGCTTGGTTTTGATTCGGACGATTTCTGAGATGGTCACGATCTCTTCAGGTTTAAGGCTTTCGTTGGTATAGCATTCCCTTATTTCCATCAGGCTGACCGAGCGGGATGGCTCAGGCGGTTTCGTCTGTGGCCCTTATTCGGGAGGCCCCGGTTCGATTTCCGTGGCTGACCTACCTGACCCATGGGTTTTTTCGTTTTTTTTTTTTCAAGGTTGCTAGGTGAATGCTGGGTAGGTTAATTACATCCCCAAATTCTCTGTCCCCCCATTTCATCTCCATTATCATTACATATCATCTCTCATCTGGTGGTCTCTTTCAGGGTAGAAGTGTCGGCGGGAGTCTCGGCGGTGCATGGCAGGATGCTATGCTCTGAGGAAAACTACTTCCTCCTCCGGTAGGTCCTCCGCTCCTCTGCTGGGACCACTTCCGGTCTTCCAGTCAGGGTCTCGTAGAGGAGAGGATCCGTCCCCTTCAGCTGCCGTGGTGCGGGTGCTGAGGACCCTAGTACTCGTGGTACCTCTGACGTTACTAGAGGAAACTCGGGCCGAACATTCGAGTCCCTCCCTCTGGGAGTTGTTCGTATTGGGTTAGTCTCGAGGTGGCAGTGGCTCCCGATACCCGTGGGTGTTTCCTTGGACCAGATGGGGGGTCTTGTTAGTAACCCAGGTCTTGCCCTATGGAAAGCCCCACGGAGGACGCCAGGCGCTCTTTGGGATACTCCTGGTCGACAGAGGCCCGGGTCTTGGTCCTACGGGTCCAGGACTGATGGGATTAGAACCTCTGGACTCAACAACAACTTTCAGTCAGGGACCTTTGGGCTCTGATCGGCTACCTGGGACCAGTAGGTCTCGGCTGCCGGGCTCATTGCCGTCCCGCTTTAGGGGAGTGGGCTCGTTGTCCTGGCCTGTCTGGGGAAATGTCTCTCCAAGTAAACAGTAGGGACCCTGCCCTCTGTACTCTCGTGGCTCCTTGGTTGGCCGCCCTCTGTCTCCTGCGCCTCATCCTTCCTCACGGAGGTGCCCCCACTTGGGGGCATAGGAAAAATGGGCCCAGCATGGTGGTCTACGTACCGAATCCCCTCCGTAATAAAATCCCAATCCCCAATCACAATCCACCAGGCTGACTTTAGCTCCAAATTGCAAAGCATCCAACTTAAAGAGCTGATACGCCAGATAATCTTAGACCATGGGAAGTATTGTATAAACAAAAGAAAAATCAAATAAACTAATTTCAAAATATGATTATATTAGAAGTAGACTAGTTCCTATACTTACAGGTTTTTGTTCATTGGTAGAGCTTATGTAAATAACAAATCGCTAGATAGTTTAACAATAAGTTTACATCACTTCCAATGGAGTATATTTCAGAGTACGTTTTATTTCTAACAAATACGGTTCTAAAAACCATAGTAAATTTTAGTCTCTGAAATGTTCTTTACATTAACTTGATTGTCATTGTTAGTGTTCAATTTAATGATACTTTACCATTATGATAAGCTAGGTATTCGATATTAAGACCACAATTCTCTGGAAATAATCAATACTTGTTTTAAGGCTTTTAAGGCTTTGATCGATTCAAAATGAACTAAAATATTGGGAGAAATAAATAGAAATAAATTATCTTAAACTCTAGGACCTAATTTTAGTATGAAAATGTATTTATTAGACAATATTCATTTCTCTGGGAAAAGTTAGCCCGAAGAACTACTGCACTCTCTGAAGTGATAAAGCATTTCCATATATGCACAGCTGATAAATTCTGCAGAGGTGGGGTTATAAATAGTATAGCATTGATGCAGTGTGAAACGAATGAGAGGCAGATTATCTATGATAAATACCTTTTTGATTGTTAAAGGCAATAATAGTGATTGAAAGGTTGAGTGCAACAGTGGTCTATCCCACGTCTTAATGAAACTGAGATATTGTAATGCAAAGTTAATAGCAGCCAGTTTTTCATAATTTACTGCTATATTGATGTTATTTCCATAACTACCCACCCCGAACCTTGGCAATCTTGTGTATAATAAACAAATTGTGCTAAGATGAAACTAAAAGGCTGATATAGGTATCAATGTGGTGCCTGACACAGAATTTTATGGATTAAACCAATGTTGCACAGAACTGTTACATTAGATAACAAGTACTTGATTCATGATAGTATGGGTTAGACCACTGTTGTAGTACACATAATAAAGGATTATGAGGTATTCATTTTCTACACAATATTAAGATTTAGACGTTCATCTAATGTACCTTTATTAACATTATTCTCAATGCTGGCACATTAATACAACATACATTTTGCTTGTTTGGTAATGTGACCTTATATACTAATTCAGATAGTTGGATGTGGGTTAGACCATGGTTGCACTAAAATTTGTTGCTATAGTTTGAGAGCCAGAAATCAAGCTACTGCCAATGTGCAAAAAATAAATTTATTTCAATATATATCGATTGTAATATGTAGTTCAAGGTTAATGACATCAGATGGCAGGCTGAACTAAAATTCGATATTTGAGAGGGTTAGACCATTGTTGCACTCAGCCTTTCAATTAGTGATAGAATTTCGCACCGCAGGTGTTTATCTTACACCTACTCTTTAGATGAAGCTCATATTATTGGTAAATCTAAATACTTACAGTTTTATGAAATTTTAGATGTTCAAATTAAATAAAAGGTGTAACATCAATCGGTTCTATCCAGTTATGATGTCTAGATTTAGATTCTGTCGAGTTATTTAATGATACAGAACTATAAATTCTTCATTGTTTAATATTGACTTAGAGGTAACTGAAATTCTTTCTTCAGGCTGGTCAGAAGAAAGAAGGAAACAAACAAAAAAGAAAAAAGAAAGAAAGAACTGAGTGAGGACTTTAGAAGTTTTACATGTTATACCGTCAAGTAAAAATATGTAAAATGCATAAATTCAGCTAAATGAATTCTTCCTTGATTGATTAGTTATAAGCCAAGGTAAACTGGCGAATACTGCTGAAAGAGAATACATAACATAGAATAATCACTGAAGAAACTGGAGAACGCATGGGATGAACACTTCGGGATTACAGCAAAAATCGTATCAGTCCAGTTACATCCGTATCAGTCATCACATCGTATCACTGTAGAAACGTAAAGAATAGAAGACAGGAAGATGAGGGGGAATAAACCGTCTAATTAAGTAACAAGGAGGTATGAATGTTAAGAGCTACCTGACAGAGCAGAAGACCAGGATGTCATGCAAGCTGAGGTAGCAACAAGGTAAAGACAAATAAATGTAGCCTAAAGTTGAAAATTGTAGACTTGTGGAATATGCACATAAAATGGATCATATCACATCAGTTATATCAACATCGTGCTCATCATCATGCCCGCCTTGGTAGCGCGGTGGTAGCATGTCTGCCTCACGTTCAAGAGGTACCGAGTTTGAATCTCAGTCAGGGTGAGTTACCTGTATAAGGTTCTTTCCGGGACTTTCCCTTATCCTGAAAGACTCTAAGCTCCATGGACCCTGGGCTCATTTGAACATTATTTCACCCATTCCATTCATCGTCCGATATGACTTAACGTTGGAGGACGTAAAATACAAAATAAAAAAAATCCAAGCAAAAGCCTGGAACCAGTAGATTGGTTCTCAATGGGAGCCACATTCTCAAGATATTCTTATGCAAGGAGAAGCACTCTAGGAGGATTTTCTTATAATCTGAAAAGACGAGTACATATCACTAGAAACATCAATGACTATCTTGTTTTCCAGTTGATGCAAAGATGAGTATCAAGAAATATAGGGAAGACATAGCTATTGTAACAATATTACCACAGAGAGGCAGTTTTTGTCTCAGAGTTTATTAAATGTGTGAATGAAAGGCGAGAACAGACGACAGAGATGTAACTTATCGAATGTTAAACAGTGTAATTACCACAGATTTAAGTTTACACCAGAAAGACCGCTTGATCAAGAAATTTTAAGAAAAAGTCTAAAATGTAGCTGATAATTATCCAGAAAACTAGAGAGAAATATAGAAGACGATATGCATATTACAAGGATTAAACGCTTCTGAACCTGTAAGAAACAGGTTTCATACAGATTTTGGAACGCAACGTTAATATTTTGACTTTGTAGGTTAGTAGAATTAAAAGTAAAAGTTGCAGAAATTCAAAATGTTCTTTATTTCCGTAGAAATACACTCTGTTCGATCCTTATAGTAGCAGAATTACATCACATACACAATTACAATCTACCAAGGTCGTTGACCACAACAAAGAGCTTACTCAACTTCCACTGTTTACAACAACTCTTGTTACAACTCCTGTTTACGACTGTCCTTACAACTGTTTACGACTGCCCCTTGGCGAGTCGCCGCTTTCTTAAATACCTCTACTCATATTACTAGATATTTCCGGAATATTCTGTAACAAACACGAAATCGAATGTTCTGTAAGACAATCAAGAACTCACTAGCATGTTACTAATTTTATCTGTTTTGGCGTGACTTTTATCTCCGCGCTATGTTTATCTGCTTATGCAGGCTCTTTATCTCCGTGATACAGTATCCGTCTGTTATCGCTCCCGCGAACGCTTTTAGCGCGTACCAGTCGTAATAATGGATTCGCGACAATATGTTATAAGAATTGAGTTGCGTAAAGATTGACTGCATTTTAGATTTGAAGACTGAGCGACATCACTAAAGGCTAATTTTTGAGTCATGTTTGGCAAATCAGAACCTAAATGTCTGTGAGGCCTATGTCATTCCACAAGTAGTTGGGTGGCATGCCAAAGTTCAATGTGTGACTGCACTCACCGAAATGCACATTTCTCACTAAAGACCGACCTGGGCGCGACAAGAAGCAGAATTTGAGACTGGCATCGAGTGATTGATGTGCTGTAGATGTTGAATACTAATTATGAAGAACAAGAAGAATTCGTTATTTGCCAAGTATGGTGCTCTTATAAAAACTTAGAAATAAAATGAAATGCTTAGAGAAACATCAGGTAACTGTTGATTCTCTAGTTATTCCCCATCAATGGGGAAATGGTGAGCGTTCCTCTTAAATGGCATCACTTTGTTAGAGGGAATGTGTGAGCTACCCTTTTCCCCCCGGATGCCGCACCCCCTACCGAGCAAAGGGAGATATAGGATTTACTGCCCGCTTGCGTGAAGCTGTGCACTTTGTACGGAATTTCCTTCTTCGTGTTGGGAGACACTTCGTTCGGTAGTCAACTGACTTCTTCAGATCCCAACAAGCGATAAATAAATGCTCTTAGCTCAGACGAAGAAAATCATGCGGTAAAACATAAAAAAATAAAAGTTAAAGGTCTAAGAAACATTCAAAGCCTGCTTTCCCAATATATAAAAAGGGGACATTATTCCTCAGTTTTTCTATCATTTCCGTTTAGATTTGTTATACTCTACAAGGCCTTAAAGTGCATACAGATGTCAACAATAGACCGTAGCACAAATTTTAAAGCGAGCGAATCAGTGATTGGCCTGTGGAAATAATTAGTTACTACATTGTGTATATTATCGCTTATTGGATACATTCAAGTAATGAACGGGGTGAATAAATGGTGTAATTAACTACCAAAATATTTAAACTAGAGTGAAAGATAGCAAGCACCGTTGAGATAACTGTCAGACGTAAACAGTTGACTGCAGAGAACATCAACACGTGTTGATCGGCGGAGTGATACCAACCACACTACGTCACTACTTTAAGCCTGGAGGGACTGTAGCAATAAATCGCATGTGTTAATAAGATTACTATACCACTGAATCTCAGATTCCACTTAACGTCACATTAATTACAGTTTTTACTACTACTTATACTGTTTATTATTAAAAAGAATATAGAAAATTATTTAGAGCTAACAATGCATATGCTTGTAATATAAGGCAATGCTCGCAGAAGCAAGGGCATGAGTTATTCCTCAGCAGAAGCCTTTGATATACAGAAAGTTGATGTCTGATTAAAGAACTTCCATAATATTGTCACCGATCGCATTGTTGCGAGGAGGCGCGGCCGACGCACACAAAGAGACAGATAGCGCAGCGCGAAGAAAAAAGCTTGCCAAAACAGATAAAGATAGCGCGGAGATAAAAAGCTTGCCGAAACAGATAAAGAAGCGAGGAGATAAAAAGCTCCGCGACACAGATAAATATAGCACGGAGATTAAAAGCTTGCCAAAACAGATAAAGATAGTTCGGCGATAAAAATTTTGACGAAACTGATAAAGATAGCGTGGAATTAAAAAGCTCCTCGAAACAGATAAAGATAGCGTGTAGATAAAAGGCTCCCCGAAACAGATAAATATAGCGTGGAGATAAAAGGCTCCCCGAAACAGATAAAGATAGCGCGGAGATAAAAGGTCTGCCAAAGCAGATAAATATAGCACGGATAAAAAATTTTGCCGAAACACATGAAGATAGCGCGGAGATAAAAAGTTTGCCGAAACAGAAAAGTTAGCTCGGAGATAAAATGTTTGCCGAAACAGATAAAGATAGCGCGGAGATAAAAAGCTTGCCAAAGTAGATAAATATATCGCGGAGATAAAAAGCTTGCTGAAGTAGATAAAGATAGCGCGGAGGTAAAAATCTCCCCGAAACAGATAAAGATAGCGCGGAGATAAAACGCTTGCCAAAGTAGATAAATATATCGCGGAGATAAAAAGATTGCTGAAGTAGATAAAGATAGCGCGGAGATAAAAATCTCCCCGAAACAGATAAAGATAGCACGGAGATAAAAAGTTTGCCGAAACAGAAAAAGTTAGCGCGGAGATAAAATGTTTGCCGAAACAGATAAAGATAGCGCGTAGATAAAAGGCTTGCCAAAGTAGATAAATATAGCGCGGAGATAAAAAGCTTCTTGAAGTAGATAAAGATAACGCGGAGATAAAAATCTCCCCGAAACAGATAAGAATAGCGCGGAGATAAAAGGTTTGCCGAAACAGATAAAGATACCGCGGAGATAGAACGCTCCCCGAAACAGATAAAACTAGCGTGGAGGTAAAATTTTGCCGAAAAAGATAAGGATAGCGCGGAGATAAAATGTTTACAGAAGCAGATAAAGTTAACGCGGAGATAAAAAGCTTGCCAAAGATAGATAACTGGAAGGTTCGTCTTTCGTCTGGTACCGTCTTGATTGTGAAAGTCCATTCCACAAGTTCAGGAACCATGAATGGACGTATAAAAGAAGCCGAGGCTAGTTTATCAGGAATCGCAATCGGAACTGATTCGTGCGCCTGAAGCTGTGTTTTAAAAGTAAACCCACGTTTATTTACATGTGCAGAAGTGACGAGAGACTGATTTGGCTTATGTTACGTCAGCTTGCTGCAAAGGGGTATACAAACAATGTGTTTCTACGGAAATAAAGAGCATTTTGGATTTCTGCAAATTGGACTTTCAAATTTACGAACCCACAAAGTCACAATATGAAGAAGATTATATAAGGTTGAGAAGGACCCGATTTTCAAAATTATACTTACCTTTTGTTACATACTCTCATACGAGTTGAACAACATCCATGATTTTAATAATACCTGATAATCTATGACAATCTGTATTTCGGATAACTTATTTATCACATGTAGATGAACAATTATCTATTCCTATGAATCTATGCTTAAAGAATGAGGTTTTCTAACATTTCGAGATTTTTCAGCTGTAATGTACCATTTTGTAAGCCTAATTCTACCCGATATAGATTTTTATAATCTACAAGGAAACTAATAACTAAGCAATTTGTTTACTTGTGTTTCCTGAAAACAATGTTCAAAGAAGTGGAATCCTTACTATACCACTGTCCAATTTAAATGTTTCTATAGCTATATAATACGAGGGTGGTATGAAAAGTTTCTGACCTCATCATGAAGATAGCAGCACTCGTAAATAAAAGCTAGTAAATTCCGCTGTTCATCGTTTGACAGTTAATCACCAAAGTTTCAGCCATTTTGGACGCTCAGTTGTTATGTAACAGTCGTTTGAGCAAGTTAATGTGAGTCTTTTTTATGAAAATGGACAAAATCGAGTATCGAGCTGTCATTAAATATTTGTTTTTGAAAGGCAATACGCCTACACAAATCAAAAATGAGTTGAATTCTGTGTATGGTGACTGCACCATCATCTCCACAGTGAAATTCAGGGCGGCTGAATTTAAACGTGGCCGTAAGAGCTTGAGACTATGAACGTTCGGGGTATCAAAAACTGCAACTACCGACGAAAAGATAGCCAAAGGTCACAAGAAAGATACCAGAGGCTATAAAAATGTCAAAAGAACGTGTATGGCACATATTAAACCAACATTTAGACATGAAAAAGCTGCCCGTGCGTTGGGTGCCGCGTTTGCTCACGTTAGACCAAAGACGTGTTCGAATAAGCATTTCCAACGCTCTGTTGGCACAGTTTAGGCACATAAAATCCGAGTTTTGGCGCCGATTAATTACTGTACATGAATTTTGGGTACACCATTATACTCCCGAAACAAAATATATAGTCAAAACAGTGGACTGCAAAGAGGTAACCGTCTCCAAAAAAGACAAAAACTGTTTTTTCTTTCGAAATTAATTATTCTTTGGTACTGGCCGTGTGTAGGCTAAAGTATGGAAAGATAGAGTCAGACTGAAAAATTCAATGCCATAGCCGAGATTTGAACCACCATACCTTTCCATACTTTAGCCTACACACGGTCAGTGTGAAAGAACAATTAATTTCCATTAATTGACCTAATAGTGGTTAACTATAAAGCCCCAGCCTTAAAGTACTTACGTGTTGTAAGTCGTCATTAAGATAGTTGTCTCGTGTGTTTATGAGAACACCTTAGTGGTTTACCAGGAAAAACACGAGTCAGTTGGAGAATTTAATGTCATGTCGGCACGTTGGCCATAGTAGCAAGGGTTAGAGAGGCTGGACGGCAACCAGAAGATCCATGGTTCAAATCCCGGCTATTGCATTGAATTTTTCAATCTGACTCTCGCTTTCCATGTTTTTTTTTTTTTTTTTTTTTTTGTGGCTGAGAAAGTGATGGCTACTGTTTTTGGGATAGTCATGGAGTTATTTTAATCAATTATCTTCTAAAAGGAAAAACCATTACAGAAGCATACTACAAATCATTGCTTGACAAGCTGAAGGCAGAATTTGAAGAAAACCGGCCACGTTTGAAGCAAAAGAAAATCGTCTTTCACCAGGACAACGCACCATCTCACACCTCATCGGTTGCAATGTCGAAAATCCACGACTTACGGTTTGAACTGCTTGAACATCCGCCTTACTCACCAGATCTAGTCCCAAGCGACTTCTTTTTGGTCCTTCATCTGAAGATTGCGCTCGGAGGACAGAGATTTTCGTCAAATGAAGAGGCAATCACCTTCGTCAACAATTATTTTGCAGTGAGAAAACGCCGAGTACTATTTGGACGGGCTACATAGATGGAAGCATCGCTGGGAGACGTGTGTAGAGTTACAAGGAGACTATGTTGAAAAACGCCGAGTACTATTTGGACGGGCTACATAGATGGAAGCATCGCTGGGAGACGTGTGTAGAGTTACAAGGAGATTATGTTGAAAATAAAAAAAATGCTGAGAAAATGTCTTGTATCTTTATTAGGTCGGAAACTTTTCAGGCCACCCTTGAAATATATGCGCGTAGGAAAGAACAAGGCTTCCTGGAGGTGAAGTCATTATTAAATCGGTTAGGTGGTTAATAAAATACACAATTCTATTAATTTTATTGCAATACTAATGAGCATTTTGAAATATATTTAAATTGTTTTAGATAACCCAATCGCCTCTCAGTTTCAAATGGCAAAATTACCCCTCACCAAGTTATATAATATTAATAACCACATCTTTGACATTACGGCCTGACTTCACTGCACATTTTAACGAAATATTTGATTGGTTCTTCAACTACTGATTTTGTACTTCACGGATTTCCTTAGAGAACAAGCTGTATCCTATATATAAATATTTAACAACAGCACTGATATTTTAGTTCTCCTTACAATTATTTAAGTTTTCATGTAGGAAAATATTTGCTACATGTGTATTCCGCAACAAACATTATCGCATACATACGAGGGCTGTTCAATAAAGAATTATCACAATTTTTTGACAACGTACCTTTATTCATCCTCATAATTGCGATGCACTTGTCCCAGCGTTTCTGCCAGTCTTCAAAGACATGCAGGAAACAATTTTTGAGAGACCCTTCAAAATCGCCTCCGCAGCCTTCACCACTGCTTCTGATGATGGATAATGCCTCCCACGAAGGCGTTTCTTCTAGCTAGGGAATAGAAAAAGAACACATGGGGCTAAATCCGGACTATAGGGAGGGTGAGGGATGCACTTCACTTTGATATTTGGAAGATATTCAGCAGCAACATTGGCAATATGCGGCCGTACATTATCGTGCTGTAGCATCCAGCCTGCTTCACGGAAATGTGGTCTTTTGCGCCTGATATGGACTTGCAATGTTTTTCGGACATCCCTGTGGTATTGTCTAGTTACTGATGTGTGTGCAGGTACAACATGCTGATAAACCATTCCCACGAATATCAAAGAATGAGATGATCATAAGTTTCCCAACAGAACCCTCCACTTTTGCTTTTTTGGAGGTTGGTGATGAAGGAAATTTCCACACTGAGCTTTGCTGTTTGCTCTCAGGATCAAATGATGTAGCTAGGTTTCATCAGCAGTGATTACGTTTGAAAGAAACTCCGGATCTTCCTCTATCATCAACTTTAACTGCTTGCAGACCTGCATGCGAATGTCCCTTTGTTCGGGAAACATCGCGCACAAACACGTCTCATGTGTAATGTTTCTCGCACCAACGTGTGGGTGGCACCCAGTGAAATTTCAGTATTTCAGAAAGTGATCTTAAGGTGATTCGTCGAACCTTTCTCACAATGGTAGCTGCACTGTTGATGTTTTCTTCCGTAAGAGCAGTAACAGGAGCACCGAGTCCACCTTCCTTTGAAATTGAGTGTCTCCCCTCTTTAAACATTTCATACCAGCTTCGAGCTGTGCTGTAGGGAAGAACAGACTCTCCGTAGGCATCCTGTAACATTGTATAGGCCTCAACTGAAGATTTGTTGAGACGAAAGCAGAATTTCAAAGCCGCATATTGTTCCTGGTGTATTACCTCCATTGCAGTGGTAGGCGATACGTAACATGTCTGATCTTGCCTGGTTCTCACAGGCGGAAACCAGGAGTACCAAAAATGAAACTACTATGGCGTGTTTGTTTCACATTAAGCTAACAGAATATAAGAAGATTGAATTTTAGAGCGAAAAATTATGACCGTAAAAAATTATGATCCTTCTTTATTGAACAGCCCTGTAGTTACGAGTCTTGCAATGCTTGAAACAGACGACGAACTCTTAAGTAAAAATAAGTGAATATGGAAATGTAGCACATAGCTTCCTCTGTCAGCCAAAAATACAAATAAATGGAATTTCTTTGCATATAACAGAATGTCATTAGCCCTGTGTAGGAAGATGAGATCTGAAGCATCGTTTCTGAAGCAACATATGCCAGAAAGCGTTGTGAATTATTCCTAAAAGTCATGCAAAAACGGTCGGAATAAAGTAAGAATTTATCAATTTTCGAAAAGTTACAGAAAGTAGGCTCCAGGATTACAGTGACATAGACTAATGTACCAAACCTTCCTTTGGGGTCATATGATGCTAAAAGGTCACCTCAGAGGCAGTCGTTTCTGCCCTCTACAAAAGTTTGAACATAAAGTCTATCTTAATGGAGTATAGCTTGCTCTTGCGGTTAAACATTTAAATACCGATATATTAACATGTCATCATATCCTTCTATTACATTGCACGTGAAAGAGATATGCACAGAATTTCCGATGCTTTAATGTATTTTAACTTATACAATTTGACATTAGAAGTTGAAGTTCAAAGAATTAAAAGGCTTACAAGATCTTACTGAACATTTTGTTAACGTTTCTGTATACTGGCATGGTCAAATTAATAGACCAAACACTTATTTGTCTAGTGCTTGGTTATAATATGTTCTTCTAATATTCTTTATGGTTGAAATGAAGAAAAAGGTAGTGTTAAATCCTCCATTCTTAGTACAAATTATGTTTAACCATATTTAAAGTAAAATATGGATATTTGAGTAACAACATTTGCTTAGATACCTGTATAGTACCACTGATTTAAGGAATACCCCTTATTTCAATTTCTTCTGTAAAGTCATATCACCCTGACTTAATCATCCTGTTTATAAATATGTATAACAATTTTCCATTGTAAAGGTGGTTTGGGATGAGGGTGATTCTCTCAAAGCAAGATTTATAAAGTATCTCAAAGTCAGATAAAGCCTTATAATTTGATAGTAACTTTCGAAACTAAGCTCCTCATCTATAACGGCAGAGAATCACAAAATATGGAAACATTGGAGACGCTATCAAAGGTGTCGTCCACTGGGAAAGACATTATCAACACTTATTCTTCACAGTTGTCTTCCAGAGACGTTCAAACAAATACTATACTGCCATTGCCTACACAATCGGGGCACCGCCACATCAAGCACATGTTCTAGCAGTTGAGGTATGATAGTTATCACCGAATTCGGGAATGTTTCTTTGGGTAGTTTGTGTAATCAACCTCACAGAACACTTAGAGACAGACATTGTGCATCTCGACATGTACCCTTCAGCCATAAGGGGAGCAGGATAAAACGGTGGTGTTAGAAGAGCTCATGGGCTGTTCTACAGAACTGTAGCAGTTGTTTTTATACTTCATGTTTGGTTAGGAACAGTCAAAGATATTAGTACTTATAATAAAATAATAAAGTAATCAGAATACGATTAACATAACATGACAACATAACATGATAAGTTGTTGAACGTTTTAGAAGATTTTGTTCTTCTGCTTATGAAAGTCTTAGGGGTAAGACGTGTAATTGTCTCTCCGAGTTTGTGCAGAAACAATTTTGTGTGTACATCAAAGATGTATAAGTAGCGTGTGGGCAAGAAAAGAAATAGTTCATCGTGACATCTACCGCTGGTTTTAAAAACACTACATTAATAATATTTAGAATTGTATCAAAGAATTTAAAATTGTTTGTTAGGAATTAAATTTCCATCTTTGAACTAGAAAAGTATTATTTGTTCATTATTCAACAGTTATCATAATAAATTTATCAGTCCGTTACCGCGACCCTAGGAAATAAAAAGATCTCATTGCTCAACAATTACAGATGTGCCTAATTATCCAGAGTTGCAGGAGAAACAACATCATCTGCAAACACCATCATCCCAAATAATCCTGCTTTAAGATAAGCCACAGGAAGATCATTTCAAACATAATCCTCCAAAATAACTGCTGCAGAACATGGGGTCACATCTCCATTTCTTGGATTGGTAGCATAACACAAATCATTTGGACTGTTATTTTCTTCAGATATGATACCTCTAAACTTTTTAAACATGATTATATAACGAGGCAGTCACATGACAAGAATAACTGCATTGTCCATGTAATGGAAAGGATTTGTCGTACTATTCTCATTAGCACATTTACAAAGTTAGAAAAGTTAATCCTTCAGCGGTGCACCGTTGGGTGTTGTTAGCGAAATTGAACATCAGTGACATGAAATGTGAGGGATTGTGTCATAAGTATGGTCAGAGCTTCATCTAACACATTGGTTCATATAGATAGTTTATTTCCTATTTCTTATTTCAATATCTAGCATATAAAACTTCATACATATATAACATATACAGTATATAATGAACACAAAATCTTACATACTCTTTGTTTTGTAGTTGCATTTTTCCATGCCCCATTGTAGTTAACTCAGGTTGTGTTTATAATGGAGAATTTTAAAACTTGGGAACTATATTTCTGTTTCCCTTAATACCTTATACTATTTTTCCTAATTATTCTCATTAATCTTCCCTGTTTTCCAAAGCCATTTTTGTCTTACCTTGTCAATAACTTTTTATAGTTTTATTATGTTTTCTTCCGATCTTAGATTCAAGATTCTTTTGCCTCTTATTTAATTTTGTATGTTTTACAACTTATGCCAAATAAATTCATCTCTCCAATATTTTGTTTTTTTGACAATCAAAAATGTAATGCCGAGTACTAATTTCTTTTGCACATATTGGACAACTTCCATTAATATATCAATTCCTTATACCCCTTAAGTATATTACTCCTGTTCTAAAGCATGCCAACCCTTCTCTTCCTACTTTATCACAGATGGCAGTATATTTTTCTCTGCCCCAAACATTTTTCGGTGTTCTATATAATTTTAGAGATCTTTCGTTATTAAGATTAGCCCATAGTCCTTGTTTTTCAGTATCTTCAATTCTTGTTTTTACTTCTTTCCAGAATTCCTTTTCTATTCTTCCCCTATCTAACCATAATGAACTCATACCTATTTCCTTAGTTGTTGTCCATCCGGCTCATTACCTTTAAGCTTTTTAGTAAGAAAATCTTGCTTGACAGAGTTACAAGTCCTATGCCAGCACAGTCTGATAGTGGGGTTGCCACCTTACTGCCTTCAGACCTGCAGGATTTTTAATCGAGGTTTTCTCCCCTAGAGAAGCTGTCTTCGCTTAGCTATCGGACCTTCTCTGTCCGTCTTCACCCTTAACCCTGGGCAGGGCCCTCCATATTCATATCCCCTGGAGAGAGGGTGTCCCAGCATTTTAAAGCCCTCATGAACTGGGCCCCTTGTTGGTCCACGGGTCCTTACTCTGGAGTATTCGGACCACCCCCACCATATCTGGTGGGATCCCTCATCCGCCACCCGAGGGACGCGCCCGATATGGGTTACAAGGTCCCACAAGGTGTAAGACAGGGTTGCAGTTTGTCTCCTTTCTTATTCATAATTTAAACAGATGATCTGATTAGAGAGTGGATGTTTAAGATTGACGGAGGCATTCTTCTTGCACCAAATTTTAATCTTAAGACGATGCTATTTGCGGATGACCAAATAATTATAAGTGAAGCTGAAGACGAGCTGCAAAGAGCAGTATATATTTTACAGAAGTTATGTGAGAATTATAATTTCAAAATTTCCACAAATAAAACAAAAACAATGGCGTTTCGAGGTAAAGACACTGTTAGAACCAAAATAGTAATTGATGTTATTATCCTAGAGCAAGTTACGGGTTTTAAATATTTGGGAACATATGTCAGTTATAAATATGAAAATAATTTTAAAAATAAATTACCAATGTTTCAACAAATATGCGGCATAATAAATAGAATCCCAAAAACTAAAACCAGAAAAGAAACACGGATGAAATTTTATAAAGTAATGGCTGTGCCTTCTTTTCTTTTTGGTTCTGAAACAGGGACATTAACAAAAGCAGACAAAAACAAGATACAGGCTGCCGAAATGAGATTTTTAAGAGCAGTAAAGGAATGTAGTCTTTTAGATAAAATCCCAAATGAAAAAATAAGAGAAGATTTAGAAATAAGTTCTTTAGAAGAAAAAATAATAAATTATAGAAATGAATGGAGAGAGCATATTGAGAGAATGCCGAGAGATAGGACCCCAAGAAGAGTTATAAACTATAAACCTAGAGGAAAGAGACATCCGGGAAGACCACGAAAACGATGATCAGACATGTTTTAAGCCGGAACAGGCAGCATTGTCTAGCTCTTGGAGTGAAGAAGAAGAAGAAGAAAACCTATTTCCTGTAGAATGTTTTCAATTTTTATATCCAAATCTCTCTCCCCTTTATTCTTGTTTGTGCTACCAAGCACTGTTTAACAGTATTCTCCTCATCTAAATTCCATATTCTTGGCCAATATTTCGGTATTGCTTCCTTCACCTTGCTTTTGTAGCCTAATCTTCCTAATTCCATTAAAGCTGCCTCATTCGGTGAGGATCTAGGTAAGCCTAGAACAAGTCTACAAAATAGTCTATTTATAACATTTATCGCTTTCCATTCTTCATCTGGCCCCCATATTTCTATTCCATATAACATTCTGCTTTCTATAATTGGATCAAACATCCTTTCTGACCATTTTACTTGCATATTTGGTCATAGCCATTTCTCCATCTGCCAGTGCTTTCCTTTTTAGGTCACTCCATTCACCATTACTAGATAATCTTACTCCTAGGTAATCAGTATTCTTAATCACCTCAATTTATGAACCTTCCCACCACCACTTTTCTACTCTATTTAGTTTTAATCCCTTTGTTACCACCATGATCTTAGATTTAGTTTTATTTATCTTCAGACCCCATTCTTTACAAAACTTACCTATTGCTTCCAAGAATCCATTGCTTCATATATAACGCCTGTTTTTCTCAATAATGTATATAAATATCTGTATCACTATATTATTTCTGGAGTAGATGAATAACAAATCCCGCTTAAATTTAAGGAAAATATGTCATTGAAAACGTTGCTATTCTTGCTGAGTTTAGCTATTGATAGCGATACAATTTATTTAAAACATAAACCGTCCATTGGGTAGTAACCAATGAATAATAGTGAACTACAGTATCTTTATTAGATTTAGAAAATAAGTGCTGCACAAATACATAGCGAAGGATCAGCAGACTTGTCAGCTTATCGATCGTACTTCAAAACGTTCACCAAAGATGTTTTTCAATGAAACAAATGAGAGCCATTTGGTACTGGAGTTTGAGGAACAGAGCCATGTGTAAAGAAACTAGAATGTGTAAGGCTACACAAAATACATTACTCTGTGGTATAGCATCCGGTATGTACCTATTGCTTGTATGATCATTAGTTTTCTTGACCACCTCCCACTCACATCCGTGTACTCTGAACTTGTTACTGCATCTGGTTTTCAAAGGACATTGCAACTGTTTCTAGTGTGATTCAGAAATTATTGGATTGCTTACATTCGAGGTTGGTGTTCTTTTCGATTTTCAAAAGCTACTTCCTCTTGTGATGGTAAACATTAAAATTGCTCAGTGGAGTATTTTGTATGATTTCAAAGCATAACTTTATTTTAAAAGACATTTCATGAACTTTTAAGTTCATTGTAGTACCTTGCTAAAACCTAATTTTAATTTAAATAATATAAATGGATACGTCTTATCCATACAAGCATTTCTAAAGAAACGTTTTGTGATTTTCAAGAAAATCAATAAATATTGACGATCTAGAATCTCTCAGCTGAAATGCAATCTACACAAATATTACAAAGAGAGAAAACGTATGTATTTTCTGCTCAAGTTGTGCTGTGGAAGCAAGGCAGATGAAAAGACGATTAGATATCAAGGTTTCGGGAGTGTGCATCTCTCCCATCATCAGGATATTTATTAAATGTTATATCCACAAATTAAACTCTGGATATAACACAACTATAAACAAAGACAAAACACTATCAAAACTCGCATTACTGAACAAAAGACTGTTTGCAGTAAATTAAATGCCCGCTCAGGAGATGGCGTGAGCATAGAAAATTAATTGGATCAAAGAAACGTAACTATTTAACTTGATTACCAAGCTGTATTGATCTGTGCTCCTTAAGTCATCGGATTTCCATTTTAAGGCCAGTTTTCAAGAGGAGCTGAACTGAAATCCAGCATCAAGATTAAGCATGCTCCTCTTGGAGGAAATGGCCAAAGCCTCCTCTTGCAACAGTTACTGGGAGCGGAGAATTAAGGAGCCTTTGGCCATTTATGAAGCACAGATCAATACAGCTTGATACTGTCATACTTCTCAGCGTTGCTAAATGAAGATATCTTTATTGGACGTAAAATGGCGCTTAATATTATTCTATATCAAACTTCAGACCATTTTATATAACGTAAATCCACCACCTTTACTTCCTTTCGAAAGGAAGCATGCTTTGTTACCCCTCAACCTGAGGGCTCCGCGATAAGCAAAATACTCCCAGAAAGGAAGTGGAGCTTACAACACAATGCCCGCCTCGGTAGCGTAGATGGTAGCATGCCTGCCTCACGTTCAAAAGGTCCCGAGTTCCAATCTTGGTCATGTTGAGTTACCTGGAAAAGGTTTTTCCGAGGTTTTCCCTTATCCTCGGGTACCTCTAAGCTCCATGGACCCTGGACTCATTTGAGCATCATTTCACCAATTCCATTCATCGTCCAATATGACTTAACGTTGGAGGACGTAAAGTAAAAATAATCATCAAACGTCTGGGGAAATATTTTTATGGTCCAAATTCCTTCATCTGGCCGCACCATACCAACCGCCGTCTTTCGTCCTACAGTTGTACATTACGTGATATTAAACGCAAAAGGGAAGCGTTTGGGACAGGAAAATTATGAAAGGAGGCGTACATCCCAGAATTTGACTACCCACTTGGAGAAACCAGGAAAGCCCATGGTTAGATTGACTGACATACTGGAGTCAAACCCGGGACCTGCTGAATATGAACTTTAAAGTCTGCCCCGGAGCCATCACGTTCAGGTACGAACTTTAATATCAAAGGTTGTGCACTTTATTATTGATTTGCAATATATCTCGAAATTCACCATGATACAAAGGAAACAACGGTTAAAAATGAAGTTAGGACATTCAAAACACATTGGTGTTGTATGCGTAAGACGTAAGACCTTTATCCCATCGTAAGCTTAAATAATTAATATTATCACTGACTACAGAAGGAAGTGGTATTAAGGATGTACATTCAAATCTGGTAAATTATGTGAGAGAAACTCTTAAAGCAGACTTTAGAAAACAAATCCGTTGCCTGTCATCTGGTTTTATGCCCCAAAAGTAATATGTATGCTTCCTAATACATCAGTATATTTCTAATAACTTTCTTTAGGTCTTTTTTGTCTTCAGAAGCCTTTTAAAAACAAGTAAGATAATTCTTTATTAGTTGAAAGAGAGTTAGCCATCCAGTGTTAACATTTATTAGCATTTTGGGGTTCTTTTACGGAATTTGCTGTCAGTTTCTGTTATTTTCGTGATGGTTCTATTTGGAAATATCAGTGTCAAGCTGTTGAACATGTGTACAGCAGAACCAAGCATTCCATTCTAACAATAGTAGTGTAGAAGTACTATCATTCATAAATGGTTTTATTTTAGTGAGCAAAGAAGGGAAGTTTGCAGTAACAAATTATACTTCCATTCAACAACTTAGGCTTTCACGTTTGGTTTAATTAATTATAAAAATATTACCGTGGTCTACTGGATATTCTTCCTTGATAGGTTTCGGCCGAAGCTATGTTGCACATGTTCATTGGCGTGGCTGAAGTACTCGACGGTGACCGACGTCTGGAAGAACGATGTCCAGTAGATCACCGACCACAGACCTCCTGAACAGTTATTTTCTATTCATACACTTAACTTTCATTTGTTGCCCCAAAGTTTGCGCAAGGTGCTTGGTGAGATCTAACTTAGAGTTTTTGTAGGAGGCCCTCAGCATACCAAACTTAACAACGCCAAATAATAGAAAGTATCAATGCAGTGCGTAGAGTTCATATTAAAGTTTTCTTTGTTGGTCCTGGAGAAAATTTGCTTTCTTAACAGGAAAATTGTTATAACTTTAGAATGCCGACATTCTTCAGGAACACAGTTTAATTTTTTGTAAGCATCCATCATTAAGGGAGAACATTTAGCCTTGAGGATAGGTAGCCAGCAACGTTTTGTAGGAACAAGAAGGTACCTGAAGCGGGTGTAAGACAAGAGTGCCCCCTGCTGAGCAAACTCCGTCCTAATCAACTTGAGGTAGACAGCGACACGTCATCGACGTCGCACCATCCTGGAATGCCCTGGAAAATTAATTACTGTAATAGAAGAGCAGCTTGATTATTTCAGTGGCGTATTTCAAACATTAACGTTGGCGTGTACTACAGGGTATTCACAGGAGAGCTCCTCTCTTCTTATGGATGCAACTTTTCTTGCATTTCATCACGAAATTCGTCATATATTAATCTAATTTTGCAGTGTACTATATTTAAAATCCTATGATGCTTAACTTCCTCGTCTTACTGTCAAAGAATATCACTTTTATATTAATAAATGAGTAGTTAGTACTCACTGGTTGAACTATCACACTATTTAGTTCCCTTCGGTGTGATCAATTAATCATAGATTACAGTTAAGTACATCGTATAGTAATTCCTGCAAGTAGATATTTTAACACTGAGCAACTCTATGGAACACAATTACTAATAACAAATATGCTAAGTGATGAAAATAAATTAAAGAATGAAAGCATTGTATGCTGTTAAGCTTCATGAGAGTGGGGCACTACAGAACTTAAAGAATATACAATAATTTAAATTAAATTTATATTTTGAATTTTTGGTCCGCAACTCCAAACATATGACCATCTGCTAATGGAATGTAATTTATTGTCACAATGTATTTCCCAGCTGATGTTTATTGCAAAAATTAGAGTATGCAGGACCTGAACGATGAAAACAAGTAGTGATATAGGAATTAGAATTTATCATAAAACTGCTTATTTATTTTTCGCTCTAAAACGTCCCTTTTTCGTTACGTAAAAAAACTCTGAAGAAAGATCGGTATTTAGTAATCGTATTACTTTTCTCTATATGTTTTGTTGAAGTGAAGTTTCAGAGTTGGTGATGCGGCTCATGAAACAAACTGGATGCTGTTTCGCCTTAATTGCCAGCATGTTATGACTAATCTAGGTTAACATTAAATAACTAAGTGCGACACAGGCCATTTGAGTCGAAATCCACAGCACGGGCTCTACGTCCTCATCTACATTATATAGAGATCCATGGACAAGTGAAGAAATGCAGGTGGCATGTGGTCAGCATGCTACTTCCTCACGCCCGCTTAGATGAGATGAATCAGAATATTGGAGCAACTTCTACATAAAGCAGATGTGTCATAGCTCCCGAAAGACACCGTTTTGGAGCTTTTTCCAAGCAGTAAAAGCATCCCTAAACCGTTACGAGGGTCGAAGGTGGATTCCCGCCATTACCAAAGGTATTTCGATTTTAACACGGCACTATATACGGCCCTTTCTTGTGCTGAAACTTTGAACCCAAAATGTGTTGGACGGAATAGCTCTTCTACGAGTTATTACAAACATATTGGAAGAATGATTTTCCCCTATGTCGGATCACTGCTTCTGTTCTATACCATTTCTTTTACTCCCGGAATTTAACTATCAAGAAGTGTCAAAAGATAACAGTAACTCCGATTGATGTGAATGGATGAAACAACAAACAGCAAAGTTTTGTATTTTCCAACACATTAAAATACAAATAAATGTATTACAAAACTGGATACTTATAAACCTTATACATTTATCACGACCTAAATGCATATAACTTGTCCCTCCGGCAACTATAATTGAATCTGAGATTTTGATCCTTGTAAACTCATTTTTACATGCAACACTATAGCCTCTGCAGTAGGATTTTTTACTATCGTATTACATGTCAAAAATTTCACCGTACCTATATATCTGATGTTAGGGTTAACCCAAAGAACTCTTAGTATCTATCGCCTCGAAGTACAGAAACGAAAATGTGCATAACATAATCAAAGCTTGTTATGTTTATTTGCCTTCTATTAAATTGGCAAATGACCACTGTTATGCAGATCACTCCCCAAGATGTTTTTGTATTGCTTTTGTTTTTTTGCATTGTTTTTTATTTGTAATGGAACATCTCCGCATAGTATAATTTTGATAAACACTTCGTAATTCTTTGAAATAATTTCAGTCATAATTATTACATCCCAGTGATAGGGTTTAATTAAAAAATAATAATTAAATAGATTCATAAGCCATATTCTCCCTTGCCTTTATCTTTTCCATGAAATAATCAAGAATTAATTGAGGCATTAGACCTTTTCTAGTAGAAGCATCTTAAATAGCTTTAATTTAAAGTTAATGCATAAGTGACAACTCATTAATCAGTAAGTATATTTAGAAAGAGTAGATATGGTGTCAGATAAGTAAAACACAAATAACTTTAAAGTTATGTTTGTGCTTAAGTATATTTTGTGCATAATCTTTGAAATCCACACATCCAGTCACCAGATTAACAACTGCCAGCTTCAAATTCTCTGATCTTTTAACCATTGTGGTATCCGCCGCTGATATCCACCTGAAGCAAAGAAATGTGATGTATTGCTGAAAAAAATCCAATGTAGGAAGGTCGAACGGCGCCAGAAATTCTGCTCAGTCCTTTTTTTCCCTTCTTTTCCTTAGGAACATTTTCTGAGAATAGCAGTGAAGCTAAATTATTTTGCATGATGGACACAGAAGCATTATGGATCCATGGATACAAAGCAAATAATCTGCAATTATTAGATTGTATTTCTCATTAAGCAATTTTCTTTGCATTTTGTCGATTTTGGATATGCAATTCAAATTATAAGTGAGTTACGGTATGGCCAACCAAAATTAATGACGATGACCACGACGACGACGATGATGATGATATTACTAATAAACAAAATGCCGTTAACTGTACTGATTTTAAATCTGAGGAACAAAAGTATTTAGTAACGGAAGGTAGATACTTTTGAGTAGGGAATTTATTCCTTTTTTGGCGAAGTTACCTTTCTCCTAATACAATTTGTAGCTAGATATATGTCTATACCTCACTTTCGTCATCACCATACTGTGTAAGTTTAATTCAAAATTCAAAAGATAGTATCAGAGACTGCATCAGTAGAATGCACTGTTGCAATTGTAAACCTAAAACTATAAATGGAAATTAATTGTTCTTTCACACTAGCTGTGTGTAGGACACTCTGAAAGGGTAAAGCCAGACTGAAAAATCATAGTGCGTCCTACACACAGCTAGTGTGAAAGAACAATCAATTTCCATTAATTGTACCTAATAGTGGTTAACTATAAAGCCCGGGCCTTAAAGTACTTACAGCATAGTAAGTCGCCATTAAAGTAGTTGTCTTTTGTGTTTATGAGAACTCCTAAGTGGTTTACCGGGAAATACACGAGTCAGTTGGAGAATTTAATGTCATGTCGCATGTTGGTCATAGTAGCTCAATGGCTTAGAGCTACTGGATGGAAACCAGAAGATCCGTGTTTCAAATCCCGGCTATGGCATTTAATTTTTCAGTCTGGCTCTACCCTTTCATAAAACTATAAAGCTACCCACTATTTATCTCGAGGTAGGAGAGAAAACTGAGTGACACCCTCATCGAGGTACTTCTCTAAAGCCAAGGTTCGATTTAACTTGATAGGCCACGAAGTCGTAAATAGTTACGTGATAATAAGCGAATCTCAAGGTTTGGAAGAATTCGATGAGAAAACACATCTAAGCAGTAGCTGGGCTCCCAACTCTTCGATACACCGACTATACCATTTCCTGTGACGTCATCCTATCTGTCTATCAACTAATGACCAATCGTCAAGCCGACTATGTCCTCTCACCTCCATTACCAAAATTCCATTGTGCCCCCACCACCTCTGCATGCTTGATCCAGCGTTCAAATCACTCAATCTCGGCCACTAGAAAGGGGCTGCCAAGCAATCAATGAATCACAAGGCTAATGCCTTTTCAACGTCACAATGGTGACATGTTTAAACTTCACCTTTGGTAATTGCTTACCTAAAAATGTTAAGAGAAATATACAAGTTCTTGTCATTCAGAAATTATAAAATGGCCAAATGAGCTGTTAACTTGCATAGTCACCATACAGAAGTCTCCCTGGCGATACTTGTAGCAAATAAAGGCAGCTAAGTGTACAGATATACTTAATATTATAAAGATAACTATGACTCACTTGCTAATTACTCTCAGTTTAGTACCAGAAACCAGTCACAAATATACAGAGAAGTCTATTCCTTCCAACTTAACAAAAGCATATTGAGGATTAGTTCAGATTTCTCTGTCACGTCAGCTTTGTCTTCTTTTTGAGTAGCGGTGTACTGAACTTCTTCCTTCCGCCTCACTCAGTGGATTGTCGAACACAGGTCTTCTCTTTTCTATTTTAGCTGCTCGCTATCGAAAACAGGACCATCTCTCCTTCGCACAGTCTCACAGACAACTCATTCAGTAATTACATCATATCAACAACAACAACCTAACGCACTCGCAGAACGAACTTTATAGTGCATCAACAACAAAAATTGGCACCTTAGTAATTCTGTCGTGTTTATTACCCTTCTTATGCTCCCGAAAAATAGAAAAGGCCAGTTCCCTCTTGATTATAACCCATTTACAATGAAAAGTAGACGTATCTGCGGCGGCCTGCCTCCGTAGCGCGTCTGCCTCACGTTCAAGAGGTTTCAAGTTCAAATCTCGGTCACGGTGAGTTACCTGGATAAGGTTTTTCGGGTGTTTTCCGTTATCGTGAAAGACGAATGTCAGGTAACTCTAAGCTTTAATGACCCTGGGCTGATTTGAGCATCATTTGACCCACTTTATTCATCGTCCGACATGACTTCATGTTGGACGAAGTAAATAAAAGACAAAAACAAAAACGCAGCTATGGTTAATGGACAGCTCAAGATTGTGATGTCCTCCTCAGTGATCTAGGGGTAAAACATTTCCTAACATAGCATCCTTCGAAAGGGAAACAGTCATTAGTCCTGGGTCGTACATTCAGGGCGCTTAAAAGAACCTCAAATATGAAAAAGAAGCCTTTTAGCAAAATTTTGTGGTCTTTCATGCGCAGTATAGAATTGGACGCTGAGAACCATAGCATTTAAAGAGTGACGTTCATTAAAGGAGATAAAAAAGAACATCGCGATGAGATTCTGCGCCATCTACTGTATAGACATGGTCCCCGTAGGGGAGGGGATCCGTCCCCTTCAGCTGCCGTGGTGCGGGCGCTGCGGAACCTTAGCACTCGTGGTACCTCTGACGTTACTACAGGAACCTCGGGCCAAACATTCGAGCCCCTCCCTGAATGGGAGTTGTTCGGATTGGGTTGGACTCGAGGGGGCAGTGGTTCCCGATACCCGTGGAAGATCGGGTACGTCTCCGAATGGGGTTGAGGGAAGCCATTTATTCCCACGTACTAGCCAGCATAGCTAGTAGAAGGTGTGCTAGATCACCATGCGGCCCTACCGAGGTCTATTAGGTAGCCTTCCCCTTTGGGGTTGGCGCGCGTAAGTGGCGTATCCACTTCCATCCCGTCTTGGGTCCACAGGAACAGATTGGGGGTTTGTTAGTCTCTACGTCTTGCCCCATGGAAAGCCCCACGGAGGCGCCGGGCGCCCTTCGGGGACAGCTCGGTGACTACTTGGTCGTCAGAGGGGGAGTCAGTCTTCACTTTGTTAGCTACCTCGCATATATATATATTGTGACTTTGTGGGTTCGTAGAATTAAAAGGCAGAGTTGCAGAAATTAAAAATCTCCTTTATTTTCGTAGGAATACTCTTATAGATTACAACATTACGTTACATACACCATCAGTCTACCAAGGTCGATCACAATAACAAACAGTGACAGCAGATTACATCCTTAGCTCTCGTTACAACAACACAGCTGGCTGTCTCTCATTTCACAACACTGTTTCAAAACTAACTCTTTGCGAGCCGTCACATCCTTAAATACCTATTTCGTAAATTCGAGATATTTCTGGACCAAACAGGAATCGAATGTTCTATCACCTTCCAGAAGCGTAACCCTATCGGTGCCGGCAGGTCTTTTATCTCGCGCTATCATTATTTCTTCCGGCATACTCCTTATCTCATGGTGATTTGGCATGCTAACGTCAAACGCTACTCCCTTATTTGCTTATGCTACTCGTCTTTGAAGACTGAGTTAATTTTCAAATTGGATATTATTGGTTATCTTACTCTGTTTGAAACTTACGGTGTACTAGAAATTTTTCCTCCTGCAATTTAAGGATCTAGAAACCTTTGCCATCTATTTGCTTTACACCTACGTCTGTATTCTGAATGAACTTATGTAATTTCTGCAGTTGTGTAGCGTTATGTCAGAGTGGTGAATTAAATGTAATATTGCAGTTTCTTAGACAGGGCCTACCCCTTTGTTACATGATACCTGAACAGAGTCGCTCTCCTTGGTCTAGGCTTAACATGCTAATCTCAGGTTCAAATGTCGAGGAGGGCGATATATTTTATGAGACTTAAAATTCTTAGCGTGACTTCCTTTGGAAGGGAAGTAAAGGTGGTGGTCCTGTCTTATAGATTTACATGTAAGAGAACACAAACCTGACAACGAGGCCTCTGAGAAAAATGAAGTGGCCTTCCATTCCTTTAGAAAAGGATGCTGAAAACCAGTTATACAGGTAAAACGTAACACCTGAACTCATCCTAACGAGCACACTTCCATCAGCTAAAGAGCAAAGGCTCCGTCAGATTCCTCCCTCTTCGGAACTTCAGCTCCGTGAAAAGGAGCAAGGCGATTAAAATGAGCAGCCAACAGCTTCTCTAAGGACTCACGCTGAATGAGGTATTCCACATCGTTGATATCGGTGATTTATTAACTTATACTGGCCGTAAAGGGAATGTGATAGAACTTTAGTTCTTGTGGGGCCACATAGCCTAACGAGATCAATTTCTGGATTTCGGCATTGTGTGCCGGACGGTCATAACGTGCATTCATCTGGTCATTAGCCAGCTCCGTGTGCTCCGTGCAAGAAGTTGGATATGTTTCATCCTGTCCTTTAGCGCCCTAAGAGGTCATATGGTACATGTAGCTTCTGTTGGCCAGTCTTATGTAACGATGATGCATAGGACAGAAGGAACAGCGGTATGTGCAACTCTCGCTGTGGCTGGTTACGACTTTCCGGAGGAGGTCCTCCAGGGCCATCATGTAGCTCTTCATCACTCCGACCGATAGTGAAGGAAGGGAAATTATAACTTTCTTGTGTAACCTCAAGTTTGGAGTAGATCACACATAAAGCTGGATTCAAAACTATATCCTGCTAACCGTGGAGCTTCTGGAAACTACCAGGGCATCTACCAGGGCGGCCTTTACAATGTGAGACCGACTCGCCCTCTAATAACCAGGGAGTTACCGAGCTGTCTCCGAAGGGAGCCCGGCGCCTACGTGGGGCTTTCCATAGGGCAAGACCTGGAGACTAACAATCCCCCCCCCCATCTGTTCCGAAAACACAAGATGGGATGGAAGTGGATACGCCACTTACGCTCGCCAATACCAAAGCGGAAGGCTACCAATTTAACCTCGGTGGGGCCGCCTGGTGATCTAGCACACCTTCTACTAGCTATGTTGGCTAGTACGCGGGAATATATGGCTTCCCTCAACCCCATCCGGAGACGTAAACGATCTCCCACGGGTGTCGGGAACCACTGCCTCCTTGAGTCCAACCAAATCCGAACAACGTCCATACGGGACAGTCTCGAATGTTCGGCCCGAGGTTCCTCTAGTAACGTCAGAGGTACCACAAGTGCTAAGAGTCCGCAGCGCCCGCACCACGGTAGCTGAAGGGGACGGATACCCTCCCCTACGGAGAATGACTGGTGAATTTTCTCACGCGTGAACTAGCCATAGCTGGGGCTTCTTAATTGGGAATGGCGTAAACCTCAGACCACTTGGAAAAGCAGCCCATTTACGGTCACAGCGATTGATAGCATGGGAAAAGGTCTACCTACGTTCTTTCAAGTGAGCCCCGATATTGTACTGCTTCATTCAGTCTCAACCAACAAAATCAAGTAGTACTAACATGGGTTTCCTCTAGGATTTCCTTCCCTTATTACTCGGAGAAATTAGTTCTGCCATCTTGGTTTTACCATCTGTGGACACCTGCATCTTCTTTGACAATCGTTCCATACCACCAAGATTAGGACACCTTTGTACTCTGGTTGTTTGTCAAATTATTTATCTGCTCGTTATCATCTCTTAGTCCTCCAGTTCTCCAACGTTTAGATTGTTATGGTTGGTCTCCGCTATCGTCATTCATGGCCGTTATAACCTCGGTCGCAAATGAAGGTTGCAAAAGCTGCAGACTTCAATCAGCTCAATTATTCCGTTGTTAAATGCGTCGGGCTCCACTCTAGAAATTAAGTCCATTGGCAAGTGTTTCAGAGCCTGGTGTGCTAGCTGTTCTATCTCCATGACGAACTCAAGTGAGATCTCAATCAGTTATTTCTCTCTTGTCTTAAGCAGTGCCCTGTAAGTGGCGGCCATACAACTACTTCATAAGGATCCTGCAACGGTTTATTCCTGTCATGGCCCCTTTATTCCTGTGCTGATGGGGAAGATGTGTAGGACTCCGCTGCTTGTGTAGTTTTCTCCACCGTTGTTTATCCAATATAAGTGATTTTGGCTTAAAACAGTCACTTATGTTGTCAAATTTCAGAGACCTGACTGAAGCAGTAGGACTCTGTACAGCTTCGACACACATTTTCGCTTCTAGGTTCTCAGGACATCTCCACTGCTGCGGCCCTTTATCCTCTTTCTTTCCTTCATCTGCCGCTTTAACAGTTTTTCTTATTGATCTATAACCGTATTAATCTTTCCTCCAATCTCAGGTTGAATTCCTTTAATACCTTAGAGGTATCCTTCAAAACTTTTGGAGTGGCATTTATGTGTCATTGTACGGAGTCACTGTCTAAGCAGCGGATGCAAATAACTATTTCAGAAGTTGGGAGTGATGTTAAAGTATTATAGGTTCTAAATTAAAAAAATGTGTGTTCGACGCTCTCACACGTTTTGAAAGGAATTCATACGCTAGTCTACAATAACTCAAGAAACAACACTTGTGTAACTGAAAAGAGCTGCTTTTTGTATAGCTATAAGGTGATAGACTAAGCTATTTTATAACTGGATAACCTGTAACTACAAATGTATAAAACTGAGTGTATTAATAAGGAGGCTTCATAATTTTCAGAGAAGAAAACTTTTAAAGTACCAACTTTAGCATATTAATAATGTAGGATGAAGTCTAGAGAGTTTTGGATCAAATGCTGCAAAGCAAAATAAACCACACATTTTTAATAGATAGGGTCAACATGGAAAATTCAATGCCATGGCCGGGATTTGAACCACGGATCTCCTGGTTTCCGTCCAGTTACTCTTACACATTGAGTTACCATGGACAGCGTGCCGTCCTGACATTAAATTCTCCATTTGACTCATATATTTTCCCGGTAAACCACTAGAGGCTCTCGTATCCGAGATACACCGTTTGTGGCGACTTACTATTGTAAGTACTTAAGTCCCAGACTTCATCATTTAACTCTTATTATTTTAGTTAATTGATGGAAATTAATCATTCCTTCATACTAGCTGTATATAAGCTAAGGTTTTTATTAGAGTCAATATGAAAAATTCAATTCCATGGCTGGGATTTGAACCACGGAACTCCTGGTTTCGTCCAACCGCTCTTAACCATTAAGCTACGATTGCCAACGTGCCAGTGTGGCATTCAATTCTGCACCTGACTCGTGTTTTTCCCGGTAAACCACTTAGGAGTTCTCATAAACATGTGGCCGGGCCTTATAGTTCGGACCACTATTAGCTTAATAGTTAAGAGCGGCTGGACGGATACCAGAAGATCCGTGGTCTAAATCCCGGCTATGGCATTACATTTTTCAGTCTGACTCTACCCTTTCATAGGCTACAAAATTTAACTCCCTTAGTTTACCAGAACACTGAAGAGCAGACACTGCTTTATTAATAAGCATTCTAACGCCTTTTAGGTATCATAATTTAAATTGACTTATGCTACAAACACAAAAATATTTTTCCAACCAATACCTAAGAGAATAATTTAAAAATTACACGACATTGGTTATAAGCGTGCCATTCTGCATGCACCTTATTTATCGGTGTGAAAGTAAAGTTTCTTTACATTCCTATATTTCTCATTAATATATTTAAGGGTCCAGGTATAAAATATGTTGTTTTGCAAATAAGAGAACAGGTTACGGACCAATATCACGTGTGTCACCCATTGCCAGAACAAATTTGTGAATGACCAAGTAGCGAGCGTGGGTGTAATGGAAGTTGGGGCCCATCACGACAACCAAGACCCGTGCTATGCTCTCGCCCACGCAACCAAAACTTGTCGATACCGGTCTCGTGTGCCCTCCCCCCTTGCCTCCCTAATTACGGGGTCAGCCCTTCGCATCCTTCCATTCTTTTTGGTCATGCACAAAATAACACACATTACAAAGACTGTTCGAATGCCTGAATATGATGGAGCACCCCAGTGGTGCTGAGTACCGCTGTGGAGGCTTCTATCTTTGGCTAGCTAAACAATAGGAAAAAAAAGTTAACAGAAATTTGGATATTGAGGTCTTAAGTTCCTAACGTTTAGGATCAACCTTTTCTGTTTATCGTGACAGAATGAGGGCGTGATATCCGTGGATCTGTTAGAAAAGGAAAGTGCTAGGTCATAGGAAATCCTTATTAGAAGCTGCATTGCACCAAATACGGCACCCTTAGGTACGCGACACTTGCGTTTGGCGATCTCGGAATATGTTTATTGTATTCTACTTTTGTTTTGGCTCCCATGAACAACATTTGAGAAATTATTTTACGAAATTCTGTTTATATTTTCTGTGAAACACATATCTTTGATCCGGCATACCGAAACATTAATATTTGTAACAATAGAAATTCATCGAGAGGTTGAAGTCATAATGAATAATTCATTATTATTCAAGGGTTAATGGTTAGACTTTACTTGGTGAGTAGGCGTACATGCGAGACGAGGTCGCTGTGTTGTCCAAACCTACAAACAAGAAACCAAAACCTTTTTAACACATTCAACTTACACAAGTATCAGACAACCCTGAATATCTACATATAATTATACATTTGTACAAAATATGCAAACACTTCCATCCAAATCATTTGTTTGGTTTCTTTTTGGTTCTGCCTACAAATAATGGATAGAGGAAAGATTGTATTCACTGAAAATTTTTATATAGATGTTTATTGAAAATATGTTTGGAGTTCACTGAACCGACAAATGAATGTTTGGAAAAGCAATTTGGTGTGTATATGTTTTGTGTGTCTGTGGATAACGTATGCAAACAAAGACGAAAATACAGAACATCACAAATGTTATAATTTAGTCAGACATTGTCTTTGCTTGAGAATTCTCCCAGCTTAATCACCTTTCATACTAAAGTTGCTATATGTGGGATATTAAAACACTCATTAAATATGCATCTTCAATGCTCTCTAAAGGGTGTATACAGTTCTCTTAATACTTACTGAGCAATATACGAGATAATTTTCAATAATTTGGAAACCTTATGGACCAATTTAGGTTTTATTTAAACACACAATTTAAGTAAAATAAGTTATTTTCATTGCGTTAGATGTTTTCGAAATAATCATTGTTACATAAGTACTTACACGTACCCAGTTGCGTTAGCAGTGTACTTGCTTACAAGTAGGTATGCGATTCTTAATTTTTCTTCTATCACATTTTCTCGTTACCAGGCTAAATATTTGAATGATGTTTCTCATTTTGGAAATTTAATCGTTTTTCCACCAGCTGTGGGTAGGCTAAGATTTGGAATGATAGAGTCAGACTGAAAACTTCGAGGTCATGGACGAGATTTGAACCACAGACCAAATCATCTACCACTTTATCGCCACGAGTTCTAGTATGTCCTGACAAATATATCAGCAAAACTGTGATATCCAGATTCACTGGGAACTCTCGGTAGACTCAGTCTTATTGATGTAGGCTCCAGTGTTAATACTCTGTTGGCTGCTACAGTGGTGAACCTTTGTCTTAGGATATGCGTGGTCAGCGTAAGAATAGACGACACTGGAGATTAATGATGAGCTATTTGAAGGGAGCTGTCTAATATTTGTGGATATAGAATGAAACTATGTTACAGTCTTAACAAACAAACTAATTTTCGAATTATCATATCCTCTAACTTTTGTTGTATCTGTAGATTTATGATTTGAAATAACTGTTTCCCTAATCAAACGAGAGGCGTAAGTTGCCGTGAATCGCTGAAATGTGAAGCGGAAGGTTCATTTAAGTTGACCGCCAAGTACGTAAGCCTAACACGGTTTTGGAAGCTATGGATTCCGATAATCGGTCACTGTAAACACTGAACACGATAGGAAATAAACGTAGTGTAGAAACACTCGCTCTTTTATCACTTTGTGTTCTGCTCAAATGAGCCCAGTGTCCATAGAGCTTGGAGTCACCCAATCATAACTTTCCACGAAAGTTTCTACACTGCGTTGCCAAATTTGGGGCTTCTCATTCTCCTCTGAAATACAATTTTTACACGATGCCTAGTTAAATACTAAGAAGGTCATTCCCATTCTTATTTGCAGAAACGTCTATGTGTTTTTGCTTACGTATTGACTAACCTAATATTGAGCTAACCGTTGTTTTTGCTGAATGAGTTAACTGGAGCCCTAATTGCCTTAGCTACACTGACATTTCCACAACACGGAACTTGCTAATGAATTTTTCTCGTAATATTATTTTAACACTTGCTTCTTACATGGTGTATTTTTACACAGCTACTATCTACTCTTTCTTGCCAATAATCTGGCAACAAACTTCAGAACACTTTAGATGTGATACCATTCACCTCAAGAAACCTCAAGGCTGCTTGACTGTTTGTAATTATAGTAATGTCCTTATTGACAGAACTCTAAGATTAGTAATCCACTTCTTAGTGTAATTTCTCTTCTCTAGACACACTGGCATGAGCTTTGTCATCTCCATTTTAGCCCACAGGATCACATAGGCATAGATACTCTTACCTCCTCGCTAGCTTCAGGGGGAGAGTGTATTATGAATCTTCTGGAAATGTGAGGAACTATATTTATGAAGTGGATCATATTAAAGAAACAGACTAAGTAAAATGTAAATTTAACATTTTAAGTCGTGAAAGTAAAATTAATTGCTAGGTTACTATTTTATTATCATACAGTAATTTGTTGTTGTTATTTTACGTCATCCAACGTTAAGTCATATCGGACGGTGAATGAAATGGGTCAGATAATCCTCAAATGTGTCTAGGGTCCATGGAGCTCAGAGCTACCCGACATTCATCTTTGAGGATAAGGGAAACCCCTGGAAATAGCCTTATTCAGGTAACTCACCCTCACCGAGATTCTAGCTCGGGACCCCTTGAACGTGACTAGACACGCTACCATCTACGCTACCGAGGCGGGCATTTAAGCTTTGAGCTGAACAGCCTTGAAGTACTAAAAAGATAGACAATATCGTCAGGAGTTTCTTTCTAAGCTAGAAGTGATATACCTAACCTACCTCAGATTACACAATATATTCTCTAGTTACTCATCTCTTGCTAACATTTATTCCTCACATCATCTCGTTCCTAACCTCACATCTACCAACAATTCAAGAATTTCTAACCTCACTTCCATCATCAGCTTTATAAACTGGCAGCACATAATACAGCCTCTGTACATTAAATAACAATTGTAAATTGTAAATTTCTTCAGCTCAGTGATTATTTACCATAAAACTTCCTGTAAATATTGTATTATATTTACACTTAAATGTTTGCAATATAGTTTATGAATATTAATCAGAATATAAATATATATTATATACATTCATTATCTTAGAGGTATCTTACAGTTGACCCTCAGCCTGTTACTGTAATACTATTATATTGTTAATTTTTAACAAAGATCTGTAAATCAACGCTGCTGATCGGTCAATAAACAAATTAAGAAAAGGAAATGATACGGTACTTCTGGGTTATGGTAATAAGTGCTTACATAGGCATTTTTCTCCATTCTGACCTATTTAGGCGTTTCATTTATTCTAGTTCACAAAGAGCATTTTTATTTACATTTTTCTCGAATATACTTTAATATAGTGATTACATGTGACGTAACTTGACATCTCCAAATCAGCTGCTCAACATATTAGCAATAAAACTGAAATCTTAAACAAAATATTACAAGAAATTTATAAACAAAACACAAAAATAATCGTTCACGCAGTTTCAAATGTCTCAGTGTGAACTATTCCCCGGGGAAATTTTAAAAAATTGCATTGTCAGTAATGTGAGTTTCAGGTAGGTACACTGCTTACATGTTAGAAACAAATAAACATTCAAACTTTCATCAGAATGAATGTCTAGTGCTTAACACCCACTTTTACTACATGCGGCACCACAGGCGGTGACACTGATGACACATGAAATGAAGATGGAGCACTGGTGGAATGAGAATTTATTTTTTTTTAATTTACGTCCTCCAAAGTTAAGTCATATCGGACGTTGAATGAAATGGTTAAAATGATGCTCAAATGTGTCCAGGATCCATGGAGTTTAGAATTACCCGACATTTGTCTATGAGGATAAGGGAAAACCCCGGATAAACCTTATCCAGATAACTCACCCTAACGGAGATTCGAACTCGGGACCTCTTGAACGTGAGACAGACACGCTACCATCTACGTTACCGAGGCGGGCAATAAGATGGTGGGGGAAACCGGAGCACCGGAGGAATTCCACCTCTACGCCGTTTTGTCAAGCACAAATCTCACATGCGGTCGCCTGGGATCGAACACGGCAAGATTTGGTGAGAGTCGATTGGTCTTGCCACTTGGTCACGGCACGGCACATTCACTACATAAACAATGAAATACCTATGTGTATTTAATATAAACTAAATTATGGTTGTCGTGATTAATATATTTTCTAATAAACTTGAAATTCTAATCAATAAATAAAGCGTCGACTCAAACGAGCTGCCATTTCTTGCAGTACTCTCAAATACACTCAAGGTACTGTCATCTAAAGTGCCATCCGATCAGCATTTATTTACTACCGAATTAATAATGACGGATTGCCCTATTTGCCTGCTTTATTTCTTTGTTCAGAAACGTAGGCTTTTAAGTTATAAGCACGTTTCCTACAATTATTAGTCTAATTTCTCAGTTTTATAATGTCTATAAATGCCTATTTCATACGTTTGTGCCTATTCTGCTTATTAGTCCCTAAAACTGCCTTTTTAGCCAATTTCTTCTGTTTGTAATTTGTGACAATAGCTTTTGTATTTGTTGGTTTCAACGTGAAGTTTTCGGGGAAGAGAAATTTTTTGCTGCTGCACATTGAATATACAAAAAGGGGTTTATTAAGAAGACACATCTGTGCAAATTGGCCCAAAACTTAAAACAAAACCAAAATTAGTTTTTCGTCTTAAACTTAATATAGCATACTTCAGAAATATATATATTTTTTTCTCTAGCGGCAATACAGAAAACGTCACATGACTATTTAAATAACCGTACACCTGTATCGTAGCTACTATTACGTAATTTTAACCTCAGATTTCTCGGATTTCATATTTTCTACATTTTCCTAACTTCAAAATGTTCCATAGGATCCAGTTTTCTATTAATCTGTATGAAATTCTAAACATGTCTGTAAGGGCAACTGTATATTAAGTGTACCCATTTATATTTATTGTGTTTTTGTTATTTGTATTGAAAAGGATTATAATGTTTACTTTTTACTGAAAACGCTTAGGAAAATAAAAATTGTTAAATAGGTATGATTATGTTTCCCTTCGTTGATATGGCGAAGACAAATATTTCACATAGTTACAGGTCATTAATAGGTTAAAATGGGTGCAGAACTTATACCCCAAACATTAATTTTTAAAATTGCAATATGTGGGAAATTTTGAAAATCGCCTGTAATTTGGACATAAACTGTTAATTCCTCAGAAACTATTGTAACTAGAAAGCTGAACCTTGGTATTATTCCATTCTTGATCGATCACAAAAATAAATGGTATAAATTTGAAACAAATGTAACAAAAGCTTCATATATTTCAATTTTAATCCTTAAGTCCTCCCCCCAATCCATGTTTTTTTGACATAGTTATTTACTCCACATCTTTCTGTACATTATGGTTCTTACTTAGTGAAGTGGATTTATATGTATTTTAATTATATGACAATATCTGTTATTTTAACTTGCTGTGGAGCCATTTGTGAAATTTGGAATAAACGTAGACTATTTCGCCTAGGGAACCGCAAAATCGTATGCGTTTAGGGAATTTTCTGCAGCTTATGATTGTTATTTTGTTGTAGTGCATTTATAGTGCATTGTGGGAGCCATTTTACTAAAATGGTGTTCTAAGCGTTTACTTAGCAAATGTTTAGTGCCTATTTCACACATTTTTAGTACCTATAAATCCACTTCCTAATAACGACAATGTTTTTGTAAAAACTTAACGTTATATTTGATCTGAATGGAATGATAGTTATAGGTAAAATTAGTGCAATTTCATTTAATGTGGTTTCGATCCTATTAAATCTTCCCGCTTACCATTCTCATTACGATTTTTTAATTGCTATTATTCTCTTAATTTGTGTACAACTTGACTATCTTGGTAATTAGGAAGTTTATATGAATATTATGTAACTCGTTACTGCTCGTTTTATTAACTTACTTGCATTTTAATTCTAAAAGCATTATACTCTTTTGCATAATGTGCGAGGGCTGTTCAATAAAGAATGATCATAATTTTTTACGGTCGTAATTTTTTGTACTAAAATTCAAACTTACTATATTCTGTTAGCTTAATGTGAAACAAACATGCCGTAGTAGTTTCATTGTTGGTACCCCTGGTTGCCGCCTGTGAGAACCAGGCAAGTTCAGACATATTCAGTATCGCCTACAGCTGCAATGGAGGTAACACGCAGTTAAAGTTGATGTTAGAGGAAGACCCAGAGTTTCCTTCAAACGTAATCACTGCTGATGAAACTTGGCTATATCGTTTTGATCCTGAGAGCAAACAGCAAAGCTCAGTGTGGGAATCTCCTTCATCACCAACCCCCAAAAAGCAAAAATGGTTGCTTCTGCTGGGAAAGATATGGTCATCTCATTCTTTGATATTCATGGAATGGTTTATCAGCCTGGTGTACCTGCACACACATCAGTAACTGGACAATACTACAGGTAGTCCTGAAAACATTGCAAGTCCATATCAGGCACATTTCCGTGAAGCAGACTGGATGCTGCACCAGGATAATGCGTGGCCTCATATTGCCAAAAATACCTTGCAAAAATCAACGTGAAGCACATCTCTCACGCTCCCTATAGTCCGATTTAGCCCCATGTGACTTTCTTCTATTCCCTAACTTGAATAAATGCCTTCGTGGGAGGCATTATCTATTATCAGAAGCAATGGTGAAGGCTGCGGAGTCGATTTTGAAGGATATCTCAGAAAATGGTTTCCAGCATGTCTTTGAAGACTGGCAGAAACGCTGGGACAAGTGCATCGCGCTCAGGGGAGACTATTTTGAGAAGGATCATCAAAATTATGAGGATGAGTAAAGGTACGTTGTCAAAAAAAATGTGGTCATTCTTTATTGAACAGCCCTCGTACTAGTGTCCTTTGATGGGATGTTTGAAGACTCTATTTGTTCGTTGTTATACTTCCCTTATGATGTATTTTAACCGAACAGGGAAGTTTAACGACATTAGCTCAACATAACTACCGCCTACATTAATGAGATATATGGTCGAATGAAATGGCAAGTTAGGGACATGTGACAAAGGGATGTTCCACCCTTTAAAGATGAAACGGTAGGAGGTCCGTCACTCCCCCTTCATTTTGTAAAGGCGGTAGCAATCAACAAGCAATTTTATTTCCTAAGTCTTTGTGATGCTATAGATTCCTTCCATTAGGGATCTGCCATATTGGTGACGGAACAATAGTGGCTTAAGCCCTTTGTATCAAGTAGATGGGGTCAAACGCCTGCCTGCCTGTCAAATTTCATTCCATTCCTGTCGCACTCTGGGAGCAAGCAGAACAACACACAGGGCGTGAAATAAAATCTCAATTTTTAAACCCTGTATGTATATATGTATTTCTTTTTAGAATAGTGAGAATAAACTATTGGAATATGTGGGGCGTTGTTTCAGTAGCATCCTCTTTGTTATAAAATGCAAAAATAATAAAATATATTTGTACAAGTTATTTTTAAAGTTCTTGTAACTTGAGAATTGTTTTAATTTACGTCCTACCAGGTTAAGTCATATAGGACGTTTAATTAAATGGGCAAAATGATACTCAAATGAGCCCAGAACGGGCTCTAAAAGGTGAAGCAGAAGTGACCACCTGTGCTACAAGGGCGGACTCTTGAGAACTTACACTTTGAACGTCTGCCCAACTTTAAACTATCTCTGTCGTTTTTTATATTTAAATACCTGAGAACAGTCCAATGTACAAGTGCAGTATTGGTACGTAACTATTAATTTAGCCCGTCTTGGTAGCGTGGTGGTAGCATGGCTTCCTCACGTTCAAGAGGTCCCGAGTTCGAATCTCGGAGAGGGTGAGTTAAATGGATATGATTTTTTTCGGGGTTTCCCTTATCCTTCAAGACCAATATCAAGTAGCTCTAAGCTCTATGGACCCTGGGCTCATTTGAGTATCATTTCACCCATTCCATTCATCGTCCGATATGACTTAACGTTGGAGGACGTAAATTTAAGAAAAAAAAACACACACATTAAGTTTGGCCCACATTAACACTGGCACACAGAGCTTTGTCTATCTCCGATCCCAGGCACATAAAACAGGGATTACAGCACCTGAGACTCACTTTCCGTCAAAATGGCTACTCCGAATATGACGTTGAAGCCTCGATCACCAAAGCTAGGAAAGGGAAACCTGTAATACAGCAAGTGTCAGATAAGCCTATCGCTACAGCCTGCATCCCGTTTACCGGCAATCTATCCGGCAGAATCAGCAGAATTCTCGCCAAATGTAACATCTACAAGCCACCTCCGAAGATTAAACATCTGTTGAGAACAGTGAAAGACAAACTGGACTTCCGAGTTCCGGGAGTGTACCGCATTCCCTGTGACTGTGGGACACCGTATATAGGACAAACCGGAAGGACCATCGCTACCAAAATAAACGAACATGAACGGAGCATTAGTTTAATGCAACCTGAGAAGTCTGGACTGGCAGAGCATTGTTTTGATAAAGACCATAGAGCTAATTTTCGGAAGACGACCATCTTGGCAATATGCAACAGTTACTGGGAGCGTAGAATTAAGGAGGCTTTGGCCATTTCCTCCGAGAGGAGTACGCTTAATCGTGATGCTGGATTTCAGTTCAGCTCCTCTTGGGAACCGGCCTTAAAGATGGAAATCCGTCGACTTAGAAAGCACAGATCAATACAGTTTGATAATCAAGTTAAGTAGTTACGTTTCTTTGATCCAATTAATTTTATATACTCACTCCATCTCCTGACCTGGTATTTAATTTACTGGAACAGACTTTTGTTCTGAAATGCGAAATTTGATAGTGTTTTGTCTTTTTAAATACTTGTTTATTATCCAGTGTTTCATTTGTGGTTATAACATTTAATAAATATCCTGATGATGGGAGAGATGCACACTCCCGAAACGTCGATTTCTAATCGTCTTTACACCTGGTTTGCTGCCCGAGAAGAAATTGAGCATATTCGTCGCCAGGAAAGCTTCAGATCTTATTATATTAATTTTGGAGGTTTCTACTCATGAATTACTCACGAATTTCTGAAAATCCTTTACATCCAGGAAATGTTACCACGTATTATTCCACAAGGTATTTGAAAAATGTGTGAGGTCTTTTATTACGAAGCACTTATTGTGCGCGGGGTCGTTAAAAAACCAGGGATATTCTACAAACACAAATAGGGGAGAGAAACAGCAGCATTCTCATTGGCTCCCTTGTGCCTAATATTTGTTTAATTTCGTACAGTTCTCCAATAGAACTCTCAATTGACTGAAACAGCAAACTGAGTTCTCTCCAGTCTACCTCTGTAGCGAAGGTGCTAGAGTATCTGTCTCACTTTCAAGAGGTCTCAATTTCGAATCTCGGGCAGCGTGAGTTATCTGGATAAGCTTTATTCCTGGGTTTTACCCTTATCTTGTAAGATGAATGCTAGTTAACTCCAAGCCCTTTGGAACCTGGGGTAACTTGAACATTATTTCACCCATTTCATTCATTGCACGGCATGACTTTTGGTTGGAGGACATAAAGTAAAATAAAATAGAAATAACTGAATTCTCCAGACTGAACAGCTGAACTCTCAGTTCTCATATTTAACAAATTCCTGGTAGATAACTTATGTTCAGCCGTGTAATGTTTCCAGTCCAAATTTCTTTTGCGATTATCACTTAACTTCACTTGTCATTAATGTCACACGTAGTAAAATATGCAGTAATATTCACATGAGTTTTTCTACTCATTTTTTTACTAAACCATTCTCAAAAAATACATTTTTTCTCTCTGCTGCATTTTCATATATAGTTTCATTTTGAATTTTCTTCTAGACACAATGGAAGTAGATGACTACAGGCTAAATCTTTTATGCGCCGGTTGCTATGTAATGCCTTTGAAATTTCCTTCCATTTATAAGACAGGAGAAGAAAGGAAAAGAATGTAATAAGTTTCCTCTTGATCTCAAATCATTAACAGAGGATTACAGAAAAATGGTGGAATGTACAAAAGTCAAGGTATATGTGACAGAGTATTTCAGGATGAACGCCACCTCATAGGTTACTTCCCGGAAAATTTAAGATGAGGATTTTATTTAATATGGAAATATCTCAAACATACTATCATTTGCTGGAAATTAATTGTTCTTTCACACTGGCCGTGTGTAGGCTAAATTGTGGAAACGTAGCTTCAGAATGAAAAATTCAGTGCCATAGCCGGGATTTGAACCACGGATCTTCTGGTTTCCGTCCAGCCGCTCTTCCAACATGACATTAAGTTCTCCAACTGACTCGTGTTTTTCCCGGTAAAACACTTAGAATTTCTCATAAACACATGAGACAACTACCTTAATGGCGACTTACTATGCTGTAAGTACTTAAGGCCCGGGCTTTATAGTTAACAACTATTAGGTCAATTAATGGAAATTAATTGTCCTTTCACACTGGCCGTGTGTAGGCTAAATTGTGGAAACGTAGAGTCAGAATGAAAAATTCAATGCCATATCCGGGATTTGAACCACGGATCTTCTGGTTTCGAAGAGCGGCTGGACGGAAACCAGAAGATCCGTGGTTCAAATCCCGGCTATGGCATTGAATTTTTCATTCTGACTCTACGTTTCCACATATTATCATTTAATCAAATTCGCAAGAATCGGAAATCGGAAATGTGTCGTATAAGGGTCGTTTGAAATGTGGGGATTCTTTTAAAATTCATTTTGAGGAAGGGCGGAACTTAAATACAAAGTGTGGCATTTAACTCAACTTAGTTTGCACATAGACATTTTTCCTAAAAATGCCTTTTTGGATACAGGGAGTCTGAAAATCTGTATTGTTCGTGGGTAACAACATGTACTCCACTTATATGAGCTAGGAGTGTCGTGGTAACGTGTATGACTCGCTTTCCGGAGGTCGCCGGTGGGATCCCATAGATCACTCACTCTGACTACGGTATTTCGCTGTTTGCGCTTAATATTTAGACGAATGCTGGGGTAGTTACTTTCATACCAGGATTTATTTTACATAATTACCCTTCATTCCATTTCTTCATCATTTCATATCTCTCTTGTTATTTAAGTTAATTCATGAAAATTATTCATTTCTTCACACTAGCCGTATAAAGCCGTATAGAGTAAGAGCGACTGGATGGAAACCAGTAGATCTGTGGTTTAAATCCCTGCCTTGGCATTGAATTTTTCATGTCGACTTTATGAATCCAAAACATTAAGCCTGTATACGGCTAGTGCGGAGAAATTAATAATTTCTATCAATTAAATTAAATAATAGATAATAGTTAAATGATGAAGCATGGACTTATGTACTTACTACAGTAAGTCACCACAAACGGTGTATCTCGGTTGCGAAAGCCCTAGTGGTTTACTGGGAAAATATACGAGTCAAATGGAGAATTTAGTGTCAGGACGGCAAATTGGCCATGTTAGCTCAATGGTTTAGAGCGACTAAAGTGAATCTAGTAGATCTGTGATTCAAATCCCTGCCTTGGCATTGAATTTTTTCATGTTGACTCTATCAATCCAATACCTTATCTTGTATAAGGCTAGTGTGAAGAACTTAATAATTTTCATCAATTAGCTAAAATAATAAGAGTTTAATTATGAAGCCTGGGACTCAAGTACTTAAACAGTAAGTCACCACAAACGGTGTATCTCGAATGCGAGAATCCCTAGTGGTCTACTGGGAAAATATACGAGTCAAATGGAGAATTTAGTGTCAGGACGGAAAATTGGCCATGGCATCTCAATGGGTAAGAGCGACTGGAGGGAAACCAGTACATCCGTGTTTCAAATTCCGGCTGTGGCATTGAATTTTTCATGTCAACTCTATCAATGAAAATTATTGTTTAAATATTCAAGGTATTGATAAATTATAGGTAATTTGTCATGGAAATATCTTAAACAATGGTAATTTAATCATAAACTTTCTTCTGAAACGTTGTCACGTATACTATATTTTGAAATCGAAGTATTTGTTTTTGAAATTCTTCTTGTAGAAGTTTGGAAAGCGCAGAAAGAACACAGAGCAAACCCACTCATAAAAGTACACTCCCAAATCATAAATTTCTGCTGAAATCTCAATTTCCAATTTCTGGGGGATCACTACACTTCCTTTCTTTTTCTGCTTATACTGCAAGTACTTCCTAGAGAAAGTTAAAAAAAAAGTTGTGATGAAATGCTTATTCCATTTATATAATGTTAAATGCAGTCTGAATAAGCAACATTACAAGGAATCTTAAGTGTGTAATTATGTTAAAGGTTTCCCTATTAAGAACATTGCTCTAATAAATGAATTACAGGTGTTACCAAACACCAGCAAAGAACAATAGTTTAAATATGTGTTCTATTTTTGTTTTCTATTCTAGGCACATGTGGAAGAGATGGTATCCTTATTGGTAAAAGGAAAGGAACCAATGACGTCGAGCTTTGCTGGTAACCAATAAGAAGGTGGCTGAAGGGATGCCAGTTGCAAAATGTAAATCAGTACTAAATGGAGAGAAGGGGGGAGGGCTTTTTGTACAAAGGGTCGGAGCCGTTAAAGGCAGCTGCAGCTCCTGTTAATCTTCTTTTGACTGGATGATGTTGTCGCAAACCATTTTACAGTTGAATTCCCCCAAAAATAGTTCTTCTAGAGCAGCTTACCCAGAAAGTGAAGATAAATACCTCACATTAAAGTCTTTATTTAAGGGATTGTTAACTACAGTTTCACATTTTCTGCTGTTCAAAAATGTTCACCCTCTTGCGATTAGCTTTAACTTCTATCTAATTATATTTAATTATAATAATTTATATTGCTCTGAAAATTTTCTCCAACATGCATGTTTAAAATGATACTCTAATTATGTGGCTAAATTTTCATAATGAAAGGTTTATTATTACAAAAGTTGGAATTTTCAGTGTAGCCTTGCCTTAAATGAAGGAAGTGTCTTAAGGAAATGGAGTGCTTATATGATAACGCTATTGATTAGTGCACGATGAAGACAATTGCTGTTCTTTAATGAACCGAGTAGTGTAAATGACTCATAACGTAATCCCAACACATCCTAAAGTACATGCGTGACCATTAATTACATAGCGTCCTTAAAGATTTGAGATATCATCGAACGGGATGGAGCATAATGACTGAATATGCTCTCGTAATATCGCCATTTGAAGCAGTTTAAGTGAATGTCGAAATGGAGATATGTTAACCAAAGCTAAAACCGGTTGCTCTACCCGCAACATGTTAAGTGCTAAAATATCATTAGCATTTAAATGGCCAGTGATACAAGGCACAGTAACTGACGATGCTTTGTGCACGTGTACCATCTAATTATTTTGGGAAGTAACAGCTGTAAACTTCCTTTATTAGCTCTAATGTTTCAGCAGTTTGTCTGAGCGAAAAGAACCATCTTAGCGGAGTCCCTGTTAGGTACATTAGATTTTAACAAATTCGCTTGTTCAGCAGTATTTTCAAATATAAAGATCTGTCCAAATTGGAAGTAATTAGAGATAATTCTTTGGTATATCCTTGACAATTTAGCTATTGCTACAATTAGCAATAAAACATTAAAATTCTAACAGCAGCTTATTATTATCATCAAGTTTCTCTGATAGTCTTGATTTTTAGGCCTATTTCAGATAAGTTACCTTATTACATCGCCTTTATTTTTAAATGAAGGGGAGAAATTATTAATTAATTTAAAATAAATACATTTAAGGACACTTGGTACTGATTTTGGGTGAAAATGGGGATTTTTGTTTTATGTTTAATATGAATCTACATAGTTTTGAGAACATGCCCATTATAAGGTTTTGTGTGTTTGTGGTAATTAAGTGTATTTAGCAGGCTACCACGCCCCCTTTTTACTCTGCATTTCTCTTCTGCTTATAACAAGCAGAGTTATTTAGGGAATGGGGACTCGAAAGGTTTTCTAAGGGTGCAAGTAGCCAATGTTTTTTTTTTTTTTTTTTTTTTTTTTTTTTAATTTACGTCCTCCAACGTTGAGTCACACCGGACGACGAGTGAAATGGATGTTCAAATGAGCCCAGAGTCCATAGAGTTTAGATTTACGCGATATTCGCTTTTCATGATAAGGGAAAACCCCGGAACAAGCTTATCTAGGTAACTCACCCTGACCGAGATTCGAACTCGGGAACTCTTGAACGTGAGGCAGACACACTACCATCTACGCTACCAAGGCGAACAAAAGAAGCCAATATATATGGACAAGAGGTGCAAGTGAAAAAGCTAGAGTGTGTTGGACACGTACAACAATGAATGGGCAGAAGGCTTAGAGAAAAGAGAAATAATATGAAAGGCTACCTGGTCGTAACAAAACCCAAACGAGAGCTTCAATCACCTAATCTGGGAAAGAGTTCCAAAATCTGTGTATGTTGGCAGTAAAACTATTAAATTTGGTGTGATGGATGCTGTGATATGTTTTAATGATGGTGCTACTAAAAGGGAAGCTGTATTTAGGAAAATTGGACTGCAACCAGGTTTTAATTTTGACTGTGCATTTGAAAACATTGATGCATTAAGTGTAAAAGAAGCAGAAAAACAAGTGCAGGATGTGTCTAAGGAAGCAAGCATCAGGATGAGAGGTGAAAAGAGGACAGAGGATGCTGAGACAACTGGAGTGAGGGATATGGACCGGCCATCTTTTGAATTTTGCGTATGTTACATAAAAGCACATTATCTTCTTTTGCCATTTACTGTAACTTGCTTTTTTAAACTTTAGGCACACTTTTATAGAAAATTATAATACATAGAGCTTTAAATATTTTGTGCATATGCAGAATATACTGCCCCAAACAGCTGGTGAAAGCTTCATATGTCACACTTTCATGAAATTCCTCAAAAAAGAAATTAATACATAAAATTTCTATTATTAATTAACATGTCATAATGGTTCACCAGGTATGCTTAATAGCATGTTTTCAAAATTAATAACAAAGTTTCAAATGTGTTACTTTAACTGTTTAGGAGAAAATGCACCTAAAGAATAAAATGCGTGGAATTTTTTGAAAAGTTTGTGTTTATTGGGATATAAATAAACCAAAAATTATTAACCTTATTTATGGTATGAATATGGTTTCTGAATTATAAGAGACTGATGTATAAGTGGTGAAAGTTTCATTATGATAGATTGCATAACTTTCAAGAAACACTAACATACATTGCATTGGAACTCTACATGGAAATTGCTACTCTGACACTACCAAGTGTCCTTAAAATTGACTTCTACAGAATATGTTGTTGTTTCATTATATTATTAATACTACAATACTTCTTTTATTTTTCCGTGTTCACTAGTTAATTTCTATTGATTCTATAACTGCAAATCAGAATTACAAAACAAACGTATGTGTGTGCATACACTGCGTCACTTTTTGTGCTTTCTCTAAATTAATATTTTTAGCTATATTTGTTTTAATAATAAACCAGAAGACAATGCTTGATGATGTGAACTCTGGGAGTGGAAAATAATGGAACTTGTTATAGAAAGTTACGGCAGAAAATATTGAGGTTGATTTGAGATGTATACCGATGTTTTCCCAGGGACGTAATTAAGGAGGAGGGGGTCCAGGGGTCCCGGAACCCCAAATGAATTATCATTTTAAACTTTTAATAAATAGTTGAAATAAAACTTAGTTTAATAAGGTTCTCATCTTAACGTCTCTATTCACTGTCAGGCAGATATGAAGTTATTTAACAGATAAACGAAAAATTACTGCACAGGCACAGCAGCCGCAGATCTCGTTAAAATAAACAAATAATGTCAATTAAAAATAATGTATTGCAAAGTTAACCAATTCCAATATATTATAATTAGTTGATTAGAATTCCCAGATACTTACTTAAAGTTATGTAATTTTTAACTTCTAAGTTCCTATTCCCTTTTTCATTCAAGGTGAACTAATACTTCAAATGGTTCGCTTTTTAAATATCTGATTACTGCTTATATCACTTTATCTCAGTTATAAGAACAAAAAAGTGTAATGTGCAAGGTCTTTCTGCAGACTTTATCCAAAGAAAGAAGACAAAAACAAACTTTTCTAAGAACAATTTGTAGAAGCTTGGGTGGAGAAAGTCATGTGAATATAATATATTGCATGTGTTTTTATCTTTTACAAACATGATAAAGACACATCCCTGATTAATTATTTATTAAAAGCAAATAACTCAACATAGATTTTTCACCCCCCCCCCCGGAAATTGACTTCTAAATAGGTGTCTGTGTATTCTGTCACCAGACAAACTAAGAATGTTTGTTTCAATATAGATAAATAATAATACAAATGCTATCAAGCATATACATTAGGGAAACAAACAAGAAACCTTAAGATTTGCAAACTACACTGTCAAACTTGAATAAACCTTTCTAACAAACGATTTCATACTTGAGTTAAATTAACATTTAGTTGAACACCACGAGTTTAGAAAATGCATCAAAAAGTTTGTGCCAAATAAATGCAGTAGAAGTTTTCTCATTATTCATACTTTCGATTTTCAATTCCACGGTTATAATTTTTAATGATTAACGTAGCCTTGCTTTTTCTTAGTGCACCAGCAGTCACTTTTGCTTTAAAATGAATATCTAAAGAGACTTAAATGTTGTTAACAGCTAATTGTATAAGAATATCTAATCTTCAGTGATATCTGCTGTAAAATTGTTAAATATAGGGTCTTTCAACAAGAGTGTCCTATTTATTACGTAGAAAATGAAGCTAGCTACAGTGAAGCAATGAATATAATACAAATATAATTATTTATAACAAAAACTTCACTTATCTTAAGAAAATGATCTCAATTAAAAAGAAAAATTGACACATTTTCTTAAGATAAGTGAAGTTTTTTGGCTACAAATAGTTATATTTATGTTATCTTTAAGAGTGTCCTATCTTTGAACTTAAATAAATCACGTTCTATTATTGATAGAGTTTTATTTCTTTTTTATTTTGAAACATGATTAATATCACTACGTGTGGAACACAACATCAGTTAAGTGATCGTCGCTACTTAATTGGGTTGCACGTATATTTAACCACTAGCTCGACAGCCCTAAGAGGGACAAGGCCTACCAACCCGACTGCCGGCCTCACTCCCACCTACGCACGGCAGAGGTGGGCAATCATTCAACTGTATGGAGGAGATGTGGTCAGCATCTCGGTATCCCCCAGTCGGAAAGTTGGTTTCCGTGACCAGGGCCGCTTACCTAGCGTAAGCTCCTCACTTTCCTCACGATGCTGAGTGGGCACCGGTCCTATACCCGGGACTTAAAATCCGCACCTATGGGTGGGATCGAATCCGGGCCGCTTTCCGTGGCCAGGAACCAAGGCATGCTGCCTTAGTCCGCTACGCCACGGCGCTGGACGGTTGCGCGTATACGGCTGGCCGAATTTTCAATTACAGAAGAACGTAAATTAGGTACAACTTCACGAATAACACGATAAGATCATTTACTCTTCCTGGTTGTTTGGTATAAACTGAAGATTTAACATAACCACACGAGAATTAATTCAACGGTGTTAAATCACATGATCTAGGAGGCCACATGGGAAATGATGAAACCTCTGAACTTCTTCAAAAGATCGATTGTTTCGAGAGCAATATGACATGTGGCACCATCTTACTGGAACCAGATGTTTCTGAAATCTATACCATCCAATTGAGGCTAAAATAGTTCCTTACAAGATCCTTGTATTACGCAATACACAGAAGGTTTGGCGAACAGATGCTCCGCTTTGATAATAAATTTTCACGATTTCTAGGCGTTGCTGAGTGCTGTAATGTTCCATGTCTATTTGTCAGTAACAGTTGTAACCACGTGTAAAAAATGACTGCTGTAACTCAATAATAACAGCAGCTATCATATGTTAAAAATAGGACAATCTCGTTGAAAGAGCCTTTATATAAAGATAATTAATTGCTTCTTAACTAATTTAAGGAGACATTGGGTATTTTATATTAACAATGTAAAATCTCATATAGGTACTGATTGCTTCTCCGTCCATGACATGTTAAGAAACATAATTCAGCGAGTACAGCTGACGTAAGTAGTAGATTAAAGCTTTTGAAAGTGTTTACTGAAATAAAGGTTGAGCAGATGATAATGCGAATTCCAAATGAAGCAGTTGAACCAGTATTAACGTTTATTCCCTCGGTTGGAATGAAATAGTTAATCTAACAGTCGCAAGGGAGTGGAACAAGAGTTACTGATAACAATGGATGAGTTTAATAGAAAAATACGGCTTTCTGCGTATTCTTTAGAAGGGAGCAAAGTAAATAATGAAGTAGTATGTATGAAGGTTTAGTGGTATATTGCGGAAACTTGGACATTGCGATAATGTAAACGTTCTGAAACGTCTATATGAAGATACGACTGTCAATGGATAGACAAAAGTGATAAGAAAACAGGATGATGAAGGACCATGTTGATGCTTATCAGGAAGGGGACTGTAAAATTGTTTATAAGATGTTATTGAAACCTTCCATTTACGTAGAAGAAAATGGAATTGTTGAAAATGAAGTAAAGAGGAGAATATAATTACAGTAAATTCCTACGCTTTGGCAGCAAACTCTTCGAATTTATTGATAAATTTTATGATATCTTAGGACATTGAGAATTAAGTAGCATTAATGGCAATAAATAAAGCACTTTTACCTTTGATGCCTATTCAGAAGCTATTTTAATGTATATTATTGAAGAACTGACAATAACTGCTATCCATAACAAATGCAATCAAAATGTTGAAACATACTGGCCAAAGCCAAGTAAAAGTTAAAAAATAAAACAAAATAAATAAAAATGAAACTACCAAATTTTATTTGTATGTACACATTTGCTAGTCTTCTAACTGCAGGGTAGTATTAATCATCAATACCTTATTTTTCATATTGCCTGTATATAATGTGTTTTATGTTCAATATTCAAGTATATATGCTGTTAAACGGTGCATTTCTGTGACATGTTCAATGTTTGCAGGCCTTTGTAGCTAATAGTGAACTCACTGAACATAAATCAATGTACTCTAATCTAAAAGTGACTTAACCTAGAGCTGCAGAAGTGCATCAAGTTAAAGATGTCCTGATGCTTACTTTTGTTAGGCTTTGAGGATATCAAATTTGCTGTGAAGTATTTCCTGCTCAAAATAAGAGACTTAAGTAGGATATAAAGATACGTCAGTGCCACATGTACAATATCTTAACAGTACTGCAATATTAGATATTAGGTTTGCAAGAACTTAAAATCAATATCACGTGGAAAATTAAATATACTTCTAAAAAGTGAACTTAGTTTAATTTTAAATCTATACCTCTTCAAAAGGCTTGACTCAGAGTTGAAATTGATAGAGTCGACATGAAATATTCAATGTCACGGCTGGGATTTGAACCACGGATCTACTAGTTTCCGTCTAGTCGCTCTTACCCAGTGAGCTACCATAGCCAATTTGCCGTCATGGCATTAAATTCTCCAATTGACTGGTATATTTCCCCGGTAAACCACTAGGGGCTCTCGCATCTGAGATACACCGTTTGTGGTGACTTACTATTGTAGGATCTGTATGAGAATCTATATTGTAGGAAATGTATGAGTCAATTGGAGAATTTAAAGTGACCTTGGCAAATTGGCCAAGGTGGCCCAATGGGTAAGAGCGACTGGAGGGAAACGAGGAGATCCGTGGTTCAAATACCGGCCGCGACATCGAATTTGTCATGTCGACTCTATCAATCCAATACCTTAGCCTCTATACGGCTAGTGTGAAGAAATTATTAATTTCAATCACTTAACTTAAATAATAAGAGTTAAATGATGAAGCCTGGGACTCAAATACTTACAATTGTAAGTCGCCACAAATGGTGTATCTCGAATGCGAGAGCCCCTAGTGGTCTATCGGGGAAATATACGAGTCAATTGGAGAATTTAATATCATGACGGCAAATTGTCCATGGTAGCTTATTTGGTTAGAGCGACTGGACGTAGACCAGTAGATCCGTGGTTCAAATCCCGGCTGTGGCATTGAATTTTTCATGTCGACTCTATCGATTCAATACCTTAGCCTGTATACGGCTAGTGTAAAAAAATTATTAATTTCAATCAATTAACATAAATAATCAGAGTTGAAATTTAACTCCTAGGGTTTTATTTTATACAAGTAAACATTTTTAAAGCGGCGTTTAGCTTAGTTTAGAGATTTGTTGATCGATCGGTAACATATTTTTCAGTACCAATGTGAAAAAGGGCACTCGTTCAAAACAGTCTTATTCCCTTGAGCTAACTCTCGGTGACAAGAAATGGAAATGTACAGAAAAGAGACATAAGGGGCCTCAGCTAAACTGGGAGAGACCTCGTAATTACAAGAGGAGATAGTTTACGACAGAGGATTTCTAGAAAACCCAAGTAGATACACAGATGGCGGTGAAACGTGAGGAGCCGGTATGTTCGTCATTAGAAAGAGATGTAGGAACCGCATTAAGATATGGCAAGACTGCCTCTTTTCGAAGGTTTTGTATCACGTAACACTAAAGCCCTTAAAAGGCCATATTGTTCACGCCTCGACACCTTTGCAGGCCCGCACACGTCGTCGACCTGGAGACCACACAGGCGACAACACAACCTCTCAAAACACACAATGTTTGGTAGGACTTAGTTCTGTAATACCACCTCTTCATTTAACAAGGTTACTCAACTAGCACTAGCTTTACTTTGCGAGATAAAGCACACTTCGGATCTCTATTCTATTGGAGTGTCGGTGTGTTCAAGCAGATTCACAACAATACTGCTGAAAGGTGTTGCGTGCCAGGTTTCGCAAACAAAACCTCAAGTGTCGCATCTTTTCATCGACAAAAGCTACAAACAAACTTTTCTTCCGTAGCAACATCCTTGTTTGCCACTTTAGTGCCCCGTGTTCTCCTACAAAAAGGTTTCCTCTATTATTTAAGGGTTCTTGGGTTCTTTATCACTTTATTTCTTTTCTAACAGAAAGTGCAGCTCACTTAACTTTGGTTATTCATTTCTTTCTCCCTCTCCCACTATATCACTGCCCTTTTTTCTTCGTCCTTCTCTCACTCTCTCACCTCTCCTCTAACATACATGGCGTGCGATGTTTTAAAAACTGATAACAATAAAATATGTGTTTTGAATAGATAGAGTCAAACTGAAAAATTCAATATGTAACGGTAAGTTTTAGTTGGAACTTTTTATATAAATATCCAGTTGGAAGTTATTGTTTTCTGATCTGACTATTAGTGGGCTATGTAATGAGAATAAATAAAAAAAATGAACGGTTGCTAGGGAAGGAGGAAAATCAATAATCTGGCTTCATGACGACGGAAAAATATCGCGGAGAATATAAAAGCTTCGCGATAATAACAGAAACTCAATAATCTTCATAAAGATAAGTTCTGTAATCCTCATGGTGGAAAGACACAACGCGGAGGAGATGTAAAGTATTGATAGTGATGAGTGGACGTGCAGGAGTGAGAAATTTTATGTAATTAACGGAAACTATTAAGGAAGTAAGGATTTAACGATGTGCTGAAGGTAATCTGGAATAATTGATTAGGAAAGAAAGTTCGAGTAAAATGTAGTCCAGATTATACCATCAATTTATATGAAATTATGTATGAGACAGCAAAAAAGATTAATGAACTCAAATAGTTGGTGGGCAGAGATAGGAGAAATTATACACAAAATAGGAATGGGAGATATACGGAGATTAGAGCAAAGGAATACAAGCGATGTGGGTAAATTAGTAAAATACAGAATAGAAGATATAGAAATACCGGAAATATGGGGAAGTCTAGAAAATATGATATCATTACAATTTTACAAGTAAATAAAAAGAATTTGGGGACGAGAAGCATATATAGATTACTGCAATAGACAAGAGAGAGAAGGGTTAGCTTGAATGAGAACAGGAACAATATTTCTAAGAGGGATAAGAGGTAGGGAAAAGGGAATTTGTGAATTGTGTGGGGGAAAAGAAAGCATATAACACTATGTAACAGAATGCGAGGAGGTTGCAATGTGGAGAAAAAATGGGAGAAAGTAGAGAAGAGGATAGTAGCTATAAAAATGTTAACGAGCAGGGAGGAAAAGAAGGTAAGAAGTATTGGTGAGTTCTTGCATAAAGTAAAAAAAAAAAGTGGGCTAGAAATGTAAAGAATATAAGAAAGGAAGATGAGGGGGAAGAAAGGGACTAAGTAATCAAGGAGATATGGAGGTAAAGAGCTACCTGGCAGACCAGAAGACCAAGGTGTCATGTAAGCCAAAGTAGCAACAAGGTAAAGACAAATAAATGTAGCCAAAATTTGTAAATTGTAAAATTTTGGAATATACACAATAAATATATCACATCAAATTATATATTTATCGCAATTGCACTAGCTTATGTGATATTTCTGAGCAATTATTATTAACTCCTTATATACATTGCACATATTTATGACGAGGAAAGAAAGCCCGCTTTAAAATCCAGACGATGCAATTGGTGACCTGAAGAAACTGATAGCCGCACAAACTGACACGAGATGAGAAAAAATTGTTCTGAAAAAGAGGTACACCACATAGAAATCTGGTTATAGATGGCGCCCACCGTGGGGCCCGAATAAAGAGTGAGAGCTGAATAAAAATTCTGGTTACAAATGCCATGGCAGGGATTTGAACCACGGATCTCCTGGTTTACGTCCAGTCACTGAGCGGTTCAAATCCCGGCCATGGCACTGATCTTTTCAGTTTGACTCTATCTATTCAAATATACTGCATATCTCTTGTTGTTTCATTTAGCAAAATGGAACTTATTATTTTTCTAGTATTTACCTACAAAGGTAGACACTTTTTAATTTGCTTTAAGTTGCGGGCATGAATTCGAATCTCGATGAGTTTTACCTCAGGCTTACTGTAGAGAAGTTCCTCCTCAGCTCTTTAGAATGAATGCCAAATATCATTCATCATTCATTCATTCTAAGGCGCGCTTCAAATATGCTCAGATAATTTCTCGTAAATAGATGTGTCAGTTCAACTTAATGTTACGATATAGGACCGACATATCATTTAACCTTAGAGCGTGTTTTCTAGCATGTTGGTTTGTGCAAAATCAAGAGAGTTATTTTTTAATTTAAATAAAAAAGTACTGAATTAAAATATTCTTGTAATAAAAAGTATAGCTATGAAGAAAAGAATCAGCAAGGAAAGAGTAGCAATGAATTAAAAAAGACAGTTTGACAGTTCGATTAAAGGATGTCAGTGAACACCAAATATATTACAAACTTGAAGTATAACATCAACATGAAATTTGTCCCCCTCAGTAGCATAGATAATAGTGCGTCTGCCTCACATATTAGAGGTCCCGAGTTCGAATCAGTTCCTTAGTTTAGGTTGAATTATCTGATAAGATTTTCTTTTCCTGAAAAATTTATCTGGGTAACTCTAAGCTCTGTGGACCCTGGGATCGTTTCACCATAATTTCATCCATTTCATTTATCGTCCAATATTAGTTAACTTCAGAGGAATTAATTAACAAAAGCAGGAACTCTTACCCATTACGTTTTACTTGCATAACGCTTCTACAAAGGTTGTTTATAAAGGCTTACTTTTTACATCAACTTTACCTAGATAGAGATAAACGTTAACAAAGTGGTTTAATTACTCTTTGCATTAAATCGAAATCTATAGGTATTCCAATTTTCAGATTATAGTGAGCCGTTTCATACAATAGCATAATTTTATTCGCACTAATTTGTTGAGTTAGTGGCAATAAGTCTCAAAGAGAAAACCTCGCAGAGACCACTTCTCCACCACTAATCGTACATACGGTTCCTTGGGATAGAACCCTAGGCCTTGGTGTTAGGCGAGCGGTCTACATATTCAGCCAAGGCGCGGTCTCTAATTTGCAAAAATATATGTATACTCCGTAACTTCCGAGGTAAAATAAAAATATTCTCAAAAAATTGCACATACTTTTGAAAAATCAACTGAAGCAGGTGGGAAACATGTAAGCGTATCTCTGTACACTCACTCAGCACTAAACCCAGTAATTGCGACAGTCATAGAATTAATTGTGGGAGGATTTTGGATATTTCAGAAATAATTGTACAGAAAGGAACCGCTTGATCAATTCCTAATGACTATAAATGTCGCGTCAGAAGAGAAGACGACTTTTGTGTGTATTTGTATAGGAAAAAAGCATTTAGGCTGAAGTAAAGTTTATACCATTATAGACATGAGGAAATGAAACTACAAATTTGGTGCAGCACAACCACATTTTGGAACTACATTATTCAGAAGTTTCTTATAAATAAAACATCAATTCTACAGAACGAAGACAACAAACTATGACAATAGGGTCTGAAGCAGAGATCACCAGAAGGGTTTCTAACGTTCTGCTGAATATAGATTTTGAGAACACAGTGTCCTGAAATAATATTTTAAACGAAAGGTACGTTCTATAATATTTATAACTAGGATCCATGTGAATTCACTAATGCCCAATTTCACCAACAGAAGTTAAAATCGACGTTAACAAATGAAACGTAGCAATTGTCACAGCGCTAACACTACCGTTAAATTTCTTGTATTTCACCAACCTCTTTTCTGAAAATGTTAACAAACACGTGTTAACGCCAAGAAACTTGTAAATATTACAGCTATAGAAGGCTATGGATGAGTCGTATTATTTTCTGAACGTACTGCGATGCCATTTTGTTTTCATTTTCGTCTGCACACAAATGAATAAGTGGCAGGTAAACAAAATCGTAAACAAAAGCCGTGAGACAAATTTCTCATCGATGGAGAAAAAAGTGTTAATTGAATTGGTGACGAAGTATAAAGATTTGGTGGAAAATAAGAGGACAGATGCGGTGGAAGTAAAAGAGAAAGATGTCACGTGGGAAAATATTGGAAAAGAATTTGATTCAAATGCATGTGTCCTACTACAAGCACCAAACAACTTCGTCAGCGTTACGTAAATTTAAAACGAGGAGCGAAGAAGTACAAGTGGCGAGTGATTTGAACGTTTCAAGACGGGAGGTGGACAGTGTATTATCCACACAATTCAGTGAATTATAAAATAGCAAAGTTATTAATACTTGAAGCAAAGGCGAGATCGGCATATTCCTTTCGATGCATGTTCCAACTCACTATTACGTAAATTTAAAACGAGGAGCGAAGAACGACAAGATACGAGTGACTTGAACGTTTCAAGACGGGAGGTAGACAGTGTATTATCCACATAATTCAGTGAATTATAAAATCGAACAGCTATTATAGTTGAAGCAAAGGTGAGATCGGCATATTCCTACACGATGCATCTTCTAGCCTCTCTTGTACTTCCGCAGTAACTTCATAACAACTTGTTTCGACAGTCTATACCTCTATAGAAAATTTTCTTCTGATAGCTCCTCAAAATAATTTCTCCTCATAGGCCGTACTCTATTACGAATACCATCTAGACGGTCTTAAATATAGCAAGTCGACATCACGCCCGCCATCTTGACTATAATTGTAAGGACATAACAATAGAAATTTGACTTGTTAGTTTAACAAGAGATTTAACGAGTGTTAAGCTAACACTTGTTGGTGAAATGCAATTTTTGTTATAGCTATTGCTAAATTCGTTGTTAAGTCATAAAAGACTACTTGAATAATAAGTTAGCAGCTTTTATTTGATCAACACATCTTCTCAATAGGAAAATAATTTCAATTGTTAAGGATATCTAGTTTTTTAATAAACGAATTTAATTCGGAGTATAAGATTATTAAATATTTTATTTATTTAAATATTTTTGTACTTAATTTTAAAAGTGATTAGCTTTTGGTGATGGTGAAATCAGGCATAAGCAACTTAACCAAAAGTGATGCTGTGTTTTAACCTGGCATTTTTATTTCATGAATTACCCAGGTTGAACAAAAATTGTATAGCAAAATAAAAAGTGCAAATAAATTATTCGTATAAGAACAGAGATATTCGATTAAACTGAAAGATTATCATGAATATCTCTGGCATATTTTGCACATTGTTAGCTTTCAAATTCAGTGACTTACCTGTACTTATTTGCTTACACTTTGTGCATTCATTCATTTATTGGAGTAAAATATACACTATTTATGTGTTTTGAATTCATTCCAATCATATTTTTATTGAAAAAGAATTCACTAACCATGAAATTTTTTCACCAATTAAAATTAATTTCTTTAAAATTTCAGAAAATCGCTCCAGAAACGTCCTCACCGATCTATAGGCTGTACTAATCTAGTACACATTTACTATCACCTGACTGATGCTACCATTATTACATACTAAATAATAATCATCATTGGAATGACAATACGTTTATTTACAAGCGAGCTTGTAGCAAGGACGTTGGATGGTGGTTTACCCGATAATTGCTCTTTACAAACAGTTCCATGTCAACGTCACACCACGTGTCTTGATTCTCAAATACTCTAGGTACCGGTTTTCAATTAAAGCTCCAGCAAGAACTGATAAGCAATCCTGAGCCACACAATTCCTCAAATAGCTTTATGGGGTTTAAGTTTAAAAAAAACTCTTTTCAACTGAGGTATTCCCTTCAGGGATAACAGCAATTAGGCAAGATGATCTGAAAAGTTATACAAACATTTGCTACGTTTCATATTCATTCGTAGTTATGTCTCGTAATCTGATGGAGCAGTTGTATTTATGGAAGGAAGAAAATATTCTCCAGTTCTATAAACAACTGTGAGCAGCTGAAGGACACACCACAGGTTTCTAAAAATGAATTAGATCATCTACACAGATGGTCGAACACAACTGGGCAACTGAGTAATGAGTCATTTCTAGGGATTTTAAAATCTATACACCAAGTACTGATTTAATAAATAAACGAAGATATCTGTGTGTATTGTAAACAAAACAGGCGTTTCACAACATGAAAAATTCAATGCCATGGCCGGGATTTGAACCACGGATCTCCTGGTTTCCGTCCAGTCACTCTAACCATTGAGCTACCATGGCCAACGCTCTACCCTTAAACTTATGTATGCTAATTTTCAAATCACCAGAACTTTTATTTTTAATATATTTTTTCATTCATCGATGGGAACGAGGTAGCGTTTATTATTTTTTTTTATTATTATTATTATTTTTTTTTTTTTTTACTTAGTGTGATGAGTTTTCCATTCATTGGGCAGAAAGGATGGCGTCTAGGTACAACGGAAAATTCTGTAATGTCTTGAGTGTGTTAAAACAATAAGAAGCTTATTTTTAACTTCAGTTACCAGTGCAACGGAGCTCAAATCGGATGATGGAAGGCTGCATGGAACCGCTAAGTCCAGAAGTGATTAACTTCCACCGTTCTTTCCTCTGGAAACCAAAGCATTCTCTCTTTAATGCCACATTTCCAGAATTCTTCTGAATTATCCAGTGTAATGTTCCCGTTACCAACCAGATTGCATACATTTGGAGTGACGTGCTTTTAAATCTGAATTCCAGCCGCTGGAGTCTCCGAAGACATGATGGAAACTCCGGCGGGCACTACTTTACAATATAGCCTCTGAGCACCATTAGGATATTATGCACCTGTCTGCAAGAGGCAATCCTATGCTCCAAGGTATCCATTTGTGAACAAAATTGGCATATCTTAGATGTTACGCGGCCATGTCGCCATAATTTTTCCGCTGTTGGTATGGTCTCGTTAAATATTTCATATGCTGTCTCTTGCCAATCGGTAGAAACAACTTTATTGGAAAGATTCTTCCATATAATTTGCCATGCTCTATTCTCTTTCTCTTCAATCCTGGGTGTATACTGAGATGTATTGAGCAGCTGATATGATTTTCTCAATGACTCGAAAACTGTGAGGTCATCGCTGGTGTCTAACAGATGTCTGAAATGGTTAACAATGGGCTCAAATCCAGGATATAACCTCTGAGGGTACTCTATCTTTTCCTGCCAGAAACTCCCATCTATCAATGAACCATTATCACCCAGTGATTTGACAGAAGTTTTCCCCAATAAGGCCATGCATTTCTTTGCAATGTCCACAAGTCCACGTCCACCTTCGGATTGCGGCAATCGCAAGTGTGATCTGCTCACCCTGTAAGCTTTACCCATCCACAAGAAGTAACCTAGCAGTTGCTCGTGTTTCTGTGCATCACGTTTCAGAATTGACGTTTCTGTGCTAACTACGAGGCGTGTCCGTAAAATAAGGTATCCAATTTTATTTAATATAGAAAACATGTTTATTTTCAATAAATGTTACATTCATGGAAAGGCAGAACTTACAGTTATTTTTCAACGTAATCACCATTGCGATCGATGCATTTTTGCATGCGCTATGGCAGTTTTTGTATACCCTTGTCACAACACTCTCCCGTCAATTTGCACAGGTGGCTCTCAACCTTGGTTTTCAAATCATCGTCGGTCTGGAAATGTGTTCCACCCAGGTGTGACTTCAACTCAGGAAACAGATGATAATCACTAGGTTACTAAGTCTGGACTGTAGATGGGTGAGAATGTCGCATCCGAACTGGGCCAGGAGATCAGCCGTTGCATGTGCAGTATGGTGACGAGCGTTGTCGTGATGAAGAATCACTCCCTTCGTCAGCATTCCCCTCCTTCGATTTTGAATGGCACGTCGCAATTTTTGTAGTCTCGCAGCACCGACGTTTACTGTTGTGCCGGTAGGCATAAACTCGCACAACAATACATCTTTTCTGTTCCAGAACACACTGACCATCACTTTGCCGGCAGAAAATGTCTGTTTGAACTTTCTCGGCTTTGGCAAATTCGAATGCCGCCATTGAAGAGAACGTTCTTTAGTTTCTGGTGTTATGTAGTGCACCCAGGTTTCATCGCCAGTGACAGTTGAATCCAACAATTCATCGCCCTGCTCTGCATAGCGCTCCAGGAATCGGTGGGCCGCTTCAACACGTTGTCGTTTATGGTCTTCGATGAGCATTTTGGGGACCCAACTCGCACGCACCTTGCGATAATGCAAATTTTCGGTCAAAATCTTGTCAATCGTAGTCTTACTGACTTCAGGGATAAGTTCGCAAAGCTCGCGAACTGTCACACGCCAATCTTTAAGCATTTCTTGCTCCACTTTTGCAATTGTTTCGGCTGAAACCGAAGACCGACCAGAACGCTGTTCGTCATGGAGGTCTGCACGTCCGTCTTTGAACTCTCTGACCCACTTTCACACGTGTGGCCCATAGACTTCGCGTAACTGACAATGAATTTCAGTAGGGGTAATGCCCTTGGCACTCAAAAAACGGATCACTGCACGCAACTCTCACTTGGCGGCGGAAATGATAGGAAGCTCCATCGCAAACGGCTGCCCAGCCAAGATTAATGGTTGTAACGGGTTCGTTGCGGTGGGGATTTGAAAGGGTGAAACCAAGCTACACGCCAATGTTGCCGGATCTCGCGTAATAGCGTTCCTCACGGCTCCAGTGCCTTAGAGACACGCCTCGTACCAAATTTGACTGCGACCTTAGATATGTATGTACCAAATTCGCTGTATTCAGTATGACACATTTTCATATATACTCTATATGTTTGAAATAGAAATAACATAGTTTTATTGTGAAATTCAGGTTCATTAATCTATGTCTTTTTTCCTCTCTCTCTTTTTAATAAATCTCTTTCTTCTTCAACATTTGTTCTTGTAGTTCCAGAATTAGCAGTATGGTAAAGTACAACATATTTCAATAAGTTCTCAAGATCATTATCCTTCTAATTTTATCTAAGCAATGTGCGTACCAGGAGAAGAGCTGCTTTAGGTCACATTTAATGGAAGGAAAATTTTAATACTTTATAAGCAACTCATGCATTTTTTTTTATTTCCAGCTGGACTCTTACTTTTAACCAGGTTCAATTCCCGTGGCCGACCTACCCAACCCATGGGTTTTTCGGGTTTTTTCCGGGTCAATAGGCGAATGTTGGGTAGGTTAATTACATCCCCCGAATTTCCTGTGCCTCCATTTCAACTCCATTATCATTTCATGTCATCTCTCATCTGGTTGTCTCTTTGAGGGTAGAAGTGTCGGCGGGTGTCTCGGCGGTGCATGGCAGAATGATATGCTCTGAGGAAAACTACTTCCTCCTCCTGTAGGTCGGTTGCCGGTCTCAACTCCTCTACTGAGACCATTTGTGACCGCCAGTCAGGGACCTATGGGGCTCGGCTGTTGGGCTCGTTGCGACTCGCTGTAGGGGAGCGAGTTCGTTGTCTGTCCCGTCTGGGGAAGTCTCTATCCAAGTAAACTCTAGGGACCCCGCCCTCTGTACTGTTGTGGCTCCTTGGGACGGCCGCCCTGTCTCCTGCGTCTCATCCTTACTTCCAGGGCTGCCCCCACTTGGGGGTCTAGGAACAATGGGACCATTTCGTGACCGCTAGCCAGGGACCTTTGGGGCTCGGGCACCTGTCTGGGACCATTAGGGCTCGGCTGCTGGGCTCGTTGCGTCCCGCTGTAGGGGAGCGAGTTCGTTGTCCTGTCCCGTCTAGGGAACTCTCTATCCAAGTAAACTGTAGGGACCCTGCCCTCTGTGCTGTCGTGGCTCCTTGGGACGGGTGCCCTCTGTCTCCTTCCTCTCATCCTTCCTTCCGGGGGTGCCCCCACTACGGGGCCTAGGAACAATGGGCCCAACATGGTGGCCTACGTACCGAATCCCCTCCGTAACAAAATCTTAATCCCAATCCGTACTTTTAACATGTAGAACTGCAACGGGACAGGAGCACTAGACGTATTGCAAACAGCACTACAGTACTTATGTCATCCGCCTGTCCCTCATCGACGTCCGACATTGGTTGCCAGGACATCACTATTGAAGTATCCCAAGTTCACGAAATGCGAGATCAAGTGTATTAGTAACAATTATTGTTTGAACAGTATAACACCTAATAGCACGATAAACAACACTTTTCTTTAATTTCTTTCTCTTATAATGTACTCTCACCTCTAGAATGCTTTTCTTGAGGTCTAATTATTTTAAATAAGTTACGAAGTAAGCTATCCGACTTCGCTAGTGAAATTAACATCAACTATATGTGTACAAGAATTGCAGCCAACGTCATAAAATGGCAGTTTATAAAAGTGAGGTGCAATGAATGGATGAATGCTGTAGTACTTAGCCTTGCGTAATCCTTAAATTACCATTGAGGTTATATGAAATTTCTCCATTTTACACGGCAGTAAAACATTCTTTCTCGTATTACGGTCTCTTCATGGCTTTTATCTATCCCTTCCTTTGAAATTATTGCGTCTGCTTCATTACATCTGCAATATTGCACTCAACTTTCATATTTTTCTTTACCTTCTTTTTGTATACTTTAAAAGTCGTAGAATTTGTTTTTATCGTAATATTTTCAATTTTATTCGGGTATACATGTCACCAATCTGCTCTTGTACTCTGAATTTCCAAATAGTTATAAATATATATTTTGACAAATATTAGTTAAATAAATACACTCCTATTCTTAAACTTAACTGATGGAAATTATTTATTTCTTCAGAATAGCCGTATATAGGCTAAGGGATTGAATTGATAGAGTCGACATGAAAAATTCAAAATGCCACGGCCAGTATTTGAACCACGGATCTACTGGTTTCCGTCCAGTCGCTCTTACCCATTGAGCTACCATGCCCAATTTGCCGTCACGACATTAAATTCTCAAATTTACTCATATATTTCCCCGGTAATCCAATACCTTAGCCTATATATGGCTAGTGTTAAGAAATGATTAATTTCCATCAATTAACTAAAATAATAAGAGTTAAATGATGAAGCCTGGGGCTCAAGTACTTACAATACTAAGTCGCCACAAACGGTGTTTCTGGAATACAAGAGCCCTAGTGGAACAAATAAAAAATAACTGAACTCACTTCAATACCAAACATACGTAATATGGGCAATGGTGGAACAATAAGCTAATTTAGAGGGAAGGGTTGTTTCCCACATTCCAGAAGAGAGGTCACTTACTTTATAACTTTCAAAACATGCAAAGGTTCTACAGACTCTTCAGTTAAATTTTCCAGATGAAAAAGGATTGGGAAAAAATAATTCCTTAAAAAAATCTTAGATATCATAATTTTTTCGCATTTTGAGTCAATTTCGCTTTTGCGAAAAATCACCACCCCTAATAATTACACATTCTCTCGTCTATAACTCATTTTTCCGTAGTTTCTGTTTAAAACTATTTACACTTTGATGCAGTAATTCTGCAGATATTTTGTTCCAGTCATCGATTGTTCTGTTTGCAAAGGAAAATTTATCTACGTCCGTTTTCTGTAACCTATCTCTTATTTTCTGTTAATGGTCACTTCGCCCCCAAGATAATGGAGTTAATAACCGCGGTTATGTCTTCCCACGTGGAATCTCCATTATAGGCTCTAAAAATGGCACATAGTCTTTCTCGTTTTCTATGTTTTTCTAATGTTCCCCAGGAAGTAGCAGGTCTGGCATGATTTTTTACTTGTTTACCTTGGTCTGCAAATTTAGATGCTCTTTTCTTAACCGTCTCGAGTGCTATTTTCTGCCCTACGCGATATGGGTCCCAGCATGCCGCGCTATATTCTAATATTGGTAGTACTAAGGATGTATAAGCTATTTAACACAGCTTTAAAATGATTTTGTGCCCTTTATGCTTCATGTTTGGAATAATATGATCAAAACGTGAATAATCAAAAGAGAGATGTGTTTTTTTTTTAATTTATGGGCTTAAAATCTGCAACTTCATCTTTACTATTAATGACAGAAGGGCATTTTCATGAAAAAAATTACTGTTTTTCAGTAATTGTGTAAATGGGTTTATTCGTGTATTTAAAACGCAAAGACAGTGTAAATTATTTTGTCGCTTTAAACCACGTAACAAATGAGATAAATTAAAGTAATATCAACACGGACATATGTAAAAAAGTCATCCAAAATATGATTTTCAGTCATCTTGAGATCTGTCTCCATACCTCCTTATGAGAGCATTTAGTTCATGGCTGAAATACAACAGATCCTTTCAGTCACCTCCACTTTGCTACAAAAAAAAAAAAAATCCAGCACAGCTCCTAAAAATGTGTTACAGTGGACCACTACGTACAGCTCGGTAAAAGTGAAATTGGTTTAAAAAAGTGCATATTGTTTCCATGTAATGGCGATAAACAACTGAATATAGAAATGTCGTTACAAGATTGACAAAGGTATTGACGGCTGGTCCTGTAGCTCACTCGATAGAACACCTGTCTGACGTGCTAGGGGCCCCGACTTCGATTCCCGGGGTGGGAGTGGGGATTTTTCTCTGACCAAGAAAATTTCTCATTTTCCCCAGCGTCTGGAAGTATGAATGAGAGTGCAATTTAAAAAAAAAAAAAAAAAAAACAGCACGTAAGAAAAGACTCTCCGATATGTTCCAAAGGAGAACAGCCGCCGATATGACCCTTGGAGTTAAAGGTGGGGTATAAATGGAACAAATAAAAAAGTACTGATGTATCCGCTGCCTCTCGTAGCCATGGTCGTTAGAGCGTAGAGGTTCACGGGTTCGAGACCCCCCTTGGACATGGGTGTTTATGTGTATAGTGTAAATGTGCGAAACTATACAGTAAACAGATAGGAAAATAAACGGAAACAATAAAGAAACGGTTAAATAAGGAAAAGAAATATAGATAAATATATTTTACTATAAAAACGTATCCCAAACGTTAGATATGGCTTATGACATAAAACTAGCTATTGGAATAAATGTTGTGTGTTCAAAGTCTACATTTTTGCTTGGCGTGTTTTTGTTTATATTGATTGTGCAAAAATCCACAAAATTTCTGCCGGATAAGGAAGACTTTAGGAGATATTTCTAGATGTTAGAGGTATGCACTTTATTTATCACGTCTATGTCTTTAATATCTGGTGCTACTTTGAAATAAATTGCAGATATTCAAAATCTTCCGTGTCAAACTTGTTTGATTCACATATATCTGAAATTCAATTTAGAAGATCAGGGATGGGGAAATTTTGCTTTAGAAGGTACCGAAAGATTGATATTTAACCAACTTCCTGTTTTTGAGTTTCGTGCTCACAGATGTAACGGTACGTTTTAGTTAGAACTTTTAATATGAATATCCAGTTGGAAATTCTTGTTTTTTGATTTGACTATTAGTTGGCTATGTAATGATAATATATAAAATGATGAATGGTTGCTAGGGGAAGGAAAAAAACTCAATAATCTTCATAGATATATGTTATGTAATCTTGTTTCATGATGATGGAAAAATGTCGTGGTGAATATAAAAGTTTTGCATAGTAATAGAAATTGAATAATCTTCGAAAATGAGATATTCTGTAATCTTGATAGTGATGAGTGAACGTGCAGGAGTAAGCAATTTTATGTAATTAACGGAAGCTGTTTATTAAGGAAGTAAGGATTTATCGATATTCTGGAGGTAACCTGCAATAATTGACTAGGAAAGAAAGTTCGAGTAAAATGTAATCCAGATTATACAATTAAATTATATATTACGAAATTGGACTGATCCAAAATTTTATTTGTCACTTGTGACCAGACCTGAAAACGAGAGATCTCATGACTTATTTAATCAAACTCAGTCATCAAGAAACAATTCAAACTACAACAAGTTAACCTTGTTACATCTGGCTATCCGACCAGGGTCTTCGAAACAGTCAACGTGCATCCTATCTGCTACGAATGGAGAATCGGGTTATACCGAAAAACACGAAATATTTCTATTATTTCTTATTTACAGTTCTTAAACCATGCATTTCTGGTAAAATCCCGGTATCGAATTTTTGAGTGGAATGTTATAGGTAAACAGTAGAGAAACTAGAAAGTAGCGATGCATTGCATGTAACTGACACAAGTTTGTAATAATTTACTAGCTGTAGAAAGGCCCTGAAACCCCCCCCCCTCCGTCCATCTCCATCGGAGCACTGTCCTATTTCATTATCATCTGCGATTAAGTTCTCTTTCTTTCTGTTTTCGTCTATACTGTCTTAATGATGTGTGCCTCCATTCACAATTTTTTTTTTATTTTGTTTATGGTGCTGATTTTGAATTTTATTATTTTCACAATAAATTGTTCATATCGATCTATTGGAATTCCATAGAGGTGTAAGTAAATATCTTGTTAATACGTAAAATATGAACCTATTAACAGTAAAGCAAATACATATATACAAATATTACAATTTGTAACTAAAAAACTTCACTTATCTTATAAGAAATGATAACCGTTTTCTTACACATTGGCAAGGATCGCGATTTGGAGAATACCTCATTCACGTCGTCAGCTTGAAACATCAACAAACTCGTTGTCAACGCCACCGTCGCTAGATGTCGCTATGTTTATTTTTGTACTATCAACACCTGAAAATGAAACAAACTTAAAAATAGAATCGACTGCCGGTATTTCAAAAGACATTACGTGATGCTTATTTTTTAAACTAAATATATTTTCCCAAACCATTAAATCTATCAAATGATTTAGCTGTTTAATAATTTAACTTCAGGATTTATTTCATGGTTAAATGACCAAAAATGATCTGCTACGGCGAATTTATCAGTTTGTTTATACTTAATGTTACGAAAATGTTCTTTCTTTCTGGTTTCTAAATTACGTTTAGTCTTTGCAATATAAACTTTATCACAATCGAAACAATTAAATTGATAAATACCTAAATTTTTACTGACAGGAATTTTATCTTTTTTAGAAAATGCAGTACATTTTAATATGTTTTAAAAATTTAACTTCTAAATTTATTTCATGGTTAAATGACCATCTGTGAGTAGATTAGAACAAAAAGGACATGATGTTATTACACGCGAGATTTGGAGAAAATGCTCCACTGTTTCATTAAAAAAGTTTATTTGCCAATAGGGTGAAAAAAATAATAAAAAATGAACTACTGGTTTTCAAATATATTCGCTAGATGACATTTCAAACTAAATTACAACTTGAAGCATTTTAGACGTAAAATAAGGAAGATTTTGAAAATGATTAATGATGTGTGTTAAACGGTTTTGGGGTCGATGTTGCTATTTTTAGTAGCATTTACTTTTACTGTTTTTCACATTAAAAAGAGTAAATAGGAATTTATTTTCGATTGCTTAAGTTAGCATTAGGCCGGTGACCAGAGCCGCCCTTGTTAAAATAACTTCTTTGATATTCCATGGCACGGGGAACCGCAGGTTCGAATTTCGCCCTGGGCATGTGTGAATGCGTGGTTAGTAAACACGTTAAACCTGTGAACGAGATTGGAACATCGGAAAAACTGAAAAAGTAAAGAAAAACGAAAGAAAGTATAATAAAAGTAATATATTCACTATGCGTTGTAAATCTTGGAAGCAAATCAAAAATATTTAAAAAAAAACCGGCATATAATATTCAAACCAAATGTACAGGACCAATTTGGATAAAATAAAACACAGTGAACACTTTTACGTCTAAAAGTCAGAGTTGGGAAGATTTCACATTCAGTTTGTTCTTTTAAAAGATATTGGTAAGTGAATATAAAGATTTGTTAGATAGAGTCAACATGAAAAATTCAATGCCATGGCCGGGATTTGAACCACGGATCTCCTGGTTTCCGTCAACTCGCTCTTACCCATTGAGCTACCATGGCCAACGTGTCGTCCTGATATGAAAACGATTAATTTCCATCAATTAACTAAAATAAAAAGAGTTTAATGAGGGGACTCAAGTACTTACGATAGTAAGTCGTCACAAACTGTGTATCTCGGATGCGAGAGCCCCTAGTGGTTTACTGGGGAAATATATATAATTTAAAGCCCGCCTTGGTAGCGTGATGGTAGCACGTCTGCTTCACGTTCAAGAGGTCCCGAGTTTGAATCTCGGTCAGGGTGAGTTACCTGGATAAGGTTTTGCCGGGGTTTTCCCTTATTCTGTAAAGACGAATGTCGGTTAACTCTACGCTCCATAGACCCCGGAATCATTTCCATGCATCGTCCGATATGACTTAACGTTGGAGGACGTAAATTACAAATATACATAATTTCAGGACAGCTCGTTGGCCACGGTAGCTCAATGGGTAACCTCGACTGGACGGAAACCAGGAGATCCGTGGTTCAAATTCCGGCAATGGCATTGATTTTTTCATGTTGACTATGAAAAACCTTAGCCTATATATGGCTAGTGTGAGGAAATGGTTAACTTCCATCAATTAACTAAAATAATAAGAGTTAAATGATGAAGCCTGGGACTCAAGTACTACGAAAATAAGTCGCCACAAACGGTGTAGTGGTTTACCGGGAAATATGTATAGATTTTGATGTCAGAACGGCAAGTTGGCCATGGTAGCTCAATGGATAAGAGCTACTGGATGGAAACCAGGAGATCCGTGGTTCAAATTCCGGCCATGGCATTGAATTTTTAATGTTGACTCTATCAAAAACCTTAGCCTATATATGTCTAGTGTGAAGAAATGATTAACTTCCATCAATTAACTTAAATAAAGCTTTGGTTTATCTGACCGTTTCTCCTTAAACCTTGTTTCTGTATATAAACACACACATATCCGTCAACATCCGTTAGCATTTTTAGTCTTAATGCAAGCAGCAAGTCAAGTAAATATAGTTACATACAAAAGCCCAACATATGCTTATTTAATTTAATTTTCTTTTTCGACCAACGTAACATATAATTTTCTGCTAGTACTTTTATTTCTATTTTGTTTACGATTTAAAATTATTTAATATTCACTACACGGAACTTGCCGGAAGAAGCACAGTGATAAATTTCTGTGTGTTTCTGCATGTTCCTTCAGTATAGTCAATACATGGAATAGTTATTATCTTTCATACCATTCAGGTACAGCTCCTTGAATTGATAAAGAGAGGGCCAAATAGTGTAGGATGAACACATAATACTTACCAGCATCAGCGAACAATGAGCTTATAACATACTTATGCAGATCACAGAGCCCTTCAAGTAAAAATACTGGAAAATAGGCATGTTATTACAACTGCCCAAAATTTGTCTTGTTTTACATCAAATAATGTGGTATCACTATTTGGTTCTTTTAGGAAGACGTGGGAAGTAATTGCCGATGTTTACGAAATGAACCCTAATCAACGCACTAAAGGTATGTTTGACGCTGGATTTAGAGCTAGCATGTATTTTTGAATTTGACACACTCGAAAAGACTGTCAAGTGCCAAGGCTACACAATGAGAATTCTAATCAACTATATGAATATGAAAGTTGAACACCGCACCATGTGTACACAAATACTGTTTTATCTTCAACACAGCGTTTCGGGTCTGAATGCCATTTTGTGTAATGTTGTGAAAAAGAACAACTCCTAAATACGAGTTTATGACAACCGTTTTAATTACTTCACATTTATTCGATTATAAATACCTTGGTATTGGTGTTTATGTAACTAAAGTAACAGTTACACTTCGTAACTTAGCGATACCAAATTATGAGGGTGACAAACACCCTTAGGTATTAAGGAGGGAATAGTGAAAGGAAGTGAGAAAACGTAAAAAGGAAAAAAATATTTAAGGTCAGAAGTTACTGTCTAACTCCACAATGCTATTTCCATGATTTTGGGTGGAAAGTACTAAGAAATTATTATTGATATGTACATGAAAATTTTCAGGAATGTTCTTAAAACCTTTATCTTTAATAATACCTATTATTATTTAATTTTTTTTTAAATTTACGTCCTCCAACGTTAAGTCACATCGGACGATGAATGAAATGGGTAAAATGGTGCTCAAATGAGTCCGGGGTCCATGGAGCTTAGTTACCCGACATTCGTCTACTAGGATAAGGGAAAGCCCCGGAAAAAATCTTATCCAGGTAACTCACCCTAACCGAGATTCGAACTCGGGACCTCTTGAACGTGAGGCAGACACGCTACCGTCTACGCTATCGAGGCGGGCATTATCTGAAAATGTTCTACTGATAATTTGTTCTAATTTTTTAATTTCTGTAAGAAAAAAGCACTGAAATTCCAATTTTTTTAAACAAGTATTATGATTCTCAGAGAAAAATCCCTTCTCATTATTATTCTTATAAGCCTGCTTAATACACTAAAAATCATATGTTTTGTTTGATTAGTTTTTTAAAAAAATGTTCCGTAACCTGAACAAATGTGAAACTGAGAAAAACAGCTTTAAAGTTTATATATTGATTACTGACTTCTCACATGAGTCAGAACATTCCTGCTGCATAGTCTTGACCCTCTGTATTCTAACTTGTTCTTTTTAAGTTCCTCTTCATTTGTCTTGCCTTCTTGACCAGCTCTTCAACCATTTTATCTGCTTTCAGGACTCGTAGCTCATCAATTTCTGTATATGACTACTATCATGATTAGCACACGTATTGTGTGAACTGGACCTACTAACCTCAATATTATATGTGGCTTCATTGTCTATTCTATTTATATTTTATAAACTTTTGTTCTGTTTTTAGTCAAACCATTGCCTGTAAACTTTCTCTTTCCAAATACTTTTGGCCTACCCATATCATATATTCACTAATAACTAGTACAAAATACTATTCAGGACAAATAACTGTTCATATACACAGTCAAAGACAAAAGAAGAACTAGCAACATTGCAGTTACAGTGGTATCAGCAGAAAGCTTGAAAGATCCCTTACAAAACAAGGCTTAGTTCATAAATATCTGTTCAGTATTACAGAAGTTATGATCAATTTTCTGAAAGCTTACGAAAAGGGGCGTGGCAAAAACTTAACATCCACTAATATAATTAGCAAATTAGGTGTAAAATATTGCTCCAATGAACTTTTTAACTATATATTTGTAATCTACAGGGATGACATTATAATAAAATGTAAAAATAAAAAAGTGAATTTTAACCCCAAGTAATTGTACAAAATTACCTAAATTCCCCCTTCCAATTGCTTTGACTAACTGATAAAATTTCTATGTGTACAAGAAATTGTGTCTGGAGAATATTACAATATTTCTTTGACAGCCTGTAACGTGGGTGGAGTGTGAGGAAATGTGGAGTAATTTCTATAATAGACTATGTTGCTAATTGCGAGTAAAACGAAAAAGAGTGACACGTTAGCACTGTAATTGCCTTATAAATAGGCAAAAACAACTCAGAGGATTGAAAAAAAATGATCTGTAAACGTCAAAGGACTACACATGTAAAAATCATCGTATATTGAAACAAATAAATCACATTATATTGGAAAACATGACTAATAAACTCATATTCGTATGTAAAAATTATCGTACAGTGAATAAATGACATTCTATAGCTGTAAAAGTCATATCATCATACATGAAAAAATGACAAATTATGAGTTTAAGTTTCATAAACATATGTTAAATCCAGTTTATATTGAAAAACATAACCTCAAAATGTCATATACATATTTCAAATTCATATTGAATAACTCCTCATAAACTGTAAACTTGATATACATTTGTAATGATGTATACCGTCAAGTGGTCTAACTGTGCCTGGAGGGTGACTTTGTGCCTTACTTAGCGTTGCGGTACACCACCATGGTCATCTTCAAGTTATCAAAAGTAAAGGAACGGCGGTTGTCAGCTAAAACTGTTTTATACTTTGAGAAACTTCTCTCCAATTCCAAAGATGTTATAGGTGCATATTTGAAAAACACTGTCACAGCCTGTTAAGTCCTGTTAAAAAATAGCAGTTCTGAAGTTTTCTCCTGACCCGATATTGGCTTACAGGATATGAAATTTTAATCACAGATTATTTTAAAACCCCCCAAAAAGCCCAGGGTCAGGGGTCAATGTCAGGTCTGTCAAGGGAATCGAATCGGGCCTCCCGAATGTTGGTTACAGATGAAAATGCGCAATAGATTCGTGAAAAAGAAAGAAAATGACCGGAAAATGCATTTGAATGTTAAAAAACTGACTTTATTATAAAAATGTGGAAAAAAAATGCATTGTGGTGACCTATAAAAATCATATTTATCTAATATATTTGTTCCAGAATGCACTTAATTTCCAATAAGCATCGTCTGTGACTACTCAGAAAAACATGAGTTTTCATCAAAATATGGGCCCTAATCATAACACATGCATAAGTGTTGCAATAAACTGCTTACTCTTCTAAAGTTGGGTGCATTGTGAAGATTTGTGGAAACGAGTGTGCACGTGCTTTTAGGGAAGTTTGTATAATTTCAGTTGGATCGAGGTGAAGAATTTTCTGTTTCAAATTAAAGGTAGGTTTGTTTGCTTAGACTATTATTTGGCTATTGATTATGAGAATATAAGCTCTGTGGCAGATATGGCATTTCTTTGAATGAGGTGGAAACTTAAAAATAGGAAAATGGCGGGTAACTTTGTGTCACCACAAATCATTGCATTTTACTCACATGAAAGCACATAGTGTCTTACCTTGTGTTTTAAATTGTGTAGTTATGTTCATTTTAATTAAATATAGTTTTAGTATTTTATTAGAGACTGCCTTACTGTCATTACAGATATCGATAATACATCTCCATAGACAAAATGCCAAGAAAACACCGAAGGATTTTAACACACCGTCTTTTATTTTATTATAATGATAATTTTAAAAAAAATTACTTACCATCCTTGGGTTAATAAATATTTTCAAATGTTTTTAAAGAGTTTGGTATAACTTTAGTTCCACAAAATAAATATAGTATTAACAATTTATTGATTATTCTAAAAAATATATAATCCTAATAATAAAAAATCTGGCATTTATCAGTTTCATTGTTTAGATTGCGATAAAGTTTATATTGGAAAGAAAAAACGTAATTTAAAAACCAGAACGAAAGAACATTTTCGTAACGTTAAGTATAAAAAGACTGATAAATCGGCCGTAGCAGATCATTTTTGGCCATTTAACCGTGAAATAAATCCAGAAGCTGAATTATTAAAACAATTAAGTGGTCCGGTAGATTTAATGTTTTGGGGGAAGATATTTATTTTAAAAAATAAACATCGCGTAATGAATATTGAAATATCGGCAGTCGATTCTGTTTTTAAGTTTGTTTCGTTTTCATATTTTGGTAATACTGAAAAAACATAACATAGTAACTTCCTTAACGACGAATTTGTTTACTCCTGTGGCTTTCTTTGACTGATGACGCGAACAAGAGTTCCTGAAATCGATTCAATTGGGAAGAAGAATTAACATCATTTTCTTCAGATAAGTGAAGTTTTTGTTACAAATTGTTATATTTGTATAAGAGAATCATATATTTTTACAAAAGTATGTAAAAGCATCAAAGAATAATTGTAGAATGTAACTCAACATAAGTAGCCTCTCTCTATATACATATTGCTCGACTAAAATTATTCCACGTACTTGACAGAAAGGAATGAACACAGCAATAATTAGCCAACCAAAGAAGTATCAATAAAACTTGACCATACCTAAACCAAGATAGTCATGAACTTTTAGTTAATTGGATTGTAAAAATTAGCTGGTGAAGATAATATTACAAACAAGTGTTTACTATAAAAGCTTCTATAATATGGATGGCAGTTTCTCTTTTATTTTAGCGTAGGTATAACATTATGGGTTTCCTTCTTCTGTATTTTGTCGTTTTAAAAGCATCCAGTCTGAACAGTTTATATTTCATGGAACAAATAATAAGCAAAGTAATATTTGTTTTCAATGTCTTTTATTGGAATCGTACAAAACATGAACTCAAATATCTCTGATGACAACAGTTTCTACGTTAACACTACAGGAAACCTTTAATCTAACAACATGCCTAGATTACAATATCATCATTGGAGCATCATCCTTTTCCGATACGGAAAAACATTTTGTTTACATCTAAAATTGAATTCGATTTCATCAGACTTACCATAACAATTACACCTTTTTAATAATCTAAAACACTCGTAACCATAACACAACACCATCAATGTTCATAGTCTTTTGAGGGCTTTTATAAAACAAATGTCTTTTCATATTCTTCCACTAGGAACATTAGTGTGTGAAATTGCTGAATAAATCGTCTAAATTCACCACAATAAATACATTTTCCCAAACGAAAGCATCTTTAATGTTTATATACTTTTATGAATGAGATCACATTTTTGTTTTGTTCCTAGAGTCATAAATTGGTACGTTTTGTAGTGAATAATTCTTGTTTTATTACTTCATATAATATGAAAGCAATTATGCACAGTTTAGTGTGAGCAGGACAGAATACCTTTCTTTTTTTATCACTTTTGTTTTCTGGTACTCATTTTTCTGCCTGTTCACGTTATCTTGTTTCGGATTTACAAGTTGGAGGCTAAGTGGGATGAAGATGCGCTCTGCGGGGGACAGACACGTGCGGAGACGGCATACCGCTGATGACAAGTCAAATGTCGCGGCGAGCGGACCTTCACTCGCCGGCACGTACCAGCGCTCGCTCACGCCGATACCATCTAGCGGAATACGTAATCAAGAAAGGATAGTGATACTGCTGTGAAGTCAATTTATACATGTTGTTTGGTTACAGCGTATTAAATAACAACTATTTTTTCAAGCTAGCAAAATACGCAGCTCCACTTACTTTAACATTTCCTACGCTCTATTTCCTTCTTCTTATCTCTCCTTATTCTTTTTCATCAGTGCATATATTTATATGAAGCTTTCATATCAGTAACAAAACTGTTGCTAAAATTATAAAGTAGCTATAGTTTCAATATGACATAAATTTGCGTCGGTTCTTGTACTATTTTTCCCTCAAGATAACCAGAAAGTATTGCCCAACTGTGATGACACAAAGCTTTTAAAATTACTATTTTGGCTTCAGAGTAGCTCATTACAAACACTAACAGCACTTGTGTCTCAATAATGGATATTTTATAGACGTAATTTGGTAGGCGAATTTTAATAGAATAGTTACGAAGTACATCAACAAGGCCTACCCCAATAAAATTGTTTATAGGTGGTAATGATGGCAAGAAACAAATAAATAATTAAATAGCAAACCACTTTGCTATAGCTAACCAGAAATTTTGTGAGGAATATTGAAGTCCCACACCTAAATTAAAGGGTAGATGTACAAGGATTTCAGAAACAATTCTGGAAAAATTACTTTTTTCATTGATTTAGGCTGACAGTACAGGGAAGTAGTCAGTTTTCCAATCATATCCAGTGGGAAGTTTCATATACCAGTGACATTTTTTTTCTGTAGTTTATGTACTCCAGTATAAAGCCATCTGAATTTGATAACAATTTGAAATAAGAGTATATACTAAAGTAATGTATTCGCACTTCAGTCGACTTTGGTTTTACTTCATTTAAAATTTTGAGGACCGCGTTTATACATGAACTTGCAGAGTTATAGATGAAAATATGTTAATACCATATGGGTGAGAAATAGCTTTAAAAGTGCAAGGATAGCTTAATTTCCTCTACTGTGCTTTTGGAACAGTGCAAATATCACAGAACCACAAAAAAGTGTCTATGATGCTGCAATTTTGCTTCACACTGCTGCACAATGCACATCAGCAGGTACTCCCCGACTCAATTTTTGTTGCTGGCAGCGCCATGATAGAGTGAACGTTAGTTCAACAAATTAGTTCTTCCAAAAGAAAATCAGCTGAGAAGCACACGCAATTTCGGAGTGAGTTTCGAGTGTGAACGCAAACTTTTAGAGAAGCTAGAACAACATTAACTGTAGCTATCACTATGAGAACAGGAAGAGTTTGGAGGAATATTGGATACACCTACTTTTGGCGGTAGACAGAGCCGAAGCTACCGGTGCATGAGCCGCCGAGAGGTGGCAGCAATATCAGTTGAAAGCGTTGTTGTTTCTTTTGAAACAATGGAATATTACCATGCAAAAGAATGAATACTTTAACATATTTTTGTTGAAACACGGTAATATAAAAAATTATAATTTCTAATTTACGCATTCTCTTGATTACATACTTCATTAAGTCATGGTTCGTTATAATTCTAAGCTGAACTGTACATTAATGCCTTATGAGAGATATCGTATTTGGATAAGTAGAGCCAGACTGAAAAGTTCATTGCCATAGCCGGATTTGAACCACAGATCTGCCGCTCTCCGTGCGGTTGCTCTACACCATTAAGCGACTATAGCCAACATGCCAACATGACATTAAATTCTAAAGCTAACTCGTATATTTCCTGGTAGACCACTAGGGATTCTCATATGCTATGATAAACGCACCTTTTTGTGGCGACTTATTATGCTGTAAGTACTTAAGTACTTAATTAAGTAAGTACGAGGGATGTTCAGTAAAGAATGATGATAAATTTTTTCGGTCATAATTTTTTGCACTAAAATTCAATCTTATTATATTCTGTTAGCTTAATGTGAAACAAACACGCCGTAGTAGTTTCATTGTTGGTATTCCTGGTTCCCGCCTGTGAGAACCAGGAAAGTTCAGACATGTTCAGTATCGCCTACCAATGCAATGGAGGTAACATGCAGTTAAAGTTGATGTTAGAGGAAGATCCGGAATTTCTTTCAAACGTAATCACTGCTGATGAAACTTGGCTACATCATTTTGATCCTGAGAGCAAACAGCAAAGCTCAGTGAGGAAATCTCCTTCGTCACTAACCCCCAAAGAAGCAGAAGTGGTTGCTTCGGCTCGGAAAGGTCATCTCAGTCTTTGAAATTCATGGAATGATTTATCAACATGTTGTACCTGCACACATCATTAACTGGACAATACTACAGGGATGTCCTGAAAACATTGCAAGTCCATATCAGGCGCAAAAGACCACATTTCCGTGAAGCAGGCTGGATGCTGCACTACGATAATGCGCGGCTACATATTGCCAATGTTGTTGCTGAATGTCTTTGCAAAAATCAACGTGAAGTGCCTCCCTCACACTCCCTATAGTCCGGATTTATCCCCATGTGGCTTTTTTCTATTCCCTAACTTGAAGAAACGCCTTCGTGTGAAGCATTATCCATCATCAGAAGCAGTGGTGAAGGCTGCGGAGGCGATTTTAAAGGATCTCTCAAAAATGGTTTGTAGCATGTCTTTGAAGACTGGCAGAAACGCTGGGACAAGTGCATCGCACTCAGGGGAGACTATTTTGAGAAGGACCATCAAAATTATGAGGTTGAGTCCAAGTACGTTGTCACAAAAAATTTGTGATCATTCATTATTGAACAGCCCTCGTATATTAATGCCTTATGAGAAATAGGGTACTATCCCGCAAAAATAAGCCGCAACCTTCAATCGATTACGTTTGAAGTTTCTGTACGAAAATAAGCCACATTTGACCTAAAGCACAAAAGAGGTTTATTTGATTGCACTTAGGAGTTCGTAAATATCCTCTCTGCATACATACTAAACACATTGTTATTATTTTGTAATGTTTTGTATTAATAGAGGTAGATATTATATAATTTGTCAGTACAACGTGTGTCGTGTGATTCATGTTTGGCATTTACTACATTTCAAAACGTCTTCTTTTTGAGAAACGTAAAATTTCATTGCGGAAGGTCATCAGGAGCTATGTGCGAAAAAATAAATAACTAGAAATAGGGAAGCTACTATTATTATCAAAAGGCTGAACCCCTCCCCTTAACACCGTTTTAAACTCTTTTTAATAAAATAACGTCATTGGTGGTTACTTAGAACATAAAACATATGTGCCCGATTTCACCAACAGATGTTAAGACTTAACACGAGTTTAGCAATAGTTAAAACAAAAATTGCATTTCAGCAACAAGTGTTAGCGTAACACTCGTGTTAAATTTCTTGTTAAACTAACAAGACAAATTTCTGTTGTTAAGTCCTTAACAATTGTAAAAAGTCAAGATGGCGAGCATGAACTCAGCTGTTCATGTCGATTTGTTATATTTAAGACCGTCTAAATGGCATTCGTAATAGAGTACGGCCTATGAGGGGAAATTATTTTGAGGAGCTATCAGAAGGAAATTTTCTACAGAGGTATAGACTGTCGAAACAAGTTGCTATGAAGGTTACTGCGGAAGTACAAGAGAGGTTAGAACATGCATCGAAAGGAATATACTGATCTCACCTTTGCTTCAAGTATTAATAACTTTACGATTTTATAAATCACTGAATAATTCACTGTCCACCTCCCGTCTTGAAACGTCCAAGTCACTCGTCCTCATTCGCTCCTCGTTTTAAATTTACGTAATAATGAGTTAGAAAATGCATCGAAAGAAATATACCGATCTCGCCTTTTGCTTCAAGTATTAATAACTTTTCGATTTTATAATTCACTGAATTATGTGTATAATACAGTGTCTACCTCCCGTCTTCAAACGTTTAAGTCACTTGTCCTTCTCACCTCGTTTTAAATTTACGTAATACTGACAAGTTGTTTGGTGCTTGTAGTAGTGACACATGCATTTGAATTAAATTCGTTTCCAATATTTTCCTACGTGACATCTTTCTCTTTTACATTCACCGCATCCGTCCTCCAATTTTCCACGATATCCTTACACTTCGTCACCAATTCAATTAACAATTCTCTCTCCATCGATGAGAAATTTGTCTCACGGCTTTACTTATGATTTTGTTCATCCACCATTTTTCAGCTTATGCAGACGAAAATGAAAACAAACGCGCATCGCAGTACGTCCAGAAAATAATACGACTGATCCATAGCCTTCTATAGCTGTAATATTTACAAATTGCTTGGCGTTAACACAGGTTTGTTAACATTTTCAGAAAACAGATTGGTGTAATGCAAGACATTTAATAGTGGTGTTAGCGCTCTGATAATTGTTACGTTACATTTGTTAACGTCGATTTTAACATCTGTTAGTGAAATCGGACACTGACGTTCTACCTGCTGGTGTGGACATATGAACTACGCATGCGTCGCAAGCTCATCTGAACAAATCTAACGGAGTTTAAAGTTAATTTCTAGTAACCTTTAAACGTGTTTTGTTTAATGCTTCTTAAATTGGTTTCGTTAAGTTTGAAAGTTCTTTTCTATAACGTTATGTTTATTTCCTGAAGCCAGTGATTCTGTAAATATAAATAATATCTATTAGAATAGCAAGGGAATTTGAAATATTTAATAAGATCTATTTAAATGAATTAAGTAAAGAAACAGAGGCCTCTATTAAGGGGATGAAAGTATGCTTTCATATTGTATGCTTTCTTTTCGGGTTGAAGGATGTTGTATTCATTGCACTGTGTCATGTACCTAATGGAAGCTGTTTTAACCAAAACTCATGATCTAGTGAGTCGAGTTAGAATGTCTGTGAAGCGAACATAAAGAAATATTGTTTTGTTATTTGCTATTGGCGCTCATGATGGAGTCGATGCTGAAGCTGGGAGAGACCAAAGCGAGAGCAGCGGCTGCTGGATGTGTTGTACCCGCGGCTAAGGCGGCAGCTGTGGCTGCCAGGGTAGAACCTCCGTGTCCCAAGAGATCGCTGTAGCTATTTGCCGACGTGGTGCTGGAGGAACCCGTTGTGCTACCAGAGGCACCCAGGTTATGTGTGAGGCTATGTCGCCGGAGATCGCAGTTCCGTCGGAATACCTTGCCACAGGCGGAACAGTTGTACGGTTTGATGTCCGTGTGCGTAAGTAGGTGCGTCTTGAGGTTGGAGCGCTGATTGAAGCTTCTACTGCAGACTGGACACTTGTGTGGCGATTCCTCCATATGAAGTATCTTATGGACTGCTAATGTACGGCTCTGGCAGAACCCTTTGCCACATTCTCCACACTTAAACGGCTTCTCCTTGGAGTGGATGTACCTGCAACACAATCATCATTTCATTTTACAAAAATATATCATCTTTGAGGTTGAATTGCATTGTTTTCCAGGACGTATACTAAATAATATGTATGACGTTCTTAGAGCACTAACATTGTAAAATGTTTAAAATCTAATTGTTGTTTAAAATATACCAACTATGAATATAATTATTGCACATATAAAACAGTAAAACAGTATTGCTATGTGAAATGTCTTCAAACTAGATTTTTATTTGTTATAAATTCCTTATAAATATATTCTAAAAAAACTGTAATACACACAAAGTGAGAACAACACAGGGAATTGTTATAAAACACAACAGGAGCATAGATTTATCCTGCAAATTCAGGTATTTCACCTTATTAGCAATTAAATATTTAATCAAATAATTCATCTGAAATGAATGCTGTCATATACGACAGCTGTAGTATATGCAATGGGTTCCAGAAGATTGGTATAAATTTTCCATAAAAACATTTAAATATCGTAAACTTTGCCTGAAAGAACATAATAAAATATAATCTATTTGTCTGTTAGATTACATTTATCAGTACATTGTAAAATTGGGAACACATGGTAGAGCTTAGAGGTCATTTTAAACCATACTTTGTCACTGTAAGTTAAAATAATTAAATGATTAAAACGTTAAAACACAGAAAAAGTCCCTCTGATATTCCTGCCTCTTTTCTTACATACACAAAAAAATGGAATTTTGGGGCAGTTACTCATATTTAAAGAGATCTTTTCTGTTTTTAGTAACATTTTCGGCTTGTTATCACATTCAGATATCCTAAGCACAAATGTGACTGCTTTTCATCCACATGCAGGTATGTTATTGTATGGTAAGATATAAATATACAAACAACACCACACTTTCTCCAACACACAGGGTTCGTACAAAATGCTCAACAATTCATAGCAAGAATTGTTTGCTGTTTGACGGTTGCAGTAGACAAGTTCCCGTTTTCATGAACAGTTTGTTAACATGAGATAATAAAAATAAACTTCCATTTTGTTACTGTGCGTAATAAAGAATTTTCAAAAGCTTACGAGTTACATTTCCATATCGTTTATTAGTCTGTAGGCAAATTTTCTTATTTAAGATCACTTTTTCATTTAATTATTTTTAATTGAGATAAAGGTCTGCATTAATCGCTCATTGTCAGCATCAATTGGATATCGAAAATCTGCAATTTTATTTGAAATAAAGTGTGTGTAGAATAAAACTGCATTTTTGTGCAATACGTTTTGGTAAATTGCTTAAATTATGCCAGTTACATAAATTTGAACAAACTTTCTTGAAATGAAAATTACTTAAAAGATTATTCTCAAACGTTCAAGATAGACACTTTATTTTTAATGAATATATCTGTATAGTACGTAGTCGAAATAACTACAGATATTTTTGAAGGAATAAAAGTTTCCGAAAATATGCAGAATTATAAAAGAAATCTGGAAGTATCACGCGAAAAATGAACTGCTTAAAGTTATTTAGTGGACTTTTTGACGGAATTTTTTTTATAAACTTCTGCAGTTTCCTAAAGTACTCTGTTCCTAAAAGTAATATAGGAAAGGGTAACTAACATGGACTTGTGGTTGGAAGGTCTGAGGTTCAAATCCTACTCAGAACCTTACTCCTAATGTTTTCTCAGCCATCATACGTGGCATATGTGATAACTTAAACATTAGTCTCGGAAATTATATTTTAATTTTATGTATTTTATGTGCCTCTGGTACCGTAAGCAGCAAGAAGTAGTTTTTAAAAGAGAGACAGAGAGAGAGAGAAAATACCTAAACGATGATTAAGATTATAATGTCCTTAAAGATCACAAGCAAATGTAAATGCTGTACTAAAATCATTTAACAATTCATTATCTTCCTAAACATAACGAACACGATCTCAAGTGATCACGATCTTTGCACATTATCAACAGAATAACAACTTTAAGAAAGACGGCCAACACCCGTACAGTGTCATTATTAATGTAAAATTTCATCCCAGGATCTAGAAGCCAGTACCTACCACGGTAATGACGTCACTTGAAACCCAAGTTAATCGTTCCGGGATATTTGGCTAACTATTTGAATACAAAATAACCTGCCATTTTGCTCGTAGCTTTGTAATTACAACATTGTTCACATGCATTCCTTTGTCGTTTATAATAATGTATACTCACATTATAAACAGCGAATTTGTAAGTATGTGTGTTTATGTAGAGTAATTTCGAAAATCACACAAATGATTTGGATAATTGTTACACCATTCCATCTGATGGGCAGAAGATAAAACACATTTTAATTTAAATTCATAAACTACTAAAAGAGTAAGAATAATTTAGTAAGCCTTCTTTGGAAGTGCCATGGGGTATGTAATAGAAAATGAAAACAGTATCAGAAGCTCTCAATAACATTTATTTTGATAAATTCACCGAGGCTCCTAGATACCAAAATCTAATAAGCTTCATTAGGGAACGTTTTGTTACATTTCCTTTGCAAACGTCCATTCTGTTCTTTACTGCAAGTTGTCAACAAGTTTTGTTCTGTATAAAATAGATCCAAAACTTGATAGGGAAAATGGGCCCAGTATCGCACACCTAAGGTTTTTTCAAAATTCAGAGAAAATGCAATGTAGAACAAGTAGCGTATTACTATTATCGTGAAGCTAATAACATGCAGAAACAGCATTAGTAATGAACATTCATGAACGCGAGTCACATTTACTTTTAATAACTAAAGTAAACATTAGTGATAACTGTGCATCTCAAAAAGTGTCTCCCAGTACCGGACAGACGTAAATAAATACATATTTCTAAATAAAGGAAGAGAAACTGCATAATAAATCACAAGATAATTATTCTTATCATAATTGTTGTATTTTTGGGATACAAACAGAACACGCTAACATGATATATTTTTCAAAACGTTTTCTAGAGATTATCACAACAAAATAAAAATGTCTTAGAACTAATGAAACATTCTTTTAAACAATGATCGCATCTATAAAACTCAATGTTCTCTTGCCCTGTACATTCAATATGTGTCCACCAATTACACTGAACCCAAGCCCTGTCTGTGTTTTCTAAGCAAATGATACACTCTGTTAGAACACTTCAATCGACACTGTTTTGGTTCCAAAATTTAATTTTCTTTTATTCTTCTAAGGCTCCTTACTATTTCCAGTTTCTGTTGGCACAGAGTTAGAGCTAGGTTCTCTATTTATAGTTTTATTAATGTTAGTCTTGCGTCACTTTGCTATTGGTTTGTTCTTCTGTTTTTGTGCCTTTTCCTGCAACATCAACCTATACAAAGTCGGTGTTTATGTTTCAGCAATATATATATATATATATATATATATATATATATATATATATATATATTGCTATTCCCAGGTTAATTGATACTTCTATAAAATTATTTATTGATTGTTTCATATTTTCTTATAACTATTTTCCTTTCTTTTTGGCCTCCATGTTGACAGGAATGCCTAAAAGCAAAAATTAATCTAATGTTAGTGCAAGTTCAGGGGATAAAAATATACCTTCGTGTACGGTACTAGGAAAATTGCTATCATACGGTACTGAGCAACTCACAAGTACGTATATATGACGTCATAGCACGGCCCGATTCTTTTCAACCAACACTGTATTTTGTGTTTGTGTAGTCTACTTAATACCAAGTATTAAGTACAAATACTTAATTAGTTCTTCACCGCACAAGGCAGCAGTAATGTCAGCAAGTTATTAACAGCACAGCTCCAGTTCACTATACGACTACTCTGAAAAATAACTTCTGATTCAACGGTCAAAGAGATTAGGGAAGACTTTCCGTTGGTAACAAAGATAGTTGTTTGTCTAAATACACACCATGAGCTTCTACTATCTTTCGGCAACTACGAGATACTGACACCGTGCGGTACTGGGCGCATCTCCCCTACATCTGTTTCTCATCTTCAATAAATTTACAACGGGTTCGTTTTAAAGACAGATTATAAACTACGCTAATTAAAAGGACGACAATAGCAAAAGCAAGTGGCTGAGTAGGCAACTGCCTTCGTGGGATGGTGGTTAAAGTGCTAGCCTTGTGGTACAAAAGTTCATGGGTTCGTGTGTAATTTTTAATCACTCAAGAATTATTTCCGATCTCTCCAAGCACCTAAAAGTATGATTGGGGCTGTGAGTTTCATGCTGTAAACAAAAATAAGGTAAAAAGAACCACCGATAGGACGCCTTCTTCTTCTTTTCGTTTCACCCTCTTTGGTGTACGTTGAATCAATCATTTCCCTATGTGGTGTTCCTTTCTTAGTTCCCAGTATTTCTTCACTCTATCTGATCTTTCCTTCGCTTTCTTCTGTCGAGATATTTGGTTTGGATTTTAATGTAGATTTATCTTTAAACCTTCTATTTTAGTTTTTAGTTATTACTTTCGCTGTCCCGTCAAGTAATGAATTTTCTGTGATTTTTAATTCTGCTAAGCCTTTTTCAGTATCTTTAAACCAGTTAGATTTTGTTTTACGGTTACGGAAGAAATCAAAGATTTGTTTGGTTAATCTGCCAGGGTTCATTCTGAGAAGATAACCATAAAATGTATCCTCCTTTTTCGCATAGTATCTGAGAGTTTTCCAATTTCTTGTAGAGAGTTTCATTCTTGATGTATATTATCTTATTATCCTGAAGTTTTGGTCCTATGATCTTTCTTAATATTTTCCGTTCTTTTAATTCGCTCTTTTAATTTAATTTATCTGAACCTTTAAATTCTGTTAAGTGTTTCTGATGCGCACAGTACTTCTGGTTTAATCTCTGTTTTATAATGTTTAATTTTGGGTACCCATGATAGTGATGAATATGCCTTATAAATGAAGGAAATAAATAAATAAATAAATAAATAAATAAATAAATAAATAAATAAATAAATAAATAAATAAATAAATAAATAAATAAATAAATAAATAAATAAATAAATAAATAAATAAATAAATAAATAAATAAATAAATAAATAAATAAATAAATAAATAAATAAATAAATAAATAAATAAATAAATAAATAAATAAATAAATAAATAAATAAATAAATAAATAAATAAATAAATAAATAAATAAATAAATAAATAAATAAATAAATAAATAAATAAATAAATAAATAAATAAATAAATAAATAAATAAATAAATAAACAAATAAATAAATAAATAAATAAATAAATAAATAAATAAATAAATAAATAAATAAATAAATAAATAAATAAATAAATAAATAAATAAATAAATAAATAAATAAATAAATAAATAAATAAATAAATAAATAAATAAATAAATAAATAAATAAATAAATAAATAAATAAATAAATAAATAAATAAATAAATAAATAAATAAATAAATAAATAAATAAATAAATAACTAAATAAATAAATAAATAAATAAATAAATAAATAAATAAATAAATAAATAAATAAATAAATAAATAAATAAATAAATAAATAAATAAATAAATAAATAAATAAATAAATAAATAAATAAATAAATAAATAAATAAATAAATAAATAAATAAATAAATAAATAAATAAATAAATAAATAAATAAATAAATAAATAAATAAATAAATAAATAAATAAATAAATAAATAAATAAATAAATAAATAAATAAATAAATAAATAAATAAATAAATAAATAAATAAATAAATAAATAAATAAATAAATAAATAAATAAATAAATAAATAAATAAATAAATAAATAAATAAATAAATAAATAAATAAATAAATAAATAAATAAATAAATAAATAAATAAATAAATAAATAAATAAATAAATAAATAAATAAATAAATAAATAAATAAATAAATAAATAAATAAATAAATAATAACATTAATAATAATGGCAATGTATAGAAGTTAGCCCTGGGTCCTAAAAATTCAAGCAGCGGAAATGCACTTCCTATGGATTGTGCAGTATGTTCAAAAACATTTTAGAAACGAGAATATTAGAGAGGAACTAAAAGTACAACCACAAATAATGCATAGAAACAATTGGATAGAGCAACTATGCTAGAGGATGGGGTACAAAAGATGCCATTGATGTATATACCAAAAAAGAATTGTGCTGAACAGATGTGGGATCAGAACAGGCAAGAGCTAATCCGTGAAAGAAGATAATGATGATGATGATGATGATGATAATAATAGTAATAATAATATACGAAAAAGGTATGAAGGCTACAGTTTCTGTGCCAAATCTTTTGGTACAAGTACAACTATAAACTAGCTTAATAGCTTATAGTTGTAACAGTATTTTGATTTATATTTAAAAAGGGTTTGAAAAAAAAAATATACCTTTATAAAAGAAAAACAAACAAAATTGAATAAAAATATACGTAATTTTGTGATTGGCCGTAGTAATGATTGTATTACGTAATGTAGTGACGTAGTAGTAAATCGGCCAATCATATAAAAGTAATATATGGGTAGCGATAGTAACGAAGGATTAAACAATCTTGGTGTAGAAACCGAAAGAAAATTCATCTTTCCTTCTGGAACGCCGAAGAGATCGGAGCTTTTTAAATTGCTCGAAAATATTTAAGTGTTAGTTCAATTTGAAGTATTGGACTGATTCCGATCACAGTATAAAGTTTTGTGATAAGAATTGTAATGGATTTGGTGTTAAAAGAAATAAACAAAAGATTGATTTCTTATAGAAATTCAAATTAAAAATCTTAATGATTTCTTCACTCGTTAACCATCCTTGTAACTTAGAGTTTTCATTGCTCGTAAGTAAGAATATAACAGAAGAATATCACAAGCTAGCCGAGGCATATTTAAGGATTTTCCGGATAACTTCGGGGAACATCTTCTTCAAGTCATATTTCGGACGAAGGTAAGATCGACGAAGTAAGACCAACGACGGGAAACGAGATACCATCACGAATCTTGCTATATATGCTGCCGCAACTTTGGGGCATCGAAACCCACAACAACGGAGGAAACCTGCTACATAGTGTACAGAGAATATTTGTGCAGAAATATCGAGATAATGCAAAGGTTTGCAAGTGTGCATTCTTTAACAAATTCCCTTAAAACTGAAGCATAATGTTACCTTCTTCTATGCCTTCTGTAGCATGTCGACGTTCATAAACAAACGCACGTTCCGCTAAATGAAAGACAGTTTGTATATCTCGAAAACAAAGGTATAGTAGGACACGGCGGTAATTTTTACAGCTTATCTTGCATGTCTAAAAGAAGAGCCAATTACTTGTGTATACTTGGGATGAACCACATCAACAGGTGTGGAGTTCCAATCAGCAAGCCCTGCCATTATCTAAATCCAGGTTCCAAAATAGCAATTTGTGTAAAGGAGGACTGCGTATCATAAACACAGAGATAGACAAAGTGAGCTATCGTATTTTACCTGAAAGACAAATATCACGTTAGAGTATTGAGTTACAAAACCGGCAGAGGGTCGGTTCTCTCCGAGGACAAGTTGGAATAGATCACTGGCGATAGCACGGACCCCAGGCGTAAAATGTAAAGGAGTAATGTGAGAGGGGGGAAGAAGAAAGGCCACAAAAACGTTCACACAACAAATCCATACAGACCAACATCTTCCCTTCCCTGGTCTACCTAACCTATACGCGTATTAATTTGTAGCGCCACTCAACAATGTGTACCAACTTTACATTGTGTGTATCACGTTTCATTGTCCACTCAAACTGCAATTACTGTTTTTCTTCTCATGTCTACTGTGTCATCCCTATGTGATTTAATTTCGAATTTTATTTCACTATTTAATTCAATTCAATTTGTTAACTATGTTAACGGTGCTTTATTCATTCATATAACTATTTAACTAATAACTTTTATAACAGTTACTAATAGTTATTATTAATTTTTATAAACAGACTTCACCAAAACGTACTTTTAATGTTTATCATTTTTTCAATTGCATATTCTATAAATATTACAGAGGAAATGTGCAAAGTTTTAATATTTAACCTATTGTCTACAAGATCTCGTAAATTTTGATGTTTCATTTTTTTCTTAATAAGAATGTAAAGTTAGACTCAGATTGAACAATACCTTGCTATAGCCGAGATTTGAGCCAAGGGTCTTGTGGTCTCCGTCCGGCTGCTCTAACCAGCTGAGCTACCATGAGATCATGCATGACAGCATTAAGGTATTACATGTTAATAGGTTAAAGTTGCCGAACTGAGTACGAAAGTAAAGAATAAGGAAAATTGTCCCAATGGGTAATGACGTAATTGGTAACTTTCAAGTAAATTTAGCATACAAACAAAAAACCAAGAAGAGATGACGCAAATAAGCTCCAAACACACAGGAAAGTATTGAGAAAATCAAACAGTGCGGTTCTTATGAAACCTTACTCATCAATATTTGGTGAACAGAACTGTCTTAAAGCTTAGGCTATTCCTTTGTCATATGTATCTTCTTATTAAAGCTAGGTAGAGACAAGTATATCTAGAGACTGGAATTCTGTTTTTCCAAACGAGTTAGAAAAATCTTCAATTCTCTTTGATAATTCACTGTATATCATTTTCAGTTTACCATTAGAATGTCTTTTTACTTTGAAAAGATAAGTGTTCCTTCCTCTTTGTTCGTTTTGTGTTGTTAAAAGTTTTGTAAATACGACAAAAATAACCGTGTAAAGTCAAACGATTTTCTTTATCAGTACCTAAGGACTGTATTACAAAACCAATGGTTAGTTACGATATATATCTGCGAAGAAATACTTTTTGTAAAGCAATGCCAAGTTTAGGATCAGAGTACACTAAAAATAACTTTATATTCTTAGGAATAAAGTTAAGAGGTACAAAATGATGGAAATTTTGCATTTCAACTACTTCGTTTTTTAAAAAGCAAAGGTATATTCTCAAAATCAATCAACATCACAAGGAACGTAGTTATCATAGAAGTGAATTATAACAAGATGTGCAACCTTGTTGGTGTTTGTGTTTTATATTTTTTTATATTTCTCTGTTTATCAATTACGTAGTGCTTTCATTTTAAATCCTTCACAAGCTAAGCACTTGTTGGCTTATTAGTAAAATCAAAGAATCCATTAACGTCATAAACTTTCGGAAAATTAATAAATATCTATTTGTTAGTACAAATAAAAGAATCCCTTAATTAAAATATTGAAACAGAAGGTTAGAAACTGAGTTAAGGTGAGAAGGTACTGCCTTTCTCCAAAATATTATTTCCATGATTTTTGGGTGCACATTACTCAGAAATTATTATTGATATGTACATGATAAATTTCAGTCATCTTCTTAAAGCCTTTATCTTTAATAATACCTATTATTACTTGAAAAATTTGTACTTATAAATTGTTATAATTTTATAGTTTCTGTAAAAAAAAAAAAAAAAAAAAAAACCACCGAAATTTCAGAATTTTTTAAAACAAGTATCTCATAGAAAAATCCCTTATTATTCTTATTCTTATGAATCTGCTTAATACACAAAAAATTCATATGTTTTGGTTGATTAGTTTTTAAAAATGTGTACCGGAACCTGAAAAGAATGTGAAACTGAGAAAAACAGCTTTAAAGTTTATATATTGATTACTGACTTCTCACGTGAGTCAGAACATTCCTGCTACATAGTCTTGACCCTCTGTATTCTCACTTGTTCTTTTCAAGTTCCTCTTCATTTTTCTTGCCTTCTTGACCAGTTCTTCAACCATTTTATCTGCTTTCAGCACTCGCAGCTCATCAATTTCTGTATATGACTACTATCATGATTAGCACATGTATTGTGTGAACTGCGTCTACTAACCTCAATATTACATGTGGTTTCATTGTCTATTTTATTTATGTTTTCCACATTTACTGTTCTATGTTTAGTAAACCGATTGCCTATAAGCTTTCTCTTTTGAAATGTTTTTGGCCTACCCATATCATATATTCGCCAATAACTAGTACAAAATATTATTCAGAAGAAATAACTGTTCATATACACAGCCAACGACAACATGAAAACTAGCAACATTGGAGTTACAGTGGTACCAGCAGAAAGCTTGTAAGATCCCTTACATAACAAGGCTTAGTTCAGAAATATTGTTCAGTATTACAGAAGTTATGATCGATTTTCTAAAAGCTTACGAAAAGGGGCGTGGCAAAAACTTAAGAATTTTAACACCAAGTACAGTACCTTCTCTCCTTAATTGCATATAATTTTCTTCCTAACAGCCTCAAACGTATTATCATCATCATTATTATTTTAATTAAAATTGCACACTATTGAGCATTATTTAATATAGTAGCTATGCAAGCCTCCAAAAGGTTCAAAAGAATTTTTGAGGCAGATCTATAGGAAATTTCAAAGAAATAAATAATATTTTCTCACTTATTAATTCTCTATTCAAATTGAGGTAGTTCATGGAAGTGAAAATGACAGAATATAACACTTTCACACATAAACGAAAGTGTTGAACTAACAAATAAATTAAGTTTGAATAAGGAGTATTAAAATACAGCGGCGTCATTTGAAATTTCAAATGTTATCATTCCTTATTTTAGAAGGCATCCTCAAGAACTTAATTGTCATTGGAAATTAAATTAACATTTATTTATACTGAAAATGTTGTATAAAAGAACACAAGAATAAAGGGACTTTAAGTGTTCTCTTAAGCATTTAATTTAGAATTTCAGAGCTATATCAGAGAAAAAAGCTATAATGACTTTTACTTACCAGTTTTCTTTTAAAGACAGAAAATCACGCATACGTGCGCTCTTATACTCAAAAAATTGTATACTTTTTCTAACTACAGGAGTATATAAAATGTATATCTGGATGTATGAACTCCTAAACATAGTCAGCAACTTTCTCTGATATTATTAGTATACAATTCTAAACACTAAGCTAATACAGTACTAGAAGTATTGTTTGGCTGCTCTACCATGGGAGAGAATAACTGATGAATAACTGACTTTCTTTTACTTAATAATGTGTAAAATTTGGATCACATTACAAAGATAAAATAAGGGTTGTCCCCAAATCGCTAAAGTGAAGAAATTTGATGGAGGATACATTTCTTTATTTGTTCCTATTGCAGCGGAAATTGTTACGACCACAAATCTTTTTCAGCCATTCTGACGTATTTTTTTTTCTTTTGGAAAGGCTGTGGAAAAGAATGCCACGAGCCAAATAAATTGGATAAAGGCGTCCTCCGGTCCTTGGGCCACATCTATTTGTCTGTTTGTGAGATACGAGCAACAACAAAAACGACAACCAGTTTTATTTAAACCCACAATGGCAACACCGACACCACCTCTTCTTCCATATTCGCGACACGTACGGTAACTTTCCTTAAATTAACTTTTCGTCACGACTTCAGTAACACAATGGGTTAAGAGTGCAAATTACCATCGAGGAATTCCCAGTGAACTTGAAGAAACGACGGCCTCTGGTTCTACCGGTATAATCAGTGCTGCAAAAGAATTATACAGCCATATTCACATCCATCGTCTCCAAAATTCCATTGTCACAAAGCACTGCCGCATTACCTTTGCACTCTCTAAATATTCGGTGAGGCAGAAGATGCTGAAGATACGTTCCGCTGTAGTCATCATATCATCTCCACTTCCTTTCACTGATTTTGTAGTGTGAATTAAATCACCATTTGATTATTTTTACGGTCATATAGGATTATACATTCATCGCTCTAGAATAACTCAACTGTTTGTTGCTTCCTTGAGAAAATAATGCATTTCAATCACCGGTTTGTAGAGGTTAGAGGTTACAAGAAGCAGGATTTCCGCATCCCTGCCATACGTAGGCATTTTATAACAAACGAACGAGCTGGTGCTGTGCGAAATTGTGTATTCGAAGATTCAGGGTTCAAGCCCCCCGGGGCCGAACAACTTCTCTGCTACTTGTTATCATCGCTACGTTCCCTACTTCTTCACTGCCATATCAGAACTTGGCTAATCGAGAATTGCAAAATTAATGTGGCATCATTAGTACCGCAGGCACCAGGTTCATTTCACTCTAGGGCTTACAGACGACTGTAAAATTTATTAAGGAGCTTTGCACACTGCAAGAGGGAATGTCATTTCTGATGTAAAAGAGAAAATTTTGTTAAGGGGAGCCGGAACAGCCTATCTCAGCAATGTTAAAATGAGAGATTTCTGGTGAGCTTAGCTCAAGAACCACTCAACGCATCAATTTGAAACTTTTATTTGTTATTTTACAACACTTTCACAATTATTTAAAGGCAATCGATCCTATTTTGGAGTTTTAATAAAGGATATGTGATTTTTAAAATAAATTTGAATTTACTTCTAAAATATTAATTTTTTTAAACTTCAAATTTTCGCATAACGTTCTACAAGTACCTATAAAAACAGTTTAAGTATTGCTTAAATTCCAGATAAAATGTAGACTTGTAGCTGCAGTAGTTTTATAGATGAGCGCACCCAAAATATAAAAAAACCCAGAGAAAATCAACATTAAACCTTTGCTATGTTGGAACTACACCTCAGAATTTCCCCACATCTTTATGCTGCATCCTTTTCTTCATCAGCATCCTTCCTCTTTCGTTTTTCACTCCTTCTCTTCTTCCTAGACTCCATGGCCACTTGCTCTATGGTATTATTATTTATTTTGTTAAATTTGGTGAATTGTTAACAGCAGCCAATATCTTACCTGTCTCAATTCCCTTGCCAATGCTTCTCACACCATAAGCAAACCTTACATTTACTTCTATACCACTTTCAATAGTTCTGGATGTTTCAAATGTATATTCTTTATTACACATTTGGTAACTGAGTGATGGTGTAGCCAATAATCCATTTCGTTTCTTGGTGTCCTTTGATACGACAACAATTTTTATTTTCACAAAATTTACACGGTAAAAAGTTTCTATATCTAGTAACTGAGAACTTGTTGATCTAATATCATTATTAACTTTAGTTAAATTGTCATCACTGCCATTACACAATGAAGAAACCAATTTTTTCCTTGAAGAACCAGTTTTAACTTTACATTCATTGCCAATGTTTGAGGTTGGGTTTAACGAAGTCAATATATTGTCATGTGTTACTACACTGTTTTTCCATTTTAGGGGTTGCAACTGTTTAATTATGTAATCGGGATTAATTAAACTGTTTATACTGGTTCCCATGCCGATTTCTTACACCAAAATTATTGCTTCTTCCCATCTTAAAAACAGCATTAGTACGTAATTCAAAACTGACTAAACAAAGCATGGAAGAATTCATATCAGATACTCATATTAATATTAATAGAAAAAGCAAGGACTTCCTGTCCTAATAAGGGTGTGCTCTGGAATATAGCTTCAATAAGGTTACAACTAAGGAGAGAAATGGCTAATAGGTGGCGTGACACACTGTGCAGCCTTTTAAAAATGAGTCTCTTTAGAAATTTTAAAACTATGGGACAGGAAAATAAATATCGTTATTTGCTTCTACAAACTTCAGGGAAGATTTTTTGGCAATAACTCATTTTATGAAATTTCACCCCAGAATCCCGTTTTGGCTTCCCTTAAGGAGCTTTGCACAGTGCAAGAGGGAATGCCATTTCTGATGTAGAGAAATGAGAATATTGTGTTAACGTATCTGTCATATAGGCACTTGTATTATCGTACTGAAAGTTTGCCAGTTTTATTTTACTACCCCATGTAGCAAAGAAACGACTGAAAGCGTGTTTTCCTACTTTAACTGACGTCCTGTGGAGAAAAGGAGGAAGCGGTTAAGGACATCATAGTGGTCAAGCATGCTGTCAGAATTCTGACTTGCGTAGAACGTTTACTTGTATTTGTTGACAAAACAATGTGTCGCTTCTGTCAAAAGGAGTGCTCTCCACGATGACAGTATAAAACATCTGCTACGGATTCACAATATTCTTACTTTTACATAATGTTTAATTGTCCTCCTTTCATAGAAACAGTATCCTCCATTCGCTCTATTCGCGACGCCGTTGTGGAAATAAGTTTCGAAGTACCTTCTTTAGCAACCGAGGTCGTTATCTTATCAGTATATATAATAGCGACTACTGTTGACATTTACTTCCGTAACGTTCCACAGAACATAGAAATGCTATTAACTTTGCACACTAATACCCTCTGCCATTGTTTGCGAAGCATAAACACTTCTCTTTCTCGTGCGCAACTAACGAAGGGGAATAATTAACTTTTAATGTAATGAGGAGAATGAGGGAAAACTTAGAATACTTTGTGTCCTAGCAACACACTTTCGAACAGTGTTCATTCAAATCATACATGTACTACAAATGTTTCTAGACGATAACTAATTATATATATATATAATTATATATATATATATATATATAAAATACCTTCCGCAATATAAAAGTGTTTTATCATTTACCACGCACATTTTAATTAATATATTATACTGGAAAAGTAAAGCACAGAAGAAAATATTTCAGGCTTTGAAGTATCTGATTGTAATAATGTCATCTACTTGATAAGAAATTTAAAATAAATTACTTTTATATTAGTTTTATGTTTACTATGTTAATCACAGTACATGTCTGAAAGGAAGTCGGTTACATAATGAGCTTAGAGGGCTCATGGCGTATGCAAAAGTAAGATATCACAACCACATTTCTCATTAACAAAATAAACTGTGCCAACTTTACTTGTGCCCACCTCGGTAGCGTGGTGGTTGCACGTCTACCTCACGTTCAAGAGGTCCCGAGTTTGAATCTCGGTCAGGGTGAGTTACCTGGATAAGGTTTTTCCGAGGTTTTCCCTTATCCTGTAAGACGAATGTCGGGTAAGCTCCATGGACCCCGGGCTCATTGGAATATCATTTCAACCATTTCATTCATCGTTCGATATAACTAAATGTTCGACGTAAATTTTAAAAAAAAAAAATTGAACTTGTAAAGGAAACTAGATCAATTTTCAATTCAATTTCCCAGTTAAGTACAGAACTGGAATGAAAACGACATCAAAGTAAATTCAAGCACTATACTTTGCTTGTCGTATTTTAGAATAAAAAGTAACTTTCAATATTAAAAATGTTTCTTTATTATCTTTACTAGAAAGAAGCACTACTTAAATTCTAATTATCATTTAGACAATTTTCCACTAGCTAGAGTGAATTCTATCAGAGATTTAGGTGTTACCATGACCAAAGACTTATCTTTTAGTCAACACATTGCAATTATAACCAATAACTCCCTCAAAAAATTGGGTTTTGTATTCAGAATCTCCACAGAATTAAATGATACTGAAGTTATATTAATTTTATACAAAGGCCTTGTTCGAAGTAACCTGGAATATGCTTCAGTTGTATGGTCACATATGTTTAAATGTTATAACGGTCACCTGGAGAAAATCCAGAAAAGATTTCTGATATATATATATATATACCACAAAAACCACGGCATATTCACTTATAATTAGTGTAGTCCATATGTGCAACTGCTAAAGGAATTCAAAATAATGTAAATCTCTGGTTGTAGAATACTTTCTGATCAATTATTCCTTTATAAACTTGTGAATAAAATAAACAGATATAATAAGCAAGTAAACTACCTTAGAGAAAGAAGGCGAGGGAGGAAAGGAGAAAGGTCAGGAAGTAGGAAAATAAAGCTTGATAGGAATGTTGCATGTAAGGAATTTGTTTGTTAAGGGATACACTGGAAGAATCGCTGGATGGTAGATGAAGGAAAAAAGAAACTTAAAAAGAAATACCGGGTTGAAATACATATATGTAAACAAGCAGAGGCAAGAGGAAAGCAGAAAAGAAGGAAGAACTAAGAAGCCAGTAGAGAATCCGTTCCAGCATCAAATATAATGTTTCACTGATTGCTTTTGGAATCAGCATAGCCGCTTAATCTAGGGCTTAAAACTCAGGTTCCCGGCCACGGATTGCACCCGCTTTTGTGTGTAGAGTTTAAGTGTCGGGTATAGCATCGGTGCCTAATCTGTATCGTGAAGGAAGTGAGAAGCTGCGACAGACAGTGGAGCTTGTTCCGTGAGCTTCCTCTTCAAGTGTAAATTTTGTATCTTTGGACAGCGGACATGTATTTTACTTACTTCTGTATTAATCATGCAGGTTCACTATTGCATAACTTACGAGGGCTGTTCAATAAAGAATAATCATAATATCTTTACGGTCAAAATTTTTCGCACTAAAATTCAATCTTATTATATTCTGTTAGCTTAATGTGAAACAAACTCTCCCGATTGTGAGAAACAGGCAAATTTAGACATGTTCAGTATCGCCTACTGCTGCAATGGAGTTAACACGCGAGGAACAATATGCGGCTTTCAAATTCTGCTTTCGTCTCAACAAATCTTCATTTGAGCCCTATACAATGTTACACAGCTCGAAGCTGGTTTAAAATGTTTAAAGAGGGGAGACAATCAATTTCAAAGGAAGGTGAACTTGGTGCTCCAGCTACTGCTCTTACAGTAGAAAACATCAACACTGCTGCTGCCATTGTGAGAGGGGATCGACGAATTACCTTAAGATCACTTGCTGAAATACTGAACATTTCACTGGGTGCCACCCACACGTTGGTGACAAACATTACACATGAGACGTGTTTGTGCGCGATGGGTTCCAAGGTTGTTGATTCCCGAACAAAGGACATTCGCATGCAAGTCTACATGCAGTTATAGTTGATGTTAGAGGAAGGTCCGGAGTTTCTTTCAAACGTAATCACTGCTGATGAAACTTGGCTACATCAGTTTGATCCTGAGAGCAAACATCAAAGCTCAGTGTGGAAATCTCCTTCATCACCAACCCCCCAAAAACGCAAAGGTGGTTGTTTCTGCTGGGAAAGTTTTGGTCATCTCATTCTTTGATATTCAAGGAATGGTTTATCAGCATGTTGTACCTGCACACACATCAGTAACTGGACAATACTACAAGTATGTCCTGAAAACATTGCAAGTCCATATCAGGCGCAAAAGACCACATATCCGTGAAGCAGGCTGGATGCTGCACCACGATAATGCCCGGCCGCATATTGCCAATGTTGTTGCTGAATATCTTGCAAAAATCAACGTGAAGTGCATCCCTCACCCTCCCTATAGTCCGGATTTAGCCCCATGTGAATTTTTCTATTCCGTAACTTGAAGAAACGCCTTCGTGGGAGGCATTATCCATCACCAGAAGCAGTGGTGAAGGCTGCGGAGGCGATTTTGAAGGATTTCTCAAAAAATCGTTCCAGCATATCTTTGAAGACTGACAGAAACGCTGGGACAATTGCATCGTATTCAGGGTGGACTATTTTGCGTAGGACCTTCAAAATTATGAGGATGAGTAAAGGTACGTTGTCAAAAACAAATTGTGATCATTCTTTATTGAACAGTCCTCGTACCTTGGCTCCATTCGGGATTTATTTCACCTGCATTTTGTTTTCTGATACCGAGAAAAAGACTTCAGGTTAAGAAGGCAAATGTTAAGTCTTTGACTGCAGTACCCTTAGTTAAAGAATGGGGATCTGAAGGTGTTTCAACCTTGTTTAATTCTTAACTAGTTTAAGCTGGGATTTATATCGGCAACAGAAGCAAATACAACAGGATGAACAATTGAATAGTTATCCCGAAAGCAGATCTAACCTACAAAACATCGAAGGTTGAGTTTACAGTCAAACACCGATGTCACGGTCTGCTGGGTTAGAAATAATACATATTCCTTTCAGGATTGATTTATTAATTCTCCGTTGTAGACCAACGATGGCTAAATAATGAAGGAATTAATCAGTAGCAGTGTTGAAAATCAATTAAACAAAGGTCGTAGACGGCCAACAAACATAACTCAGTGAAAGTAAGTTTTAATAAATATACTCACAACAAAATATAATTAAAGCTTCTTCTTTTAATTTTCGCAACAATTTATAGTTCTTGGATTAGATCTCTTTTCAGGATAACTGTTCAATTGCCGAACATTAAAGTCCCTTTTTATATCAGTATCTAAGTTATAGGAATGATAATAGCTGCTTATAAAAGTAGAAGTCTCTGCAGAATTAACATAATCACAAAACTAAGAAGTTATTATAGAAATGCTATTGTGCAAAATATTCCTATTGTACCAGCAATGAAGACAGCAGTTTATGCTACTCTTAGCCACTACATGTCAAGTGACTCTAAGCCACAAGGTTTCAGCTCATGGTGCTTTTATAACAAAAGTATTGCACAAGGTAAATGTCCACCAAGTCATGACAGAATGAAAGTTAAACTATCAGGGGAAGTAATTACTAAAATTATGCCCCTGTACCAACGACTGGCTTCTGATGAATTACTGACTAGATGCATTCGTGGTACAACCCAGAATCAGGATGAGTGTCTGCACTCATTGATATGGCGTAAGTGTCGTTTATGTCATCAAAAGGAATAGCTATTGCTGCTGCTAATGCTATTTCAGAATTTAACATGGGTTGCAGTGCTACACAGCAACTGAAATGTAGGTTTAAAAAATATTTAGTGTAGTGTGCAAAGCTAGTAAGAAGGAGAATTTATGAAAGTGCTCGATCAGCAACTGAAAAGAAGAAAGCTGCTAGAAGCAGGACTAGAATATCCAAAATTGCCAAAGAGACTTCCAATCAGAGGAAGGAGGGGACAACTTATGCTCCATGACATTTCTGAGGATACAGGTAGCCTGAAAAAGCTATGAAATGCATGCTTACACATATGTTGATTTTTCTCAACTTTACATTTTTCAACACATAAAATGAGCATGGCGTTGTGGTTTTAATCCAATTGTACTGTAACTTTACATGCATGTTGTGTAGAGACACTTAAATAAAACTAGTGATTATTTTTGGTTTATGTTTATTACTTTTTTAAAAAAGAAATATTCAGAAATTGGCTAATTTTTATAGGAAATATGTTTGTATGGGAAACAATTCTGCCTGAGCAAAGAGTGCTATGATTACAAAGCAAATCACCTAATTTATTAACACCACCATAACAAATAAGAAGAGAATAACATTAGTCAGCTACTTTAAAACAGTTGACGCCAGCTAACTTTTGAAAATGGTCATTAACTTACATAATATATTTATAAAATAATATCTCGGAAAGTAACAGTCACAGAAGTCTAAAACTTGGTATACCGTTTACTAGTAGCTTCTTTATATTGTATGGAAAAGTTTAGCTCAATAGCGTATTTAGTAAAGAAATTGTAAATTTCAGTCCCAGTGCCCCTTAAATTTGGCATCACTGCTCTGTAAGGGCAGCATCTTCTGAAGATAAACGTGGAATCTGTGGCCCACTGGCTTCAAATGTCCATCCACAAAGCTATTTCAACTTCTGTGGACGATAGGTGGACCTGAATATTCCTAAATGCTGTAAAACATTTTATTTAATTTTGCATTACTAAGAAGCACCAAGATTTCATAACTACACTACACTACACTAGATGCGACGTTCATCGTAAATAATTACAAAGTTGAACCTTCAAGTTACACGACTCTTAACACTTACAGCCCACGCCCTTTGAACATTTCATCTAGAGTTTCTTTCTTTTCTTTGAGTAAGCCATTAGACCACCTGAGAACAGGGGGTTCCATTTTTATAAATTACGATCATTACTCGGCCCAGAGGCTCCACCCTCCTGTTACAAATTGCAGCTGTTAATTACCAATTAACGGCGGCCATTACATGTGGTACAGGTAGCATGAAAATAAACTCTTTCGCTTCTCTCGTAGTTAATTATAGCTAGACCAAGAGTTTTTCATAACTTTTCTACCACCTTTGAAAGATAAATTACTGTACACGACCAAAAATGACGTAGACGTTTAGCTTTGGCGGCATTTCTTCAGTAAGTGAGTCGTCACACACTCTCAGGTCTGTTTTATCTCAAACATCAGCTCTCGCTACCGTCACGTCAATCCCCGAGAGGGCCACTTGCCACAGCTACCCTCAAAGCATCTGTAAACGTGCACCTTCCTTTCACGATGTGAGGGAGTCAAAGATTTGTGTTGCATCCTTCAGAAGTACTTGATGAAACTGTAGAAAATACCGATATATCATCTTTGATTTAAATTTTAGTGTTGTTATGCAAAAGTTCTTAAACGTGATACCAAGATAACGATTTCACTTCAAACCTAATATGAGGGCTCCTCAATAAAGAATGATAGCAATTTTTGTTTGATAATGTACCTTCACTCATCCGCATGCATCCTTATGCAAGTAACCACAAAAATGCTTTATTTACTATTTATTTAAAGCTGCACTACTTATTTCTTCTCAGAAACTATTGTATAAATTTTACAGTTCTGCTGATTTAAGTTCAATCAAGTTAACTGGAGAAAATTCACCAGTTAGGTTTGATCTTAGATCAAGAGGCCGTAAACTTATATCAATGTTTATACAACCAAAATTCTAAGTTTAGTTTGACTGAAGATCATTTTCATGTGCTTGAACTTAGGTTATATTTTATGCAAGCGGGCCTAGGAGGCAGTTTCTTCTTACTCCATGGGCCTGGATACCTTCGACGATGTTAGAGTGCTTTTTCATGTGTCCTTTGGGATTCCTTTCCTCCTCCGTGAATTAATGTTTATCTCCTTTTAATAAATATTAGTATTAAACGATGTCATCTCTTTATATAAAGTCCTATGTATGTCGATCCTCTCCCAATAGATGCTGATGTTAATTGATGTCATCTGTCTGTATAAAGCTTGTTGATCTCAATTGTATTATCTTGATGTATCTCTCTCTTCTATTCCGTAGTTGTGCTCTGTTCTGGTTGTAGTCTTCTTTGGCTAAATTGGATACCAGTTCTGTCATAATTTCCAACTGTTTATAATCTTCTTCTTTCCTCACTATATCCGCTTTCCTTGTAGTTTTGTTTTACCTTACTGTAATTCGAATATATTCCACTCTTGTAGAGCCAAACTGAAGAATTCAATGTCATAGCCGGGATTTGAACCACGGATCTTCCGGTCTTCGTCCGGTTGCTCTAAACCACTGAGCTACTATGCCCAACATGCCGACATGACATACGAGTCAGTTGCAGAATTTAATGTCATGTCCGCATATTGCCATAGCAGCTCAGTGGTTTAGAGCAACCGGACGGAGACCGAGAGATCCGTGGTTCAAATCCCGGCTATGGCATTGAATTCTTCAGTTTGGCTATACTCTCCAAACCTAGCCTACACATGGCCAGTTTGGAAGAAATGATTATTTCCAACATATACCTCTATTTGTATTTCCTATTATTTAAGGTGTTAAAATTCTTAATTGTATATTGTTAAACGTAGATTACAGAAAGTAAAATTGGAGAATACAGAAAATTTAATATAAACCCGTGAGATACATGATTATATCCCAGATATAGTTCTGAATCAGTGTATCTTCATCTAATAAATGGCACTGGGAGGTTATTTTTACCCAGACAAGGCTAATTTTTAACAATATTAAAATTTGAATATATAGAAAACTAAACATTATAAGAAATTGAAATTCGGTATGATTACTGTATAAGGATGTGTGCATTTAACTACCGTATAATATTTAAATTACGTTCACATAGGTTCATGCAAAAGGGGCATAAATCACACCGTGTGTTCTGAAAAAAATATTTCACCCTATATTTCAGGTTCACTTTACTTGTAGGAATTTAAAGCTACATGCACCAAGTTTTATTCTAAATAACCTAAGATACAGTTTCATAATATCGGCTAAATGAAAATTGCATATAGTTTATACTATGCACATGAAAAATTAATTAGTTTTGAGTAAAAAAAGATAATATTTTTAAGGACTGAATATTTGTTTTCATCAACTTGGTAAATCACATGAATATAAATGTTAGCCGAATGTGTTTAAGGAACATTGACAAATAACCACTACACATTTTGTGTCAATATCTTTTATAGTTTTTGAGAAACATGCACCTAAAGTATAAAAAATCAAGGATTTGGGAAATCACAATCAAAGATTAAGCCCCATTCTCAGGAAGTGGGCGTATCATTACGCCGCCATATTTAAATCGACGAATTAAAGGATTTTAATACCAGCTGACAACCTATGTTTTATATATATAATTTTAAAGCTAAAATATTTTATAATTTTTTAACATTGAAACAAAAAATGGATTTTTTTAAACCTATCGACCTCTCAGTGCCCTTAATGGCTTTAACATAAGACTCCACATAAAATATACTTACAAATAATCCAAAATTCCAAAATGATCATAATAAACTAAATTTGTTTTGGTTTTTAATTTTAATATATTTCTTAGAAATTGATAAGCTTTTTGTAGAAGTTACCAAAATATTATGGGATTTCAAAAGCTCCAGTGAAGAAATAAGCACTCGAAAGTTATACAACGGTGATTAAATAAATAGTAAAAGTGAGTGCTTCTTTGGTAAATTAGAAACAAAGCCCCATATAAATCACTGGATCGTTTTCAAATACAAGTTACAATAAATAATATCACAAAATACCTCACATGCTCAAACCAACTCTCAAATTACTCTGGTCTTTACCATTAGACAGCTACGCTAACCACTACACCACAAGTAGTTCGAGAAACGTCTACCTTATTTTAATTAAGCCCTGTGTGTTGAGAGCTTCAAATAACAACGTCATCCTCCTTAATTAAACGGCCTTTTAGTTCTTAACCGAAGGTTATAAAAAATCCATTACTGTGATGGCTTGATACGCGATAGGCCTCAATATAATTTCTGTGTAAACAGTAGGTTGTTTGTAACACACTGCTAGAAAGCTTCTTTCAATTATAACTTGCGTGTTGGTTGGTGTCAACTCCACTGAAGAATTTATGTGCATTGTACACAGCACTTACACTTAATTACTTCATAACTGTCATTTACAGTAGCCGTATAATAAGCTTAAGCTTGACTTTTCGCTACTTGAATGTCATTTGTTAGATATTGCTAGTAACTCAACTGTTAACTGTATGGAATGAGGGAAAAGAAAATGATAGGAGCAGTCACTGACTAGAAACAGAAAAAGAGCTTACACGTCGAATTGTAATCTGTGTTTCTATCACCCGAAAAATTACCGCAAAATGTATAACAAATCTAAAAAATTAAAAGATATTTCACTCCTGGATGAAGTTAACCACATAGACGAACACACACCCACATACACATACACACACACACACACACACACACACACACACACACACACACACACACACACACACCCACATACACACACACACACACACACACCCACATACACATACATACAAAACAAAAACAACAAAACAAACTTCAATTCCAATTTGAATAATGTCCGTGAACCAATAAAACCCATCTTGTTCCATCTTGTTCCATCCACCAATAAAACCCATCTTGACGGGGAACAGAAGATCCGTGGTTCAAATCCCGGCTATGGCACTCAATTTTTCAGTCTGACTCTACACTTTTCTAGTGCGTCCTACACACGGCTAGTGTGAAAGAACAATTAATTCCCATTAATTGACCTAATAGTGGTCCGAACTATAAAGCCCGGGGCCTTAAAGTACTTACAGCATAGTAAGTCGTCATTAAGGTAGTTGTCTTATGTGTATACGAGAACTCCTATTGGTTTACCGGGAAAAACACGAGTCAGTTGGAGAATTTAATGTCATGTTGGCATGTTGGCCATATTAACTCAAGGATTTAGAGCGGCTAGACGGAGACCAGAAGATCCGTGGTTCAAATCCCGGCTTTGGCACTGAATTTTTCAGTATGACTCCAGCCTTTCCTAGTGCGTTCTACACACGGCTAGTGTGAATGAAAAATTAATTTCCTTTAATATTACTGTTTTGATATTGCAGCATAAATCGGAGTTTAGCCATTATGTCTCAGGGGTGCAACGCCAGTATAACATACCTTTACATCCAAATGAGAAACAGTTGTAAATTGTCAGCACCATTTCTTCAGGTACTTTGCTTAGTATATGGGCAGATTTTTTTAAAATATATAAGTATCTATGTATATCGATATATATTTCTTTATTTTCCTTAATTAACCGTTTTTATTATAAACACCCATGCCCAAGGCGGGACTCGAACACGCGACCCTCTACGTGGCGGAACGCAGGAGATAGACGCTCTAAAGACCGAGGCTACGAGGGCCGGCTTATGTTACCATGGCGGGATTAAATTTCAAATTGTTCTATAGAATTCGACTTTTCAGTGAATATTCATTTCTTTCTATAGAAATATACTCGATTGTGGAAAACGTTGATAGTGCCCATCACTAGCACAGTGCCCCGAACCGCATGTATTTTATTTATTCAACGTCCTACAACCTTAGGTCATATCGGACGAATGAATGAAATGGGTGAAATGATCGGTTAGTAACTAAGCTTAACTCAATTATTGATGAGAAAACACGCAGATTGAAACTTCAAATTTTAGAAATGTAAAAGCCATAATCATTGCTTTGAGTAAGTGTATTTTGGTATTACAAGTGAAAGTGACTATATAGTGATTCTATTTTTGCTTCTGTACTTGGTATTTTGCTTTCAAAGATTGAAAGCGGATTTCTCCACGTTAAAATATTGCTTCTAAGATACGTTACTCTATAGTATTCTATACGAATAGAATATATAGATTATACCTCAGGCTAGTGAAAGAAAATTCATCCTGTAATTTTATATAACTATATATGTTTCAAGCCCTCTAAACTTATAGTAATGAAAAATATAGTGAACCAGCTTTCGGCCTGACAAGCCAACATATTTATTGCTTGTGAATTTGTAGATTAAAAACATTTCTGCTAAAACATGAAGAAGAAACGTAATCTTGTGTTGGTAACATTAACTACAAATTTTTTAGTTTCGGAATTGTTTATGCATCGAGATTATACATATGACTTATAAATTCTCTTGCAGACTTAAAGTTATTATGTACTTATGAAGATCACATACGATATTATCAGTTTGAGTGACAGTAGATAACTACCTCATTACAATGCCCTAAAGTCAATGAAAAGATTACAAATGTGAAGATTTACCTTTTGTTCTTTGCATTTTCATTGAATCTATAGGTTTTCCTTTTATGCTACTCATTAGGAGGACTAAAATACATATTTTAAAACCACAAATTTCATTTAATTAGCCCTGTACCATTTACTGAAACACTGTATTGAACTTTAAAATGTATTCTTTCCATTCCAATTTTTCAGCATTTTTACTTGAAAATCCCCTCATTCCAGTACAGTTTATAAATTATTAGTTGAAATTCGCAACAGAGCTGCAGCATTTGTAGATTTAAAATTGTTGCGCACTAGTTAAAGATAGTAACTAATTTAGCTGAATTTAATTAATTTGCACAACTAGAATTCAATGACATGCAAAGAAAACCATTTGTTTTTCTTAAAATAATTAAAAATTAAGAAATTTCAGCACACTAATTTGTTTATATTTGTGTTCTAAGCTCAAATTAAAAACGTGGAACTGATATGACAAACCGTATGATCTAAGAAACTCATGACAGTACTTAATTATAAATAGAAAAATATGTTAACAACTATTTGACATAGCTCGTTAGCATTTTGTGTACGCTACATCTCTGTTCTGAGTACTTAGTACAAATACATTCAAAGCAATGAAGAGAGAGCTGTAGATTATATGGCTACTCCTGAGTAAATCTAATTTGGCTTTAATGTGAACGGTAATGTAACTAAATAAACTAAATATCGTTTTCTATTGTCTAGGGGTAACTCCGGGAGAGGGCGATCTAATTTTGGGGCGTAAATATCATTAGCATGGCATCCTATAGTACGATAGGAAGCAGGTGATCCTGCAACGTCGATTTACTGCATATAAAATAAAATTATTGATAATGAAGAGGCCTCTGAGTAAAATTAAGTAATATTTCACGGCCAATATGGAATGGGAAGGCGCTAAACACCATAGCAGTTAAAAGCCTACATAAAAAATGTACAAGAAGAGCAAGATGCTCGTCACAGACGGTACATTAGATTACGCTAAATCCAAATACGCGAGCTACGATTAAAAAACGTTTTCTAAATGGAACATAATTTTATATTATAAATTTAACCCTGAGCTGATAACCATAAGAAGCCAAATCCTTATCCAGTTAAATGCTCGGCAAAAATTGAACGTTGTCTCTGTTCATACGATTCTGCCGTGCTCTGCATACCGATTGTACGACAAAATCATTCTCAAAACAAAAATGCTCATCTCAAATATTCACTACTTATTAAAAATTCATCAGAAAGCTCTCTCATAATTACATTTCATACTAGTAATTTTGAAAATATATTCTGGAGCTAGAGTTCTCCTACAGAGTAAATAAATAACGTTTGAAAAAACTTCATTGTAACATTTTATGTCACATGTTGACGCCAATTTATATCCGGATAAACGAACTTACAGTCCATTGCTATTGTTGCCTTCAAACATTAGTCGGTTAAGATTTTGATGTATTTATTTATTTGTTTAATATTGTGTAAACTCAGCTTTAATCATTTAGCAGGTGACGTTTTATCATAAGAAGATGTTCTTCATTTAAAGGTGGCACAGTTATTACTAAGCCTTTTGCTATATTATGCTCTAACATTACCGGTTTGTCTTAGAAAGAATGTGTGTGTGTGTTTTTTTTTTTTTAATTTTACGTCCTCCAACGTTAAGTCATATCGGACGATGAATGGAATGGGTGAAATGATGCTCAAATGAGTCCGGGGTCCATGGAGCTTAGAGCTACCCGACATTCGTCTTTAAGGATAAGGGAAAACCCCGGAAAATACCTCATCCAGATAACTCGCCCTAACCGAGATTCGAACTCGGAACCTCTTGAACGTGTGGCAGACATGCTAACATCTACGCTACCGAGATCCTTATTTATTTATCTTACTGTTTATGGATTCTAATCACACAGCATTGTTCTCAATCTAAATTTTGAAATTTTTTTATAAACTGTTGAATACAAAGCTAGATTTTGTCGGTACCATCAGATAAACATTCACGTCATAATTTTTTTCTAAAGTAGTAGTAGTAGTAGTAGTAGTAGTAATAGTAGTAGTAGTAATAGTAGTAGTAGTAGTAATAGTAGTAGTACTAGTAGTAGTAGTAGTAGTAGTAGTAGTAGTGGTAGTAGTAGTAGTAGTTATAGTAGTAGTAGAAATAGTAGTAGTAGTAGTTATAGTAGTAGTAGTAGTTATAGTAGTAGTAGTAGTAATAGTAGTAGTAGTACTAGTAGTAGTAATAGTAGTGGTAGTAGTGGTAGTAGTAGTAGTAGTAGTAGTAGTAGTAGTAGTAGTAGTGGTAGTAGTAGTTTTATTGGTTCTTTGGATCATAATACATGATACAGAACACGTCCAGGATCTTTACAATTATTTAAGACTTTTCAGTATTTAACAATATGTACATGCGATATAAATTACAAAATTGAGCTATTACCTCAAAATATTAAATAAAGACATTGTGTATGCATTTATAAAATATCTTTAAAAATTAACTGTCAAATTAATTATAATATTCCTTTATGCTATAAAACAAGGGAGTGAAAGAAGTTTTTAAATCGATGCGGTGCAGGTATTTGCTTCAGATGATTGTGTAATTTGTTATAAGCTGGAGGCCAGTATATAGAAAACTTTTTTCAAAATAACTTGTGCTATGTGTGATTACATGAAGGTGATCTTTTATTCTGGTATCATGAGAATGTATCTGTGAGTTTGTTGTGTACGTACTAAGATTAGCTTTTATGTAGCATAATGTTTCATATATGTAAATACAGAGTAGGGGCAACACATTTAATTCCTTAAATCGTGATTGGTCTATTTCCAATATAATAGGACTAAATTTTTTCATGAAAATAGCTTTTAATTAGATAGACTTTTTGTTAAACCATTCATTTTAAGGATATGTATGACTGAAATTTCATGAACATTTTCAAAAAAATAACATTTTCCTCTTTTTAGTCTATAAAATAGTGTAAGCCTTCTTGAATCCAAAGAATGCTTAGATATCATCCGCAGGTCCTTTTTAAATGATCTAATCTAGTTTGAAAGTTACGTGAATACTAGTGTTAGATATGAATTCTAGTTCTTTATCCTTGTTTTCTCGCTATTGAAAATATCAGCATTTTTCATCATTTAAAATGCCCCTTGCGTCGAAGTTTTGGTGTTAGACTAATGGAACTTGCTATACACGTTCATAGAGACAAAGTATACAGAAATTGCCCTGGTTTTTTATGAGATGCATTTTAAGCACACTTTCTTTGATCAAAACACAAACATTACAAATTTTGGGCCAAAAAGCCAATTTCACAGCTTTACAAATTTCTGGAGCCTAAACCTAGTTCAAATTCAAAAAATGGATGTATTGGTAACGTGTTGTTAAAAAATTAAAGCAAAATTTAAGTTATTTTGTCGCAAGGAACTTTTTAGGTGACGTAACCAAAAATAAATAATTTTGACCATATTTTCCAAACGATCAAAGCGAAATGGACAAAATTTTGGCTCTATTATATTTGCAATAGACTACAACTGTGTTATAAATCTTAAAAAGCTAGTGTTATTAGTTCAGGATTTCAAAATCATAGGGACCCTTAAGATTTGTAAAATCTGAATTTCCAAATAATATACAAGTTTGGCTATGGTTGGTATCACTGTTAAGAGATGAAATACCAAAATAAACATTTTAAGTGAATTTCTAAATGCCCAGTACTGGAATGTACCTACCAGTTCCTGTTAACCTCAGCAAAAGGCAAAATGTGTTACATCGGTACAGAATAAATTTGTTTTAGAACTCATTAACATTTTGATAACTTTATCTTAGGTAATATAAAATAGTAATTCGTTTATTTTAACACTGTCAGAATATGTTTTTCCTGCAATAAATTTAGATATGAAGCAACTAAGGCACATTAAATGGTCGACTGATTGAATAGCTAAATAAAAGCATTTCAACTTTAGATAAATTTATTTACTAAAATATAAATTCCAGATATGAAGACCTCATCGCATGTTGTTAGACGAAATAAAGAGGATCACTTATTAAAAGCGAAAGATTGTTGTGTAAATTAGCCTTACTTCAACATTATTCTTAAGACAAGAAATATTTTTAAAATTTATTTTGACACGTTTCTCAAAGTTATTCTTGTTTTAATGTTAAGGAAAGTGAGTTCTATTATTGCATTTTAAGCTATACAGATGGTGAAAATTCTTTCTAAACTCGCCCACAGTTTAAATTTTCTGTGGAACTATTTCATAGTCTATGTCCGCCCGGAGAAAGAGTGCCTTTCAATTGTGAAATAATTATGATAATCGGTTAAGCGATTTCCGAGATTCCCCTGCAAACATAGACACATTTGAGCAATAGGTGTTGACGAAAATTACCTGTTTTAATCTTTATAAATTCCCTTGATCACATTTTCAAATCCTTGCATACAAATTCACAACCGTTAACAAAATTTTCTACACGTAACGTTAAGTGAAAGCGACTTTAAAAATTGGACCCCCATCCTTATTTTGAAGTCTTTAAATAGAGAATGTCAGATAAGACAACTCAGTTCATAAAGTTGTCGCTGAACACACCGACATTCAGCCCTCAGGTTAAATATTTTGTTTCAATGCACATTTTCTCACCTTTTACATAGAACGTCAAGACAAAGAACGCTTCCGAATAATTATTTATATGTGTACAATGAACTACTCTGAAAGCCAAAATTACATTTTAAAAGGTTTGAATGTATACATGTCTAATTTTCATACAAGTATGTCTCAGCCGATTTTTATGTAACTTGAAGCATGCATTTGGTTGTCTCGTATACAGCAAACTTTATTGCTTTCTCTGAAAAGGGGGATTACACCCCTTAAGTAGACTCCAAATAAGAAAATCAAAGCATGTCTTTTTTACAATCTTTTACAACACATGTAACAACACGTTATCATTATAATTTTTCCAACAAGTTTTATGTAGAAAATTTTGAGAAATCATTATAGGCATTTAAGAAGTTACATCTGTTTAATATTCCTATAGATACGTGAACAGTTTACCACGAAAAACAGTACCGTTCTGAAGGCAATGCTAATAGAAGGAACACATTTGTATACTCAAGTTGTTCTCGGGCAGCCAGCCAGGTGAAAATATGGGAGTGTGCATCTCTCCCACCATCACCATATTTATTAAATATTATAACCACAAATGAATCACGGTATATATAGTTCATAACTTATGAAATATAGAATATTTTGAAAACAAAAAAGTGTTAAAATGTATAAAAATGTATTTTAAGTGTTTTTAATATTTCGTTATGAAAGTCTGTAGAGTTCCAGAGAATTTAATGATATTAACTGTGTTGGTATATGGCATACCGGGTACCTTTAAATTAAATTTAAAAATTATATAAATGTGAGCTAGTTTTGAAATTTCTGCCTGAAAAAAAATTAGTCGATATACGTGTAAATTGTCATTAGAATATTTGCCAGTAATTTAGCAAGCTTGGCAAATATAAACTGTATGAATGCACATATACCCGTAACAACAGTAAAAAAGAGGACCTTTTAAGACAAAAATCTCAAATGAAAGTAAGAGAAGATTTGGAATTAGATTATTTAGAAGGAAAAATTATAAACATCACAAATGAATGGAGATATGTTGTACTATAGGCCTAAAGGAAGTAGGCATATGAGAATATGAGTATATATATATATATATATATATATATATATATATATATATATATATATATATATATAGTTTGTGGTTATAACATTTAATAAATCTCCTGATGACGGGAGAGATTCACACTCCCGAAAAGTCGATTTCTAATCGTCTTTTCACCTGGCTTGCTTCCCGAAACCAACTTGAGCATATTTGTCGCCAGGAAAGCGTCAGGTCTTATTTTACTTTTGTATATTGTTAGTGGCTGAATGCTATTAGCATCAGTGAAAAACATTTTATTACTGTTTTTGGGACATCACATGACATATAAGTTGCATATATAAGAAAGAAGATAGAAGAGAAGGAAAAGAAGAAAGAGGATGGAAAAGTAAAGTGAAAGAGATGTAGGGAGATGGAAATTTGAAGAGAGTAGACGAGGTAGAAAGAGAAACACTGCCAAGATGAGGGTTTCTGCATTTTAAGGAATAACGTGAGCAAGAGTTGTGGGTTCTGCTGTCTTCTCATATGGCTCTTCTCTTAATATCCGTCAATAGATATGAGTAACATGTTCAAAACTGAAAAATATTTCAAAGGTTTCCAACAAAATTAAGTAATAGAAGATTGCAAAAAACGGTCGATTTTTATGCCAATACAGTGACTTATTTTGGCTGAGCATATTTTATGCTAATGCCAAGAAAGAGCCCCACGGCACAGAATTCCTGGTATGATCGACTCACCCCTCTAGCTGACGTCTTGAATTTTGTTTTCTACCAAGCAACTCATCTCATTTGGCATTTTTTCCTCTCACGTTTTTATGTCCGTCTAGCACCCGACTTAATGTCCGACCTTTGTCTCGGTACGTTTCGCAGTTAAGGAAGCAATTAAAAATAACAAGCGCGAAGTCATTCACACATCGTAAGTACGGGCGTACTTCCGTCGCTTGGGTTCTGCACCATGCACCTACTCGTTTGTTTAGAAATTAAGTCACCACTAATTTACATATTCGGAACCAAATTCCAAGCTGCAACTTCATTACGACTACAGAAAAACACAACGATAATCTCATAATAACATTATTTACGGCATGTTTCAGAAATGTTTTATGTGACGATATATTGGCTTTATGAGAATTTGTAGGGCAGATATTCTCCATACTTTTCTGATTCATTTCATATATGTATCGTATTTGTTGGTAATTTATAACTAATATAAAAGTAATAACAAAAACAAGCCTAAACACTTTTTGTTTCGTTATTTTTATTTTTAAAATCATTTAACATGTTTTTAATTTTTACAGAATAGTAGCTAAAGGTATTTTTCTCTGACACCATTAGATTTGGAAAACACAAATTCACACCAGTAATTTTTTAGTATTAGATATATATTTTAATATCGGTGTTTTAAAATATTTAACACCAATGAAAAGTTACGGAGTTATTAACTTTTTTGGATTTAATAGAGGGAATAACTTAAAAATACATAACTTATGAACTATGGATATTTTGAAAAAAAAAAAAAAAAAAAAAGCATGTTAGCCTGTACAAAAGGATGTATTTTAATGCTGTTAAGGGAAGGCTACGCCGAAAATGTTGAAAATCATGGGAGTTTCTTTTTTGGCGTTTTTGATAGCTTAGGGTTTGTAGTAGATGGCATGCTATTTTTACCATTTGAACCATTTTAGGAGATCAAGCGATAATTTAAAGAGACCTTTAACAATCGTTAAAAGTAAGAATCAATACTTAAAAATTAATTTTCTAAGAAGCTTTTCTCTAACCCTCTTCACTATACAAAATGCCTCACTCGTCAAGTTTTTCATTTAACTTGGTGAAACTTACAGGATAGGTCCATAATATGTAAATTGGAAACTTAACATTCCCCTTTTCTGTTAATTCTGATATTTTGAAAATTATAAGGTTTAAAGAAATAAAAAAGTTATTGGAAATTAATTGTTCTTTCACACTAGCCGTGTGTAGGACGCACTATGAAGGGGTAGAGCCAGACTGAAAAATTCAATGCCATAGCTGGGATTTGAACCACGGATCTTCTGGTCTCCTTACAGCCGCTCTAAACCATTCAGCTACTATGGCCAACGTACCAACATGACATTAAATTCTTCGAGTCACGAGTCAGTTGGAGAATTTAATGTCATGTTGGCACGTTGGCCATAGTAGCTCAATGGTTTAGAGCGGCTGGACGGAGACCAGATCAGTGGTTCAGATCCCGGCTATGACATTGAATTTTCAATCTGGCTCTACCCTTTCAAAAAAGTTAATATTTTCAAAATGTGGCAAATAGTTTAGAACAAATGCTACAAGAATATTCCAACAATAAGACTGAGGGTCTTTTAAAATTACCCTGTACTAGCCGAAAACAAAAATTGAACTAAAAGCCCAAATTTTATGAAGCGTAGAACATTTTTAATTTTGTACAATATTTTCAGAAAAAAATTAATAATTAATGAGCTATTTGGAGTAGCAACATGAAAATTTGCATACAAGTTGAAAATGATACTCCGATATGTGGCTAAATTTTCATAATGACAGGTTTATTATTATAGAAGTGGAATTTTCAGTGTAGGCTTGCCTTAATAACTAGTTATGAGATTCTGTACAGTACCAGAGAACTTAATTATATTAACCATGTTGGTATAGAGCATACTGGGTACCTTTAGATGAAATTTATAAATTATATAAATGCGAGTTAGTTTTGAAATTTCTGACTGAAAAAGATTAGTCGATATACGTGTAAATTTTCATTAGAATATTGCCAGTAATTTTGCAAGCTTGGCAAATATAAATATCCATATTCATATTTATTGCAACTTAATACAGTGTTTGAACACAATTAAGCCATGTTATTTGTAATACATACTCTTTCTTAAAAGTAAACGATCAGAAATATCAAAAAATTGTCATTCCTCCTCTCTCTCTCTCTCAATCACACACACATTATATACAAAACATAATTATCAAAATCATTGAAGTTGTCATCAAAATATTCATCTATACTGTAATAGGCTCTGCTTAACAAGAATTTAGTCAGTTTAGATTTAAACTTAGCTGACAGTATTTTTTAGACTTTCCGGAAGCTTATTAAGTAGTTTTGTAACAAAGTATTGGGACTTATGTTCAAAAAGTTTTAGCCTGTGACCTTTAACTATATAGTTATTCTTTCCCCTTGTTTCATATGTGTGGACATCGGAATTTGTGGAGGTTATATTCCTGTTATGTACAAAAAGTATTGTTCGCAAAATAAATATGCAGGGAAGAGTATGTATGTTTAATGTATTAATGCACCTATATACGTAAAATCAGTAAAAAAGAGGACCTTTTAAGAAAAACATCGCAAATGGAAGTAAAGGAAGGTTTGGAATTAGATTATTTAGAAGCAAAAATTATAAACAACACAAATGAACGGATACATGTTGCACTATAGGCCTAAAGGTAGTAGACATACGAGAAAAACCAAGAAAACGTTGATAAAACATGTTTTAAAGGCCAGCATGGGTAGCACTGCCAAATTACAATTTGGATGAATATGGCAGAAAAGATTTGAAAACATAAATATATTAATAGAAATTAATTGTTTTTTCACACTAGCCGTGTGTAGGACGCACTATGAAAGGTTAGAGCCAGACTGAAAAATTCAATCCCATAGCCGGAATTTGAACCACGGTTCTTCTGGCTAGTGTGGAAGAACAATTAATTTCCCATAATTAACCTAATAGTGGTTAACTATAAAGCCCGGGCCTTAAAGTACTTACAGCATAGTAAGTCGTCATTAAAGTAGTTGTCTCGTGTGTTTATGAGAATTACTAGAGGTTTACCGGGAGAAACACGAGTCAGTTGGAGAATTTAATGCCATATCGACACGTTGGCTATAGTAGCTCAAGGGTTAAAGCGGATGGACGGAGACCAAAAGATCCGCGGTTCAAATCCCGGATATGGCATTGAATTTTTCAGTTTGGTTCTAACCTTTCATAAATATATTATTCACTATTTTTGCTGAAAGCACTTACTTACATAATAAATTCTCTAGTAGCTTTAGGCACTAATTTGATTATTAAATACACCGATGGTTATTAACATTAAATAAACGTCACCTGTCATTTTTTCTTTACGGTATTTGTAGGAAGTTACGTAAAACTTGCATTGCATGAAACACATAGAGAAGTAGTTAATCTAGCCGGTGATAGTCAACAGATTTAGATGTTCCCTGCTTTGTAGCTATCACTTAACAAAATCGTTACTCTTTCAAAGACTTTTGTATCACACGTTGGAACAGAATGTGTAAATGTGATTCTGCATAGACCTGCGCAACAGTCAGCTACGAAACAGTTGTTCCTTTTCGCAAATGTGATGCACTAATTCCTTATCTAATAGTGCAAATATAGTCGTTCGCCTAAACTTTATGGTGAATAAAATTCATTTAATATACTGAAATTTCTTGCAGAATATTTTTTCATCGATTATATCCTGAAATACGTTAATACAGAATTACCAGTACACTTATTAAGATTCATCCGGTTGTGGAATAATTATGATAACTATTTTGTTCATGGATTGGGAGGCAAGAAATAAAATATGAAGAAACATCCCTTACTAAAACACCTTTTAAAGTGTCTATTTTTGTCTTCATAGTTCTTAATAACTGAAACTTTTAACAATGTTTTGCTTCTTAAATCCTTAATTTTTTTGGGAAAATAAAAGTTTCCAACGCCTTCAATTTAAAGTTACGTATGCCTACAAACATTCTCATAAAATGTAATCAAATTAAGAAAACCGTCTCATGATTAAGTCGATAACACGAGTGTAGCTGTAAGTTTTTTTGGTATTTAATACTTGTTGTTTTGAGTTAGGTTAACACAGTAATGCTCGATGTCACCAACAGATGTTAAATTCCACGTTAACAAATGTAACATAACAATTGTCACAGCGCTAACACTAGTGTTAAATTTTTTGCATTTCACCAACCTGTTTGCTGAAAGTGTTAACAAGCACGTGTTAAAGCCAAGAAACTTGTAAATATTACAGCTATAGAAGGATGAGTCGTATTATTTTCTGAACGTACTGCGATGCGCTTTTGTTTTCATTTTCTTCAGCACACAGCTCAGTAAATGGCGGGTGAATAAAATCGTAAACAAAAGCCGTGAGAAAAATTTCTCATCGATGGAGAGAGAATTGTTAATTGAATTGGTGACGAAGTGTAAGGATATCGCGGAAAATAAGAGGACGGATGCGGTGAATGTAAAAGAGAAAGATGTCACGTAGGAAAATATTGGAAACGAATTTAATTCAAATGCATGTGTCACTACTACAAGCACCAAACAACTTGTCAGTATTACGTAAATTTAAAACGAGGTGCGAAGGACAAGTGGCTTAAACGTTTGAAGATGTGAGGTAGACAGTGTATTATACACATAATTGAGAGAATTATAAAATAGCAAAGTTATTAATACTTGAAGCAAATGCGAGATCGGCATATTCCTTTCGATGTATGTTCTAACTCAGTATTACGTAAATTTAAAACGAGGAACGAAGGACAAGTGACGAGTGACATGAACGTTTCAAGACGGCAGGTGGACAGTGTGTTGTCCACATAATTCAGTGAATTATAAATTCGCCAAGTTATTAATACTTGAAGCAAAGGCGAGAGCGGCATATTCCTTTCGATGCATGTTCTAACTCAGTATTACGTAAGTTTAAAACGAGGAACGAAGGATAAGTGACGAGTGACTTGAACGTTTCAAGACGGGAGGTGGACAGTGTATTGTCCCCATAATTCAGTGAATTATAAATTCGCCAAGTTATTAATACTTGAGGCAAAGGCGAGATCGGTATATTCCTTTCGATGCATGTTCTATCTCAGTATTACGTATATTTAAAACGAGGAGCGAAGAAGGACAAGTGACGAGTGACTTGAACGTTTCAAGACGGGAGGTGGACAGTGTATTATCCACATAATTCAGTGAATTATAAATTCGCCAAGTTATTAATACTTGAAGCAAAGGCGAGAGCGGCATATTCCTTTCGATGCATGTTCTATCTCAGTATTACGTAAGTTTAAAACGAGGAACGAAGGATAAGTGACGAGTGACTTGAACGTTTCAAGACGGGAGGTGGACAGTGTATTGTCCCCATAATTCAGTGAATTATAAATTCGCCAAGTTATTAATACTTGAAGCAAAGGCGAGATCGGCTTATTCCTTTATATGCATGTTCTAATTTCTCTTGTACTTCCGCAGTAACCTTCATAGCAACATGTTTCGACAGTCTATACCTCTGTAGAAAATTTTCTTCTGATAGCTCCTCAAAATCATTGCTCCTCATAGGTCGTACTCTATTACGAATGCCGTTTAGACGGTCTTAAATATAGCAAATCGACATCTACAGCTGAGTTCATGCTATTTACAATTGTTAAGGACAATTGAAATTTGGCTTGTTAGTTTAACAAGAGGCCTAACACAAGTGTTATTGTAACACCTGTTGGTGAAATGCAAGTTTTGTTTTGACTATTGTTAAACTCGTTGTTAAGTCTTAACATCTCTTGGTGAAATCGGGCATAAGAAGTGTAACCTGTAATGTTGTAACCTTCAATTTCCTGTCGGTTTATGGGGCATCATTTATTTGGGATTCTTTTATTACTCATTTTTGTGTTGTAGTTAGTTTTGTCATGATACAACACTCATCATTTTATACTACAGATAAATTTGTAGGCGCTTCCTATTATATTCATTTTAATTAGATTCACATAAACGTAATCGCAGGAACTTCATTGCTGCTATTTTTGATCTTCTTTGTTTGTGCCGGCCTCCATCCTTACCTCACTGCCATCTAAAGCTCAAGTATTGATATTATCTTTAGGATGTTATTATTTTTACTGTTTAGAATTAATTCTCTGTGTTACTTTAAGTGTGAAATATGTTCTTAAGTAATGTTTGATTGTATATACCATGTCATAGCTGCCACAACGTAAACGCATGTACATATTCACTTGTTTAAATTTTTGTTTCGTAAGGCTAATTTACGTCTTAACGTCTTTGATTCCAGAAATGCTACTTCTTGGGATTTCTCTGGAGAGGTTTCAAAATTAGAATTTGTGGAGATCATATGGTACATTTTTAAGTCACAGATAAAGAATTGATTAATTATCTATTTATGGAAGTGTGGTTATGTAGTTTATGCAGTTGAAATGCCATTTTGAATATAGCTACCGCTTAAGAATGTGACTGCAATGAACTCCAAAGTAAAAATATGTAAATTAACTTAATGGTATGCGTCTTACAATTATGGAGTACTTGTTCCAACGTACAGGATGAGGTTCCAAAGAACCTTCATCGCTGAAGCATGCTGCTGCCCACTGCTTCAACAAATTTATATTAGAAGACAAATAGTAAGCCTGGTTTAAACAAAATAAATACAGGTTTAAGAAAGACGGAGGGTTTGCCAGAATTTGTTTTCGAGAATTCCCCCCTCCCTAAAGAGGTGTGGCTTATGCTCAACTCACACCAAGGACATGCAGAACTCTCGTGGTCGCGACCTTGAATGTTAGCAACCATTACTTGTATTTTAACAACGTTGCAACTTTTCTGTCGAATAATGCCACTTAACGCCAAATGCCAGAGCAATCGTCACTGCCTCTTCTAATACACTGGAACATGTTTCTTAAACAGTTTGTGGGGAAATGCTTCTAATTCCTATTTCCATAAACAGCAAACTCATCATGCCTACCATTGTTTTTAAAGTATTCACCATTGTTTGCGCTTTGCTTCCTGTAACACCTGATATTTGTTAGCTATTTTTCCCAAATAAATTGTAGAAACACTCAAGCAGCAATATGGTTACAACTGTTACTCTAATAGCTTGACACGGACGTTCCAAATTGCTCTCTCCGTTTAAACGAGCCTGGCCAGCACCCCACAGTTGTACAGACACTCCAAAAAGTATTCGTCTATTCATAGCACATAGAATATAACAAGCACAATCAGAAATATATACATACAAAATGAACAATAACTATTTCCTTATATCGGTTGATATCTAAATTTAAAAATAAAACACAATTTGGGTTCATATATTGCTTAATTAGTGAACAGCTCTATGCTATTTAAAGTCATGTCCCATTTGACGTCAAGATCCCAGGTATGGTGCCTCGCTGACACACACCCCTTCTCTTTTGTTATGTAGTTGTGTTTCAACCTGACAGTTCCGTCTCTGTTTTCAAAGCCGTTGACTGCTATTAAGTAATATGGGTCGAAAACGTCGTGACACCACAAAAGAAGAGAGAGCAATTTGCATCAGGTTATTTTAAAAAGGAAAATATTTTCACGAACTTGGAGAAACCATTGGAAGACCTACCAGTACAGTGAAGACTATTATATACAGGTTTAGAACAAAACTTAGGAAAAATCAATCAAGAAGCGGTCGTCCTGCAGTCTATCCGAGAAGGAGAAACGACAGTTACTTAGAGAAGTCAAGAAAAGTCCTAATCTAACTGCTCCAAAACTTACTATTGCAGTTCAAACACACACAGGAAAGCCCGTTTCAGCACAAACTATAAGAAACGTGCTTTATGGAGACCGAACAGCCCGTACAAAACCATACATCAGTAAAATCAACAGAAAGAAACGAGTTGCTTTTGCAAAAGAACATCAATACGATGGGTTTGATTTCTGGAAGAAGGTTGTATTTACTGACGAGAGTAAATTTGAGCTCTTTAAGTCAAAAGGGCGAGTAATAGTGTCGAGAAAAAAGAATTGTGAGCTTGAGGAGAAAAATATAACAACTTCAGTAAAACATGTAGGCGGTTCAATACTTGTCTGGGACTACATGAGTACAATAGTTGTGGTGTATTTGTGTTTTATTGATGGAATTATGAACCTCAAGGTTCATATAAACATCCTAAAAACACATTTGTCCAGAAGTGTGAATAATATGGGTCTTTTTGAGGATTATATTTTCACACAAGATAATGATCCAAAACACACAGCTCTAGATGCGAGGCTATGGTTGTTGTATAATACTCCACGATGGATGCCCACTTCACCGCAATCCCCAGACATGAATCCAGTACAGAATTTGTGGAGTATAGTGGACAAAAGTATTAAGAATCATCAGATATCTAATAAAAAGGATCTAAAGAACGCTGTACTAGAGGAATGGCGTAAAATTACAGTGGAAACAACACAATCTTTGGTGAAATCCTTGCCAAGGAGAATGTAAGAGATTATAAAGAGGAATGGAGGGTCTACTAAGTACTAACCGTAACATTCTATACCATTTTCAGTATACAGACCAATACTTATTTTGTATCCTATATTGCATATCTTTAGTTTTTAATGTTTAATTATGTTTATGTGAATAGATACTAAGTGTTTCTTTATTGTATTCTGTTTTTTACTAATCAATAAACAAGACAGTGTCCTTGTTGTACGTATGCTGATGATTTCCCACTATCCATACATCCTTAAACATAAACTCATGCATTAGACGAATACCTTTGGGAGTTACTGTAGTCTCCCTATGGAATTGATTTAGAATTAAAATTTAATTGGCAGTCATTACCTTACACTAAAAATGAGTATCAGCATTGGATTTCTCTTTTTAATGACTTAAAGCGCAACAATGGTATATTTTGGTTCGTAATTATCCTGCCCTCAAGTATCTGAAGCTAACAGGAATTTAATAAAGCTACGTTTATATTATTCTGTCTCAAAATCTATAACACCGCATGTTCCACACAATTTACTACAACTCAAATTTATATTTCTATGACAAAGCATCTTTAATAAAGAGAAAATTAGTTTCATTTTATAAGGTAGGAATTAAAATGCCATTTAATGCTTATTTAAGTAGCTAATAATACTAATAATAATAATAATAATAATAATAATAATAATAATAATAATAATAATAATAATAATAATAATAATAATAATAATAATAATAATAATAATAATAATAATAATAATAATAATAATAATAATAATAATAATAATAATAATAATAATAATAATAATAATAATAATAATAATAATAATAATAATAATAATAATAATAATAATAATAATAATAATAATAATAATAATAATAATAATAATAATAATAATAATAATAATAATAATAATAATAATAATAATAATAATAATAATAATAATAATAATAATAATAATAATAATAATAATAATAATAATAATAATAATAATAATAATAATAATAATAATAATACTTAAGACAGTTTCTCAGCTACTTATATGGGACGCATAAGGAGTATGGTAGAAGTCCAGAAGACATGGACTCTTAAACAGGACGTCCACGGTTCAAATTCCGCCAGGACCATCCTTTCTCAGTCCTCATAACTGGTAAATTACCTAAACGTAGGCCTGGAACGTTTCCTTTCTAAATATAATTTCCAGACACGTATCTTAAGTATACATGGATTTGTATTCACTAAAATATCTAAAATATAAAGGCATTTAAGCTATATATTTTTTTTTTCGGACGATGAATGAAATGATGCTCAAATGAGTCCGGGGTCCATGGATCTCAGAGTCACCTGACATTCGTCTTTCAGGGTAAGGGAAAACCACGGAGAAAACCTTATCCAGGTAACTGACACTGACCGGGATTCGAACTCGGGACCTCTTGAACGCGAGGCAGACAGGCTACCATCCACGCTATCGAGGCGGGCATAAAATTATTTAAGCTATACCCCATAATTTCGAAGATTTGTATTAATCATGCACTAAAATGATTAAACTGTAAGCTTATACCTACTTTTTGATACTTTGCTTCCTTAGACATAATAGCAGTTGTAACTTTATCTGAAGTATATCATGATAAGTTTTTTCTACATGATCAGACATTTATCGATTAACGAGAAGGATAGGATGTTATTGTATATGTTATTTTCTTCAAGAAACAATATATATTCAGCTTTGTCTTTAGAATCTGCATTTGACTAGAGCGATCGAGTTGTATAAATATGGGAGGGGACCAAGGGAGAGACAGAGGTACCTAATTGGAACACTCTTGGGCTACTGGTTGTTGGAGGAAAATCCATTGGTGTTTACAAAGGCGGTTGGTTGCATTAAAGTGTTTCTAAGTCTTTGTCCGCCCTCGAATGTTTATAACATGGTCGTTCTATTTTGAGATAGATTAGAAAACACTGCGCAATATATCAGTTAATTTTGCTGCATAGTTTACTGGAGAATACTGAAGTAGACACCTTACGGATTTTGCCACTAGGTGTTTAGATATTAATTCCAAAATTTAAAATTTAAAAATACGTGTCTTATATCTGTGGGCTTGTATTGGTAAAATGTTAAATATGTAGCAAAATCGGAAATACGCAATTATACCTATGCATCTATTGTTAGCATTTGCTTCTAATATACAAGTACTGTAATATAATACGGATAAATATGTCATAAATGGTTTGAGTTAAACAATGTGAAAATCAGGTGCTCACGAAATATCATATTTGAGGTTATGAGTAGGGATCGGATTTATAGGCACTAAAAGTGTGTGAAACAGGCAGGCAAAAAGGCACTAAAATGGGCAAAATAGGCACTAAAAATTTGCTAACTAAACACTTAGTAATACACAATTGTAGTAAAATGGCTCTCAAAATGCACTATAAATGCACTATAACAAAATGACAATCATCACAACATATGCTGCAACAAATTCGCTAAACACATACTACTTTGCGGTTCCCTAGGTGAAATAGTTCTACATTTATTCCAAATGTCATAAATGGCTCCACAGCAAGTTAAAATAACAGATATTGTCGTATAATTAAAATACATATAAATCCACTTCACCAAGTAAGAACCATAATGTGCAGAAAGGCGTGGAGTAATTAACTATGTCAAAAAACAAAAACATGGTTTGGTGGGGGGCTTAAGGGCGAAAATTGAAATATCTGAAGCTTTCTTTTTTGATTTGTTTCAAATTTGTACCATTTATTTTTGTGATCGATCAAGAATGGAATAATACCAAATTTCAGCTTTCTAGTTACAATAGTTTCTGGGAAATTAACAGTTTATGTCTAATTACAGGCGATTTTCAAAATGTCCCACATATTGTAATTTTAACAATTAATGCTTGGGGTATAAAATTCTGCACCCATTTTAACCTATTAATGACCTTTATCTATGTGAAATATTTGTCTTCGCCATATCAACGAAGGGAAAAAATAATCATACCTATTTAACAATTTTTATTTTCCTAAGCGTTTTCAGTAAGAAGTAAGCATTATAATCCTTTTCAATATAAATAACAAAAACACAACAAATGTAAATGGGTACACTTAATATGCACTTGCCTTCAGAAGCATGTTTAGAATTTCATACAGATTAATAGAAAACTGCATCCTGCATCCTGTGGAACATTTTGAAGTTAGGAAAATGTAGAAAATATGGAATCTGAGAAATCTGAGGTTAAAATTACGTAATAGCAGCTACGATACAGGTGTAGGGTTATTTAAATAGTCATGTGACGTTTCCTGTACTGCCGCTAGGAAAAAAAATTTATATTACTGAAGTATGTCTATGTTAATTTTAAGACAAAAAATTTAATTTGGTATTGAAGGTTTTAGGCCAATTTGCACAGATGTGTCTCTTTACTAAACCCCTTTTTGTATATTCAATGTGCAGCAGTAAGAAATTTCTCTTCCCCGAAAACTTCACGTTGAAACCAACAAATCCAAAAGCTGTTGTCCACAAATTACAAACAGAAGAAATTGGCTAAAAAGGCAGTTTTAGGCACTAATAAGCAGAATAGGCACAAACGTATCAAATAGGCATTTATAGGCACTATAAAACTAAGAAATTAGGCTAATAATTGTAGGAAACTACTTATAACTTAAAAGCCTACGTTTCTGAACAAAGGAATCAAATAGGCAAATAGGGCAAAATCCGCCCCCTAGTTATGAGACTCAGTAGAATTAATATTTCAAAAAAATTAAGTATATAAAATTGAAACTCTTTGAATATAATTGAAAATTTAGAGCAGGAGAGTGGAAATTTTAAATAAATAAAAACAAAAATTGTAGTAAAATATATTCTATAAAGATGTGATATTTTCCGGCAGCAAGCTTTCCCTATTTTTATCTGGTTCTCAAATTAAAAAACGTCATAAAATTAAAGCAACATTTATACAGATATTTCGCAGAGAGATTTATTATGTTCATTTTATTTATCATTCTCTTACTTCTAAGATATCTTGATTCAGTCAAAATCCCAACGTATGTTTTTGAAGAACTTCAAAATAACAAACAGATTTCAAAATAAGGGATAATTTTACAGATCAGTGTCTAGGAACTTTAGTCTTATATGAACGAAGGAACCCTAGTCGAAATACCAAACATGATTCTTTTCTCTGAGTTGTACTCACGCAAGAAACGCCAAAAGGAACCCCCTCGCTTTTTATTCACGGGGCCTGAAGACATAAATATACCTACACTGAATTCATTAGTCAAAAGTTGCATTTCATCTACTTTAAGCGATTAAAATATGAAAGTAGTCATAGCTAGAGACAAATAAAATATAAAAAACTATTATCTAAACGAAAAATCTGATTCGCCAACATATGGAAACACGTAGAAAAAGAATTTCAAAAATATTATAAAATATGAGTTTTAAAAATTCAAAAAGTTTCATACTTAATGAGTTTGGAGAATGCCGGCTTAATCAGCTTAAACAAATAGGCGTTGTACATTTTTGTATATATTTAGTAATAAAATTTAAATTAATTACAAAAAAGTACTAAAATTTTTAAACTTTAATAATCATGAAACTCTGAAATATGTAAAAAGGTTGCCGGTTTCTTTATTCTTGATTAACAGTAATTATATAATGCCACTAAAATCACTGCTTCGCGAAGTTGAACTTTTGAACTATTTCAGCCCTTGTTTTAGACTGTTATAGGTTTTCTAAATTTGTTTTACAGAAAAATCCCTAACGGAATATTTGGAAATCTCGGTTCTTTCTTAACCTAATTTGTTTCAAAAGCAAAACATGGTAAATTTGGTAAATACTAAATATAACTAAATATGAGCCCCCTCGGTAGCGTAGATGGTAGTGTGTCTGCCTCACATTCAAGAGGTCCCGAGTTCGAATCTCGGTCAGGTTGAGTTACCTGGGTAAGTTTTTTCTGAGGTTTTCCATTATGCTTAAGGACGAATGTCGGGTAACTCTAAGCTCTATGGACCCCGGACTCATTTGAGCATTATTTCACCCATTTCATTCATCGTCCGATATGACTTGATGTCGGAGGACGTAAATTACACAAAAAACGAAATATGTCGTGTTTTATAGAATATGTGTGACAAAAATATTATAAAACATGACTTTTTCATGTATATTCAATACTACAAATTGCTAAACGTAAACACGAGAACGCGAATTTTCACATTTTGCCTATCTCTAGCCATAATATTTAAAAGAAGGAGAAAAAGGTAGATTTACATTTTGGTACAACATGCAAACGCTAAAATGCTGAAGATATAGACTTAGGGATCACCGCTTGGTGTGGCAGAAGTCGGTGTGCTTTAGATTCAAGATGTTCCGAGTTTGAATCTCGGTTACGGTAAGTTACCCGGATATGGGGTTTTTCCTTACTCTAAAAAGACGAAGGTCTCGCTTGAGCATCGTACATGACCTCAGAGGTTAAGAGATGTTAAACGTTTTTAAAAAGAAGGCTGTAGCCTAGAGGGCAGGTGGGCCTGTTTACTCAACTTCCTTCCTTTCTTCGCCAAAATCAATTTTGGATGCGCTGTGAAGTTCATTTGTGTAGGTAATCGCAGTGCTGCAGGTGGTACTTTGGACACTAATTGCTGACCATGTTAATCAATTAATTGTCAGTTGGAGCCAGGTGCAAGATTTACCCCAGTACTTTACGAGGCCGTTAGTAAACATGGCCCTCGGCCCAACGCCAAAGAACCTATTATCAATTTGTAAGAGCCACGGGGAGTCAGTCGCTAGCTATTCCAAATATAAATTAGATCGTCTTCTTGGCTACTGGCAAGTTCAGTAGGTGATAATTAAATACCAGACCCACAAATTTATGTAATTACAGCTGTAGTTGACCTCAAGCGTTGAGCCTAATTTAGCATATTTTCTTCGGAAAAGCCAATTAATGTCGACGCTTTAACCTTCGGTATCAAGTCAGCCAATTTCTTGAACCGGAGATAGTCAACCCTTTTCCACAGTAAAATACATCAATTCTAAACTTAAAGAAAACAAACGATCGGCGCCTTTAGAATTGTGGAATTAAATGAAGATAAAAACAGAAGCATCAACATTAATACACAGATCTTTTATATGTCAATATCTCTTAAACATTCCTCGTTTTCCAATTATTAGAGATGCATCATGTTAATTATTACAGCTTTCTAACTACTGGCTCAAAATCAGAATTATTAAATCATCTAATCATTTCGTAAATGATCTTCTTTTAAACTTCTAAGATCATTTAGAAATAGTTAAATATAATAAAATGTAAATACGTAAAATATGAAGCTATTAACAGTGAAGCAAACAAATATATACAAATATAAAAAATTGTAACTTAAAGCTTCACTTATAAGAAATGATGATACTTTTCTTATAAATTGTTGGGGATCGCGATTTCATGGAAATTATTTCACATCCGAAATAAAACAATAAAACTGTCGTCATCGCTACAAAAGCAAGATGTTAATATGTTCTTGTTAGTATTACCAAAATCTGAAAATAAAACAAATTTAAAAACATAATCAACTGCTGGTGTTTCAAAATTCATTATCCAAACTATTAAATCTATCGGACCATTTAATTGTTTTAATAATTTAACTTGAGGATTTATTTCATGGTTAAATGACCAAAAATGATATGCTAAGGCCGATTTATTAGTTCCTTTATACTTAATGTTACGAAAATGGTCTTTCGTTCTGGTTTCCAAATTACGTTTTGTCTTTCCACTATAAACCCGATCACAATCTAAACAATTAAATTGATAAACACCAGATATTTTATTATTAGGAATTTCATCTTCTTTAGAGAAATTAAATTATTAAAACAATTAAATGTCCCGATAGATTTAATGGTTTGGGAAAAGATGTTTATTCTAAAAAGTAAACATCGCGTAATGAATTTAGAAATACCAGCAGTTTATTCTGTTCTTAAGTTTCTTTCGTTCTCAGATTTTGGTAATACTGAAAAAACATAATAACATAATAACATAGTAACTTCCTTAATGACGAATTTGTTTTCTCCTGTGGCTTTCTTTGACTGACGACGCGAACAAGGATTCATGAAATCGATTTCAACTTCAACTAATTCAACTAATAAAAAAACTCAACATCAATTTTCTTAAGATAAGTGAAGCTTTTTGTTGCAAATAGTTATATTTGTATAATACTTATTGCTTCACTGTAACTAGCTTTATTTTCTACGTAATCTCTTAAATACTTCACGTTTTCTAATTATCAGAGATGCATTATGTTAATGATTACAGCGTTCTAACTACTGACGCAAACTCAGAATTAACCATGTCGTAAATGATCGTCTTTTAAACTTGTAGGATCATTTAGAAATAGTTAAAAAATAAAATTTGCTTCAAATATTTGCCAAACAACATAACACCACGTTATAGATTTAAAGTATTCGAAATACAAAATATTTATGTTTAAGGAGTAACCATGGCAACTGAGGATATTTACATAAGGTATAGATAAATTTAAGGTAAATAAATAAAATAAATAAATAAAAATATTGATAGCTTTTAAAGGTAAAGAGAGTATTACATCCAAAATTGCAGTAGAAAATAATAATATAGAACAGGTAGAGAGTTCAAATACTTGGGTTATTACATGTCATATATGAAAGAAACAGATATAATTAAAAGGTCAAAAACTTTGAACTATATAAATGGAACAATAAAAAGAAGTCTAAAAAATAAATCAAGTAAAGATACCATTCTAAAATTTTACAAAGTAATTCCAGTACCTAAAATACTCGTACTATATGGCAGCGAAGTATGGGTCATAACTGAGAAAGAGAACAGAAAATTTCAGGCAAATAAAATGAAATATCTAAGAAGCATTGCTGGATATAGAAAAATCGACCAAAAACGAAATGAAGATATACATGAAGAGCTAGAGATATTCGACCTGAATGACAGAGTACATACAATAATATAGAATTAAATGGGTAACCTATGTGCAAGAAATGGAGAAAGAAAGATTACCACGCTATTTTATGAACTATACACCAGAGGAAAGAGGAGCATAGGAAGACCAAAAAAACGGTGGAACCAGTAAAATAAATTATGTAGGCTGCAACAGGCAGTAATGCCTAAAGCATGAAGGAAGAAGGTGATGATGATAAATTAAACAACTGTTGTCTTTCTGGTTTCAAAAGCCTAGAAATATTAGAAGGAATAAAACCTCTTAATTAGTTCTAGAATACCAAACTATACATTTATTTATTATCCAATTTTTGATTCCTATTTTATCCAAAGGTATATTAGGAGTATAGTTTACAAATTTATGAATATAATACAGTTTACAAAAACATAGCAAAATTCAATATCAAGCTGACAAACAGTAAACATCAAGATGAATCATTTAGCTTAAGAAATATTTTGTTTAAGAAAGCCATGAAATATTGATAAGTTTTGTAATTCATCAAAATATGTGTAAGTGGCTTTGAAAAAGTGTAACCTAAGAATTGAAGCAATAATTCAAGTTCGTATCTTTAAAAACAGAAAAAGTGGCAATCAAATAAAATGTGAGGGACATCTTGAAGATGATTTCCACAAATACAATCAGATGTGGATTTGATTTTGAATCGAAATAAGTGAGCTGAAAATTTGGCATATCCAGTTAAGAATTGAGTGAGAACATAGTTAGGATTAACGAATTTACATTTATGTCTGTCAAAAACTGTTGAGAAACATAAATCCTTAGTCAAAGCACCACAATCACTTTTTAATCAGTATTTATTCCAGTCGTTGATGACAATCTCCTTTAATGTTTGCCTCACATAAGAAATAGGGCATGGAGTGTAAATTTCTGGAAGATCTGAAGTCGCAGCTCTCTTTGCAAGCTCATCTACACGTGCATTTCCGGCAATCCCTACGTGGCCTCTGACCCATGAACTCTACAATACCTAACTTTTTACTTTAAATATAGAAATGCTTAAAGAGAGGCGCACTAAATTATCCAAAACTATCTATCTTAAAGCTTTTGTTGTTCATTAAATGTTTAACCATTCATTACCAGAATATATATTTATCCTAATTCATTTCGCCTCTAGGGGTCCTTAAAACTAGTTTAAAGCGCTTTATCCGTCACCTCATATGTTAAGTTAGAATACGTAGATACATTATTTATTTTTGCAAATATGAGGATCGACTGATAAAAGAAAAACATTTAAAAATTGTTTCTTTATTTCTCAACGTGAACTCTAGAAAGGCTATTACATTTGTCATACCAGTGATCTATTTTAATTAAACTATCTCTGTAGTACGATTTATCATGGTCCTCAAAACAGCTGTTAACCGCAACAATGACCTACTCGTTGCTGTGAAATATCCATCCTCCAAGAATCTTTGAGGTTTGGGAACAGGTGCTAGTCACTGGGTGTTAGATCTGGCAAATAGGGTAAATGTTCAAACAGTTCGCACATTTCCCCCCTGCAATGGCTGAAAGATGAGCTGGAGCATTGTCGTGTAGAAACAAAATCTTTTTCCTTGCGAAATTTCTTCTTTTCACCTCATCACGCGACAGTAAGCTTGCATAGTAGTCGCCAGTGATACTTTTACCCTTTTCCAAGTTATCAATAAGAATAATTCCTTGTGCATCCCATAAAACACTCGCCATAACCTTGTTAACTGACACAATTGACTTTGGCTTTTTTTGGAGTTGGTTCATCTGTCGCAATTCACTGTTTTGACTGTAATTCACTTTCTGGAGTGTAGTGATGTATCCATGTTCCATCCATTGTAATAAGTCATCTCATAATTTCACTGGGACTTTTACGGTAGAGCTCCAAATTCCTAACAGAAACATTGTTTCTTTGCAACATTTGATCAAGTGTCAACAAATGCGGCACCCATTTTGCGCAGACCTTGTGAAAGACTAAAAATTACTTAGAATATTACCTCTCCTATCTCAAACAACATTAATCTCCAGTCTTCCAGTAGTATACGATGATTTTTTTTCAGTGATCTATGAAGTTGTGACTTCCACAGACTAGATGCACACTCCCGAAACGTCGATTTCTAATCGTCTTTTCACCTGGCTTGCTTCCTGAGAAATGAAATTACAAATTATGCCCGCGCCATGGCTGAGTGGTTAGACCGCTTGACTCTCATATAGGCGGCCCGGGTTCGATCCCAGGGGACCGCAAAGTGGGATTTGTGGTGGACTGGAGTGCGTTTCCTCCGGGTCCTCCGGTTTCTTCCAGCATCATTCCAACAATTGCTCCATCATTCATCTCTACATCATCCTAGGCGTTGGACCTGGTATCTCAGGTCAAATGCTTCGGCTCCCCCTCTCTGAGGGAAACCGAGCGACTACTTGCAACAGCACCGAGCGGGATGGCTCAGACGGTTTAGTCTGTGCCCGCATTCGGGAGGTCTCGGTTTGATTCCCGTGGCCGACCTACCTGACCCATGGGTTTTTTCCGGGGTTTCCCGGATCGCTAGGCGAATGCTGGGTAGGTTAATTAGTCCCTCGAATTTCCTGTCCCTTCATTTCATCTCCATCATCATTTCATATCATCTCTCATCTAGTGGTGTCTTTCAGGGTAGAAGTGTCGGCGGGTGTCCCGGCGGTGCATGGCGGAATTATATGCTCTGAGGAAAACTACTTCCTTCTCCGGTAGGTCAGTTGCCGGTCTGTGATCCTCTGCTGAGACCATTTCGGGACCGCCAGCCAGGGACCTATGGGGCTCGGCTGCTGGGCTCCATGCCGTCCCGCTGTAGGGGAGCGAGTTCGTTGTCCTGGCCTGTCGGGGGAAGTCTCTATCCAAGTAAACTGTAGGGACCCTGTCCTCTGTACTGTCGTGGCTCCTTGGGTCGGCCGCCCTCTGTCTCCTTCACCTCATTCTTCCTCCCGGGGGTGCCCCCACTTGGGGGGCAGAGGAACAATGGGCCCAGCGTGGTGGCCTACGTACCGAATCCCCTCCGTAATGAAATCCCAATCCTAGCACCAGCATAACGAAGAGGGAGAAATTAAAGAATTACAAATTCATCATTTAGTTTGAAATTATTGTAAAGGCATTTACTAAATAATAATAATAATAATAATAATAATAATAATAATAATAATAATAATAATAATAATAATAATAATAATAATAATAATAATAATAATAATAATAATAATAATAATAATAATAATAATAATAATAATAATAATAATAATAATAATAATAATAATAATAATAATAATAATAATAATAATAATAATAATAATAATAATAATAATAATAATAATAATAATAATAATAATAATAATAATAATAATAATAATAATAATAATAATAATAATAATAATAATAATAATAATAATAATAATAATAATAATAATAATAATAATAATAATAATAATAATAATAATAATAATAATAATAATAATAATAATAATAATAATAATAATAATAATAATAATAATAATAATAATAATAATAATAATAATAATAATAATAATAATAATAATAATAATAATAATAATAATAATAATAATAATAATAATAATAATAATAACAACAACAACAATTTCGTGGATCACGTAGTAACTTTAACCGGAGCCACCACTGCTTCTAGTCGAAGCTGTAAAACATTTTTCTCGTTTATTGTTAATAAAAAAGCACGACCCTGACTATAACTCAGGTAAATGTTTAGTAGACAAATTTAGAAATATTGATGTGCTTCTCCCGTGCGTTGATGATTCTTTTGGAGAAGTAGCCGTAACGCTAGTAAGATATTTTATGGACGCGCAGCGCTACCAAGGCAAAGACACTTTTCTACAAATATATCAAGGTTTATCAGGAAAGTGATCGCAGCACAAGGCGACCAAGCGTACAACCGAATCACAAGGAACGGAAAACCTTTGATTTGCATACTCGTACTGGGAACATAAACACGGCTGGCTCTCCGATCAGATGAAATCTAAGCCTCTGTGATTCAGTTGCAATACAGTAAGGATTAAACACTTCTGCTTGTAAAACAAACAGCGGGGGGTACTCGCTCAAGGCCAAATTGAGTTCTCTCTTCTTGTCACGTGGTTCCTGTTTCCTCATCGCTATCTCAAAATCCCCAAATCAAGGGGACAATGAAACCAGTCTTACCAGACCTAGGTAAATAAACACCAAAAATATATTCATATAAATCATTTCTGATATGTTTTTTTTAAACAGCTGTCATATTTTGGTACGTAGAAGAAAATAGAGCTCACGTGATATTTAGCATTTTAGCTGATTTTATAACGTAAATATGAGAAGTTTGGGGCAAAATCATTTTTATGTTTTTAAAAAATTTAACCACTGGCGCATACCAAACCGACTGCCGGCCTCACGCCCACTTACGCTCGGCAGAGGTAGGCGACCATCCAACCGATACGGGGAGGAGATGTGGTCAGCATCTCTGCATCCCCCAGCCGGAACGTTGTTTTTCGTGACCAGGGTCGCTTACCTAGCCTAAGCTCCTCACTCTCCTCACGATGCTGAGTGGGCACCGGTCCTATACCCGGGACCTAAAATCCCCACCATAGGGGTGGGATCGAACCTAGGACGCTTTCCGTGACCAGGCACCAAGGCATGCAGCCTTAGCCCGCTACGCCACGGCACAGGATTTTTTATGTTTTTACTACCTATATTTTTACAGGAAGTATAGTGTGATCCATATAAAGCTGGACCATTTCAATAGGCCATAACTTTTGAGCCAATAATAGGACACACGTGCAACTTTGGGAGAATATAATAATACACAATTGGGAGATTACATTGCACTATTTACATCTCAGAGAAAATGTTGAAAGTGTCCTCCACCACATGTTTGCACTCGTCTCACCATATTCTCTGAAGCTTTATGGAGAGTATCCTCGCCATTGCTACTTATTTCGGTTCGAATGGATTCTTTGGGACTATCCATCAACGTAGCCTATTCTAGTACACTCTATTTTTTATATACTCCCACAAGCAAAAATCCGGTGACGTTAGGTCAGGGGATCTGGGGGCCACAGACCTTTTGAGATTATTCGATTATCAAAGAAACTGGTTACAAGTTCCATGGTGTCATTAGATGTATGGCACGTTGCTCCATCTTGCTGGAAATAACCTTCTTTCATTTCGATATCATCTCCGTAAAACTTCAGAGAATATGGTGAAACGAGTGCAAACATGTATAGATGCTGGTGGAGGACACTTCCAACATATATATCACCCATAAATTCAATACCGATTTTCCACCAGAAAATTTCGAGATTCTCTGAATTAAAAGATAACATTTTAGGGGAATAACTTCGATTAAATACCATATGTTTAAGATGCATAATATTGGTTTGCATTTTAGAGTAATTGCACTTTTCTAAAACATGAAATTCTTATTTGATTTTCGATCTGCTGATCATGCAAAAAGAATGAAATTTCATAGCCATGATATAGTGGTCAGGTCTTAAAATATTTGCTTAACACTTAGAGACTTCTGTATTCACTTGTTCCTCTGTACGTATAAGGAGCTTTTAAATAAGATAATTTCTGAAAATGTTTACCTAAATAAACAGGTTTGTACCAATAGATAGATATACATGAGTAGAGAGAGTCATGTGAATCAAATTAGATTTTTAAATTTAAATTTAATTATATCAGATTTAATTACGAGAAAATGGATCACATTATGTGGTTGTTTAAAACAACGAAGGAATGTTTTATAAGAGATATCAGTTTTAAAATAATACATTATTAGTATATTTAGGTGAATTTCAAATGTTTGTGATATACATCTAAAACACTCAGGACTTCGGACACCTGCATAAAATAGATCCATTTTAAAAATGTTATGGATTTTGACAGCGCTGTGAAACATGGAGAACAACTCGTACGATATATATTTTATTCGATAGTGAAACATGATTCTCTAGTGATGGCTAACAACAATAATTAGAATGCCCTGGGCAACGTTTGAAGGCTTCAGCAAGAGTGCACACCCCGCATGAGAGGAGTTCTGCGCCATATAGCACCTATGGTACTTCTGACACCAAGTGTCACCATGTGAACTCCTATACAAAGGGAGTTACTCGGATTGGGTTGGGCTCGGCGGGTCAGTGAAACCTATGAGAGAGTGGATATGTCTGGGTAATGATGTCCAGGCAGACTGAGACAACTTAATGTTCTCTGGTACCAACCTGGCGAGCTGTATCCTACCTAGACTTGACGTATACCTTCACGTCCGTCCTGTAAGGGGTGGTTTTTGGACTCATCATATTACGCTAATGGAGAGTTACAGAGTGACTACTACTCTCTGTGGCGTTAGAGACAGTTTTAGTTCCAAATTGATCACTTTTTTATTTCGGGGTTATTGTTCTTAATTATATTCAGCTACAGGGAAGTAAACCAATGCCAAGTATGTTTCACAATTTGTTTTAATTCTGTTCTATCTGATTCATTTTACCCAATTATCTTATTCCAAGATCGCAAAATCAGGTTGCTTGAGAAACAAAGGAGTACAAACAAAATATTTTTATTTTTATGGCATCGGAAGTAATGCCTAAAAATATGAAAACATTGTCTACCCACTACAAGAAGGCAAGAGACAAATGAAGAGGAGAGATATTTGAACTGTTTATCTGCTCTGGTAACGGATCTGTTTACTAGGAAATGAGTGTGTCAGAGTGCATATGAGTCACCCTGCTGCCAGATCTAATGTTTGTTGCAGTAACTGTAGTGATAGGTATTACACTTGGGTGAGTTATATGACAGCACTTGCATATTTTAAACAAATCTAGCATCCATATCATACTAAGAAGGCGAGCATAAACACCGTGGGGACAGCACATTCCTCTAGCTTGCCTTGTTATGCTTGGCATACAGTACATTGCGAAGAGGCGAATTATAGAGGAGAGATGATGAAAGTGTGTCACAAATTTACTAGAAAACATTTATTGAGCTTACTACTTTTAAAACTAATTTAAATATTAGCCGTAGAGAAATACCTTAAGAGACAACAAGTATTTACCAGGAAGTTATATCTTCAGGGGCTTTTTAATTGAAAAATCCCTCTTTAATTTTGTAGTATACCATTTATCATGATAGACACAACTTTAATATTTTAAATATAATTCTTAAAATGGTACTACATCTACCATTTAAACTGTGAATTCTGCATCACTTTGCAAGAAGAAAATCGAACTTAGAGTTTGATGTAAAATGGTAAACTTAAGTCCACTTTTAGTGCTAAAAAATTGAAATTACTATTACATTTAACAGCGTCTGTATTCTCTAGCCACGTAGTTTCTTTGTGAATTTAAGAGCCCCCCCCCCTTATTTTGCTTTGTGCAATTTATCCTGTGAAGGGCGTTTTCTGGTATAAATTGCCTGTTTTTTTCTCCAAGTATTGAATATAGTTAAATTGAATACTACAGAGATGTGAACATTATTAGTTTCAAGCATGGCTTTGGTTATTTACTGTCTGAAGTTATCGCTCCAAGATACTAAAGCTTTAGTGCAATAAGTGATTAACAAGTTTCCACAATCAAAACTAGATGACTGTCTACATAAAACAATAGAATAAAACAAGAGTTTAACTTTTATTTTGGACTGCTGAGTAGATGAAGATATTTCTTCTGGAGAAGGCAAATTGACTTCTAATTTGGAAAAATGTTTCTTAGATGTCTATTTTCAATCATTTTTCTCCTCAGTATTACTGCAAAAACTGAAGACTCTATTGGTATAATGGATATTTGCGCAGTTAGTGCACATTCTCTTTTGTGTTTCGATTTTTTTTTAATGCTTATCTGATTAATAATGGAATGACATTACTGGAGGTAAAGAAAACATTTAGAATGAAACATAGTTGATTTCCTATTTGAGAAAACTTTTAAATATTCAAACCAGTATTTTGGAAATGATTTACTGTGAAGTTGTTTCCAGCAAACTTTGGTGGCATATTGTATTACTAATTACGAACATAAACTTCTGATTGTGATTTATATTAAAATGTAACAATAGTTACTGAGTAACTACCTATAACGTCTAGTTTGCTGTGTAATACCTATAGAGTCACTTTGTTGTCTACGCTTCTGAGATTTATTATGTGCTATAAGTTACGTCATATGTTTAAAAGAGTACATACATTTTTACTTTATTCTCGTTCCACTGTTTTTCAGCATTATAGCCCGAAAATATCCTCTTTTACTACATAATTTTGTCTAAAAGAGGCTTATAAACTTTTAGTATTGCAACAAAGACTGGGATAAATTAAATAATATGCAAATAAGATATATATGTGCTAGTTACATATGAAAATGCCTAATAAACAGTGGAGTTGAATGCTTCTCGAAAAAAGAAAAAAGCTCTACAAAAGACATTAAAAACAAGCGATAACTTAAACTTATTTATATTGCATAAATACTATTAACTTTCAAACAAATAGACCTAAACCACTAAGATTTGAAACAAGAGCTTCTGCTTAGCAAGTTAACAAATATTTATAAGTATAGCTTTAAGATTAAAGATATTTAGAACTACAGCAGTACTTAATGTTTATTATATTTGTTCAAAGAGAAGATTTTGGTTACCTAACGAGTTTCCTGCAAAGTAACATGCTGCTAGTACTGTAAAATTGTACTTGTTTTACAACTTGTTTGGAAAACCTGATCTCTTTAAACACAGTGATTACAAATATATGCAAAGCCTATAAGCAAAGCTACATTTGACCTTTTAAATTACAGGAAAAGTCTTGTATAAGATATCAGCACTGCAAGGACCACCTTTTTTGAGCAACTTATATTATATTATATTATATTATATTATATTATATTATATTATATTATATTATATTATATTATATTATATTATATTATATTATATTATATTATATTATATTATATTATATTATATTATATTATATTATATTATATTATATTATATTATATTATATTATATTATATTATATTATATTATATTATATTATATTATATTATATTATATTATATTATATTATATTATATTATATTATATTATATTATATTATATTATATTATATTATATTATATTATATTATATTATATTATATTATATTTATTATAATAATACGAGTATTTCACCCTACTCACATAATATACGGAAAGCAACCCTTAAGAAAACTCTGTTCCTAGAAAACGGAACTATAATGCATGTCTTATAGGAAAAGAAGCAGAGGAGATCCATTACATAGAATTGAATGTTTTTGTTTGAATCGTTAATCAGATATAAAACATATTACTTCCCAAGATTACTGAGAAGTTCACCTAATATTATGTACTATCTTTGCATGCCCACGTTTACAAAAATATATTGCATTAATAACACCCCAAGCTTGCTTGAGTTAATAAATTTCTACCTAATACACAGGCTACCTTTTGTGTAACTTGGATCTAAATGGTTTAACCAAACCTACTAATGAAATTAAAAAAAAATGCATTATGCTCTCAAAATTATGTCGTATTTCTGTTGGAGTATGATGCCAAGTTTCCTGGTTAATATTATAAAGGCAATTGCATCTTATTTCTAGAGTTTATTGTTTATTTATTGTCCAATTTTGTAATTCATATTCTTTCCAATGATATATTAGGAATATAGTTTTAAAATTATAAAAAGCAATATAATAAAATTATAAGACATAACAAAAACAATATCAAGTTGATAAACAGTAAACATCAAATTTAATCACTTAATTTAAGAAATATTTTTTTCAAGAGAGCCATGATGTATTGATAAGTTTTGTAATTCATCAAAATATGTGTAAGTGGTTTTGAAAATGTGTAACCTAAGGATTGAAAACAGAAAATGCGGCAATCAAATAAAATGTGAGGGACATCATGCAGGTGATTTCCACAAATACAATCAATCACAGGTGGATTTAATTCTGAATTGAAATAAATAAGCTAAAAATTTACCAAGACCAATTAAGAATTGAGTGAGAACATAATTAGGGTTAATGAATTTACTGTTTCAATACCTTTTTAAACATTTCTAAAACATCACGGCAGCAATTTTGGGCTCTGAAGTATACCAACAGTTATTTTCAATGCTACTAAAGCAAAAAGCTAAGTGGTTCAAGGTAGGGTCTGTTTTTCGGAACAATGACAACTTTGGCCAACGAGGAAGAATTGTTTATCTGTGCTGAGTAAACAGTTTCGTTGTTTTTTGTGTGGGATATAAAGAGGAAGAGAAAGGGTGTTTTCCCCACAAAACAAATACTTTATATTGGCAACTATAACCCGTTTCAGGAAATACCCTTATGCTATGTTAATCAGGAGACACCCAAAATTTCACTACATCTGTAACCTTCGAGAACCGATTCAAAAACAAGGTACATAATGGCAGTATAAATGTGTGAAACGCTAATGACTTACATACGTAACACATGTAAGCAAGTCTATGTTTTCTGTATTACATCTAATTAAACCGTTTAAGAGGGCTCCTAATCCAATCTGAATACTTAACAGTAAAGTAAATAGAACAAAGAGTAAATTTATCTCGTCTTAGGTGTTTTGTAAATATGAGAATGGTAATGTCAGAAACACAAAATTATCTTTGTGTCTTAATATACTCCCTGGATCAACTAAAATATAATGCAAAAATTACACTAGTGCAACTGTATATGTCAATTTGATATTCGTAAATATTGTAATGGAATTCACCCAGCACAAACGCATGGAACAATCAAGAAAAATATACCAGTGGCAGAATATATGAGGTGTATTTTTTCCCCCAAAACTGAACATGTCCATCACTTGAAAATATTCAGGAAATGAGAAAAAAACGTAAATCCATGTCATACACTGTTCTTTTCCTTTGGTGTAAGGCTGTACATGAAGCTTTAAGAATTCTTACTCATATACTTAAAAGCCACATATAAAGCACTTTTAGTTTTCAAATTAATGGCTAAAAATATTTGGATATGTTAAGTTTTGATAAAAAAAAATGATGAACATATTCAGTTTTGTTAAAAAAAAAGGTCTCTTGTTAGTGAAAACTTAAGTGCTCTTTTCCTTTCTATTCATTGATTTCTTTAGTGTTATATATACATTGAAGTGAAGGGAGCAGGGACAGAAATCAACATATCAGTGTCCTGAGATCATGACCTATGCAAACAACTGAGCTGAGTTATTCTAGGGTCCGGATCAGCATATCTTTTCTTTTGGCTTCCCAATTTGGTTTCCGATTTCGGTCTTCCTCTCTTCCTAGCACCGTAATTAATTTAACTGACTGTTACTTCCATTGCACTGTTCAAAATTCACTTTCTTTCACCTCAATGAGCACCTGATGTATAAAGAATATCTGCACTACTACTAAAAACAAATGCCTACACGAGAACTAATTGTCGCAAACTGAACAAGTAAGAACACATTAAACCCTCATTAGTTGGGGGATAGAATGTCATTATGTAAGTTTCAAAAACTTCCATTAAAGGAAGCATGTGGCAAAGAGAAAAATTCTGAAAGTGGACATGTTCAGCTATGAAAACAAAACATTTACTGTATGGTAAATTATACTGGAGATGTTCACTTTTGATAACAAAATGAACATCGAGCTACAATATAATGGACATGTTAAGTTTCGATGTAAAAATAGAGCTTTAAATATACATTTATACATGATATGTTCAGCTTTGGTAGAAAATAAAAGCAGCATCATATTACAACCAAGAATCTTAACAGAATACCATTCCTAACTCATTTTCGGTTTTCGGTGGACATGTTCAGTTTTTTGAAAAAAGAGCTCCTCATATATAATCTGTTAAAATTAATAAACAAAATATAAACGAGAATTTTAGTGAATCTCTAAATGCGTTGGGTTAAAAATTCTATGAAGTACTAAAAATAGTTATAACAATTTATATAGGTTTATGAATTAACTGTCCTAATTAAAACGGTTGCAGTATTAAGGTCATTTAATCACTCCTTGTGTTATACATGTGTTACTAATTTACCCCTAAAGGGTTTTTAACTCTTGAATGATTCAATTTTGCTGTTCCAGTTAGATCATGCTCAAATAAAATTAGATTATTATATCTTTCTGACGGTTAAATATGTGATCTTCTTTAAATGTATATTTATTATTATGCTAATTTACGTACGTGATAATATGATTATTACATATTAACTGTGGTAATGCTTCATTATGGCTAATGTCTATATGTTATTGGTAATTCTTTTTCGATCTTGGAGATGTGATTAATTTGCCTATTCCAAGAAAAGTGAATACTAGCAACAAAAGGTATCATAAAGCCCCAATATATTTAGATAAAGAATTATATATAGCAATGAGCTCTTTTGAGGTTATGAAATCACAATGGTCAACAACACATAGGTAAATTATCTAATGGTTTTATTGCAGTGATGAAAACAGATGTTATGATGTGAAATGAATCACAGACTTAAGATATTAAATAACTCATCTCATCGTATTTCATATAAATAACCAGTTATTGTCTGTCTTAAAGTACATTCTCTGTTTACATCTTTCTTTCAGTTCCAAGGCAATAAAACAAGATGACAGCACTTGACGGCGAAGGAAGTCATAATACAAATCAACAGACCAGATGTAAACATAGTAATGCAGCCTTGACACTGAAGGATACACCACATGGGTTCTTAGCATCCCTTATAGCAAATATATTCTCATTTTTTTGACTACTTAGTGTGCAAAAGCTCAAAAATAGAACTTGATCATGGAAACAGCCCTGGGCCATGCCTGGCAAAAGATTACGGCCCAAAAGCTGTTCCACAAGCATACACAATAAACAAATATCAACTTTAATACCCCGCCAACTCATTTGGATATTATAAACAGGTCGTTTTTATTCAATAGTCTAAATTAGCTTTGATTATAACCGAAATTGCTTCTCTACCTGAAGATAGTTCTGCATGTTTATATATTTGTTTACTATTTTCATAAGAACTGATTTGTAAATGACAGAGCATCTGTAAGTACTTTGTTTTATTACAATGTCCTGATAAAAACAGAGACAAACATAAGAGAAACAGGAATAAAGGGCGAGAAATAAACAAAATAACCAAGAAAACAGAAAGTAAACAAACAAGATGGGTCAAGGGATGAAGGGTCTGGGTTAAAAATCTAAATCTACCTCCTTAAGAAAATAATTAAAACATATATACACAAATAAAACTGCAATAAACAAATGCAACAAAAAAACTGAAGAATATTAGAAAAGGAATCTAGATATGCATAGCAATGATATAAATATGAAGTGTGAAACATTGTTTGAATACTTTATTTGTAAACTAAAATGGCGGGAGCATGTTGTTAACATGACAAAGGTGTATATTTGCAACACTTTAGCTGGCCTTTCGTAAATCAAACAAATATTAATTCCACGTAACTTCTGCTGACTGTTTCTAATATTCACAGAAATTACTCTGAAACTCGACTGCAGTTATTACTTTTATCTGAAGATAAACATACCTGTGATCACGCAAATGATCTTGTCTTCTAAAAGCCTTCCCGCAGATGTCACATGAGTACGGCCTCTCATCCGTGTGGGTCCTCTCGTGGATCAAGAGATTGTAGGACTTGGTGAACTGTCTGCTGCAGAACTTGCAGATGAACTGCTTCTTGGGACGGGATGTGGATGCCACGACGCCGGTTCTACCCCTGGGTACAGCCCCCGACGACGTACCTACCATTGAAGTAGAAGAGGTCGACGCTGACGAGGATACTCCGGAAGATGAAGCTGTGGCGTGGAGCAGCATGTTGCTAGCTTGTTGATGATACATGGCGTTCATGAGCAAAGACGGGTACGAAGCATCTCCGGGGAAGGCCGGAAATTGTTGGGAAGTAGCTGCAGCCTTCTCACTGCTGGCAGTATCTGAACCTCCAGCAGATCCAGGGGCAAAGGACGGCAACCCTAGATCTTCCTCATCTTCTAGAAGTCCCAATTCCTCGTCTACGTCTTCCGCAAGTCCTATGTCTTTGGTGATCGCCGCCAGGGAAGACGAGGAAGAGGTTTCGGGGTGGTTCTCCGTGGAGGAAGCGGGAGAAGACGCTGGGGAAGAACAGTTCTCTTCGGACTTGGGGATGCCGAAGCTGCTGGCAGTGGCAAGCCTCAATATATCCAGGGCAGCGGGGGTGCCAGGGTTAGAGGAAGCCGTGGACGACGGCTGGGTCGTGGAAGGAGGCGTGGCAGCCACGGAAGCCGCGGTGGTCAGTCGTTGCAGCGTTAAATACGACTCTAGGGCTTGCAAATTAAGGGCGGCTGCAGCGGGTGAATTAGGGGGCAACAGTGCCGCTTGCTGCAGAGATGACATCATTGCATTTTGTAAGGACAAGGCCACGTTCTGCAGAGAGCGTTGCAGCAGATTCTCTTGTAGGGCAGCGGCGGCCATGTTACAAGCCTTCTCTTCCGCCTTGGCTGAGGACGTGGAAGACTCCACCAAAAGGACACCCTCTAACAAATCTGTGGCAGACGAACTTGGTGCCTGAGAGGTCGGCGATGAGGACGACGACGAGGACGACGAGGTCGATTCTTGAGTTCGTCCCTTTCCACTCTGCTGTTGCATTCTGTCGACTCCTCTACAATCTAGCCGCTTTCTGTGAAACAAGGTTGAAATATAAGAAGGCATTTACAGTGTGATTAAGTGGGTATTGTCCTTCAGATGACTGCAGGCCAACAACTGAAATTTTGCGGGTAGTAATGCGCTACGTCCGGTATTCGTGACTCATCCATAACACAATAGTCTCTTGATGCAGTAACGAGCACTGCCACTCATTCAAAACCCACGCTTAACAATAGCTACAAAGTATTTCATTATTATCATTAATATACCATTATGTTAAAGAAAATTGAAGAAGTGTTTGTTAAAGCAATACCTGCACTAATAGTAAAACAAGTCCGATAGGTGTTGGGATGACTTTCCTTCTTCATTTCCGGGTGCGCGTGGCGAAACACGAACCGCAAATTCGTGCATTAGCATAGGCATAAAAAATATGTGTAGGTCACACAGACCGCCGCCTATACATACACACACAAAAACACAAAACACACGTTGTACAAACACAAGCACTTGAGCCGGCGGGCCCCTCTTTTTGGGACGGGGAGGGGGAGGATGAGGGGGTGAGGAACTGTCACACAGAAAGCGATCCTGAGGGAGAAATGCTACACCACGTGGCTGGTGGAGCTGCAGACCGTACACCGCCAAGTCCAACAACGACTGTTAGCTAACTCAGCGTCTCTGGGCGCACGCAACAACACCACTGACTGCTGCCACCTGTCGGCACCGCGCCCAGACTGGACCTGCTCTATGGGGGTTCCATTTATCCATGTTTAACTTTATCTTACTAAACCATTTTACTGGTTTGGCTCTCTCACCAAGTAGTAACCTCACAATTGTAATACCAGTTGTGCACCAGCTGGTCATTCTACACGTTTCTCACTCTAGGGACATTTTAAAACAGTTGTCATCACTGACCGAGGAGCTAAACTGCCATTAGCAACCGGCACTTGAGAAATACAAAGCTAACATTTTTGATCTCCCTTAATGTTACTACAACGGACATTGTCCTTACGTACTGCAAGGCTTTCTATTTGGTGTACTTTAATTGTGTTTGAAAAATCCAGTGTTTGAGCTTAAAGCATCAAAACAAGACGTAAAGAAACGACCTTTGGTTAACGTAATTATGTCAACAAATCGTTTGTTACCAAGTCTAGCATTTCTCAAAATGTAAATAAATCATTACAGATAAACATTGTTATCCATTAGAAAAATGGAAACATTAGGTAAAAGAGAATTTGCACCCTTTTCTACATATTTGTAAAGGATTTCTTGGAGTTCGTGCTCCATGGCTATTGCTAATTCGTTTTGAGGTATCTGCAGTGTGAAAAAAATAATAATAATAACAGTAATAATAATAATAATAATAATAATAATAATAATAATAATAATAATAATAATAATAATAATAATAATAATAATAATAATAATAATAATAATAATAATAATAATAATAATAATAATAATAATAATAATAATAATAATAATAATAATAATAATAATAATAATAATAATAATAATAATAATAATAATAATAATAATAATAATAATAATAATAATAATAATAATAATAATAATAATAATAATAATAATAATAATAATAATAATAATAATAATAATAATAATAATAATAATAATAATAATAATAATAATAATAATAATAATAATAATAATAATAATAATAATAATAATAATAATAATAATAATAATAATAATAATAATAATAATAATAATAATAATAATAATAATAATAATAATAATAATAATAATAATAATAATAATAATAATAATAATAATAATAATAATAATAATAATAATAATAATAATAATAATAATAATAATAATAATAATAATAATAATAATAATAATAATAATAATAATAATAATAATAATAATAATAATAATAATAATAATAATAATAATAATAATAATAATAATAATAATAATAATAATAATAATAATAATAATAATAATAATAATAATAATAAATAATAATAATAATAATAATAATAATAATAATAACAACAACAATAATAATAATAATAATAATAATAATAATAACAACAACAATAATAATAATAATAATAATAATAACAATAATAATAATAATAATAATAATAATAATAATAATAATAATAATAATAATAATAATAATAATAATAATAATAATAATAATAATAATAATAATAATAATAATAATAATAATAATAATAATAATAATAATAATAATAATAATAATAATAATAATAATAATAATAATAATAATAATAATAATAATAATAATAATAATAATAATAATAATAATAATAATAATAATAATAATAATAATAATAATAATAATAATAATAATAATAATAATAATAATAATAATAATAATAATAATAATAATAATAATAATAATAATAATAATAATAATAATAATAATAATAATAATAATAATAATAATAATAATAATAATAATAATAATAATAATAATAATAATAATAATAATAATAATAATAATAATAATAATAATAATAATAATAATAATAATAATAATAATAGTTTATTTAACCATTTGGCAAACAATGCAATAGGTTTCGTCAGCAGGTCATTAAAATAAATCTACATTTAAGTACTCTTGTAGTGTATAAAAATTAAATAACTTAATGCTACTTTTAACTCTAGTTTTAAAGGAATTTGCATTTACAATTTGTCTTAGATTTAAAGGTAATTTATTGTATAATTTCACTCCAAGGTACAGATGAGAATCCAGAGATTTCTGTAAGCGAAATTTAGGAAGTACCATATTATTTCTACCTCTAGTATCATGAGCATGTATATCAGAAAAAGTGCCTTATCTGTCTTTTGAAGATGAATGTAGATCAAACATGCAAATACGTACAGAGATGCTACAGTTAAAATACCAAATTCTTTAAAGATAGGTCCACAGTGTTGGCGTGACTTCTTCTTCTGGAGCAAAAATAGCTGGTTGGCTTCTCCACAGCTACCCCATAGGAAAATGCCATAATTCAAGTGACAGTGAAATAAACTATAATAAACACTTAATAAAATATTAGTGGAAACACACATTTTAAGTCTTCTTAAGAGAAATAAAACATTTGACAACTTCTTGCATATTTCTGTTATGTGGAATTTCTAACAAAGCTTGTTGTCCCACTATATTCCAAGTAGTTTAACCCTCTGCTCATAACTCTGTTTATCTCTTAAGCTAAATAAAATACTTTGAGTTTTATCTTTGTTAATATGCAGACCATTTGTCCCAAACCAGTCAGACAGTTGATCCAAAGTATTCGACCAATTGAAGGTACTTGCAGTACTCATACCTACCCAAAATATGCAATAACCCAAATATACAAATTTATAAAAGCAAGGGATTGTAAATGTTAAACATAACAATAACAGAGGCTTCCCAGAGTATTGTAGTGTTCGACAATTTGTGTCTGAATATATTTATGATCTCATAAAATGTAAATCATGTAATTATATATTAGTAAACATGGGATTTATGTTCTTTTGACTAAAAGCTGTAGGACTTGAAGAATGATTATAGTAAGGATAATTATGCCTCAAACCAGACTGAAGCCATTTCATTTCTAAACTAACACAATAATCTTATTTTAGAAAAAAAAAAAGATAATCCATGAACAAAGTTTATACATTTTAATAACCGGTTTCGCAGTTAGGCCTACCCTTTGCTTAGTAACACATAAACTGCAAAATTGCGGCTGTGTAAGTACAACCCTTAAATAGGTACTAACTTTTGACACAAAATCCTTCCATCTCAAATTAGACTTTAAGGATACCCATCTGTGAAAATCCTAAAATCTACAATTTTGCTTGAACTGACTTGAAACTTTAACACAATTATTGTAATATTAACAATAGTTCAAAGACCAATTTTCAGACCTTTGTCCAAAATAGTTCTTGTGATATTAATATATTTATAGCGTGATATTGTCATTTAACTAAACTGTTCCTCATGATGCAATTTTAGTTTCAGAAAAATAATACTTCGCAGTTATGCTCATAAATACCGTATTAGTAAATTGATGAGATAAAATTTTAATGGAACCTTTGGTTTAGGATAAAAAAAAACTATTCAATTCTCCTTTTATTAACTTTTCATATTTGTCTGTGAAATATGAGCTTTGTTATTTAATTGCACAAACACTGGTGACATTATACAAAATCATATCATCAACTTCCTTTTGTACTGATTTATCCAAACACAAAAATTTTCAAGCTTCTAGTTTGAAAGCTGCATCGTGTGGAGCAATTTATGTTCTGAAAAACGCTGAAAATTAAGAACACGAGAAAATCACCAAAATAGGTAATATAAAGCACTGTGTCCACTTACAGTGACTACTTAAATAGTCATATGCTACAATTTTAAAGGGTTTTATGACATTAAAATAATAGGAAACTGAAGTGCGCGGATTACTCTATTTAATTAGGCAATTTTTTTTTTCGAAAGATAGAGTCAGACTGAAAAATGCAATGCCATAGCCGGGATTTGAACCACGGATCTTCTGGTCTCCGTCCAGCTGCTCTAACCATTGAGCTACTATGGCCAACATGCTAACATGACATTAAATTCTCCAACTGACTCGTGTTTTTCCCGGTAAACCACTAGGAGTTCTCATAAACACATGAAACAACTACCTTAATGGCGACTTACTATGCTGTAAGTACTTTAAGGCCCGGGCTTTGTAGTTAACCACTATTAGGTTAATTAATGTAAATTAATTGTTCTTTCACACTGGCCGTGCGTAGGCTAAAGTATCGAAAGATAAAGTCAGACTGAAAAATTCAATGTCATAATTGGGATTTGAACCACGGATCTTCTGGTTGCCGTCCAGCCACTCTAACCCTTGAGCTACAATGGCCAACGTGCCAACATGACAATAAATTCTCCAACTGACTCCTGTTTTTTCCGGTAAACCACAGTTCTCATAAACCCATGAGACAACTACCTTAATGGCGACTTACTAATTTTTAAGTAACTTTCACAATTAATTTTGAATTAATTTCCAAAAAAATATTTTTTCATTTTTAGCACTTTTTGACCAACTTTCACAGAGGGGTATCCTTAAATGAAACATTTTTCGAAATGAGTGAGGTAATGCTCAAACGAGTCCGGAGTCCATGGAGCTTAGAGTTACCTGATATTTGTCTATCAGAATAATAGAAAACCCCGGTAAGAACCTTATCCAGATAACTCACCCTAACCGAGATTCAAACTCGGGTCCTCTTGAACGTGATGCAGACACGCTACCATCTTTGCCACCGCGGCGGGCACCTCTAACCCTTTTGATTAAATTCACATATATTGAAGGCAGTTTCGTGATATAAACTTTCTTAGAGCAGCCTCTGAATTCCTTTTTGATTTTGAATGAGTTTGAAATAATTATTAAACTGTAACAATAACAGTACATGAAGCCTTACTGCACAGAAATTGTACCTACCTATACCTTGTTAAATCACACAATGTCTTGTATAATATATGGGCAAATGCTTATTTCCTTTAATGTGTACTTTGAATATTATAAGTAAAGAAATGAAATAGACGGGCAAAAAGGCACTAAAATGGGCAAAATAGGCACTTAATAGGCACTAAAATTTGTTAAGTAAACCCTTAGAGATACACAGTTTTATTAAAATGGCTCCTAAAATGCACAATAACAAAATGATAATCATTGCAACAAATTGGCTAAACACATACTATTTTGTGGCGCCCTAAACGAAATAGTTCTACATCTATTCTACATTTCATAAATGGCTCCACAGCAAGTTAAAATAACAGATATTGTCGTATAATTAAAATGCATATAAATCCACTTTACTAAGGAAGAACCATAATGTGCAGAAAGGTGTGAGGTAATTAACTATGTCAAAAAACAAAAACATGGATTGGGGGGGGGGGGCTTAAGGGTGAAAATTGAAATCTCTAAAGGTTTTGTTAGATTTGTTTCAAATTTATACTATTTATTTTTGTGATCGATCAAGAATGGAATAATACCAAGTTTCAGCTTTCTAGTTAGAATAGTTTCTGAGGAATTAACAGTTTATGTCTAAATAACAGGCGATTTTCAAAATGTTCGACCTATTGTAATTTTAATAAATTAATGCTTGGGGCATAAGTTTCTGCACCCATTTTAACTTATTAATGACCTGTATCTATGTGAAATATTTGTCTTCGCCATATCAACGAAGGGGAAAAAATAATCATACCTACCTATTTAATAGCTTTATAAGGCACGTCTGTAAGGCAGATACTACCTGGCTAAACCCCTTTTTGTATATCCAATGTGCAGCAGTAAGAAATTTCTCTTCCCCGATAACTTCACGTTGAGACCAACAAATAAAAAAGCTGTTGTCACAAATTACAAACAGAAGAAATTGGCTAAAAAGGCAGTTTTAGGCACTAATAAGCAGAATAGGCACAAACGTATGAAATAGGCATTTATAGGCATTGTAAAACTAAGAAATTAGGCTAATAATTGTAGGAAACGTGCTTATAACTTAAAAGCCCACGTTTCTGAACAAAGGAATAAAATAGGCAAATAGCACACAATCCGTCCCCTAATTATGAGAGTAACAAGCCTTGTTCTCTTCTAAGAATATCACAAATATTATTTTTGTTACTTTTTAACTCTGCATTATATTTTCCAATGATTTCAATTTTCCTCCATAATAATCAAACAGTACTATTAAAGTTCTTCTGCAGAAACGTGCCAGTTTCGTCAAGATTATTATTGTGCTTGAAAGATGCTATGATTTTTTTCACTTGTCGAATCCCTAATGTAGTTATTTAGTAAAGTACAATGACTATGTGGGTGCAATGTTTTACTTCTATGTGTGAGCATTTGAAATGTGTTAAATTAGCATCTTCTTAACATTTATGTGAGTAAAATGAATCTGGCTGAACGTTCTGAACCTATCTCCCATAAGAATAACATGCAAAAACGGTTCCTGTTTTAAATTATTATTTAATAATTTATATTCTTTCTATGTACTAAACCTAAACATGGAATTTTTATACCTACTCTGATGCCAATGCTCTTGACTTTAGTATCCAAAGGCTTAACAGTTTTTTCTTTCTTTTCTTTCCTTCAAAAAACGTGCACAAATCAGGACCCAAAACAAGAAACATTGCTATCTTTTGCTTTGAGGACCATTCAATTGTTATTTGTATTCAAGTATTAATGCTATGTCAGTAATAAGACGTTTGCCGTTTTATTTCTTATAATTTTTGTCATTAGTAACCCACTCTCAACCTGATGTAATATGTCTTCAGGAGAAGTAAACCAAAACTATTGCTCAATTTTCATTGACGTTTCATTTTTAACTGTATACTTTTCCGAAAACATAAGTTATTTTTATTAGTATTACTGCAACTATAACCCAAATATAGTAACATCGCATAGAATTACTAAGCCCGTCTCGGTAGCGTGGTGATAGCATGTCTGCCTCACGTTCAAGAGAACCCTGGTTCGAATCTCGGTCAAGATGAGTTACATGGATAAGGGTTTTCCCCTATACTGAAAGACGAATATCTGGTAATTCTAAGCTTTATGGACCCTGGGCTCATTTGAGCATCATTTCATCTATTCCATTCATCGCCCGATATGATTTAACGTTGGAGGACATAAATTACAAAAAAAAAAAAAAAAAAAAAAAAAAAAACCCTACAACGATGTACACATAAATAGCTCAGTAAACAAGCAGAACCAATTTTCTTACTCTTGAGACTGTGTTATTCTTTGTTTTACACAAATTTTACTCACATTACTAGGTGAAATATGATTAAATATACTCTGTCATCCAGAGAGAGAGAGAGAGAGAGAGAGAGAGAGAGAGAGAGAGAGAGAGAGAGAGAGAGAGAGAGAATGAAATTTCTATTGTTTTATTAGTTTTCCATCAATAATGATATTTAATAATTTATCTTAGAAGACAACTTGTATCCTATTATTACTTATTAGCTATTACATTATATTTAATTATTATTATATTTACTAGTAATATATTTATTATATACTTATTATATGCTATTTTTATATTTCTTACTTTTAATAATTTTTAACTTTTATACATAGAGATTTTGGTACTTTCCTTTTGAGCATACACAGTTGAGATAAATAAAAGCGTCATTTTTTTCGTAAGCGTAATTTTTTCATTTTTTTCATATGTAAGCTATAATAAAATGGCCTGGAATTCTAGTTTTAAAAAACTAAAACTACTTCAGTAAGGAGTAAATCACTTCATTCATTTTCAAGTATTTCACTATTCTCTACCTTCCTCAGTTATTTCTTCAAATATCAATTTATTTTTCTACCCAAATTTATTTGACTTCTTCGGAACATTTCAAGTAATTACATCCTAGTATCCAAAACCTTCCAATATTCCCCTAACTCTTTCAAATTCTCAAGTTATTTTCATTGATTTTCTTCCGATACTCTCTGTTTTAGTTTTTTGTTATAGCATAGTCTTTACTTCATATTCAACTTAATCCTATACTCTTAACCATGTCATTTATCTCTATTGTTTACTCCTCTGCTAATAATGCCTTGTTATCAGCACATCTTACGCATTTCATTCCTATTTGTTCTACTAGAAATCCTCCTTTTTTCTAAAAACGATATTTTGCTCAACTTTTCAAGTAATGTTGAACTAAGTGAAAGATAAGGAATATATTTTAATTGTCTTTTAGACATCTCGGATTCTGAATATAACACTTTTTTCATATATAGAACCTTAAGAAAGATTCCTTTTTCTATTCCACATAGCCATGTATCACAAATTGCTCAAGTAAACCTATTCAATAGCACTTCGTAAAATGGCCTTTCTAGAGCTAACTCTGCGAAAACTCAATTTTCTTTCTCCGAGCAGCATTTGCCGATTGTTTACAGTGATCCATTCCCATTTTCTGCTTCTTTTCATTTCTTAGAACGTAGATACTGCTTCCCTATTACTGCTTTATTTGTGCAGAGTGACATATCAATCAACATATTAAATTAAAGAAATGTGCCAACTTGGAGACTTATAATTTAATTTTCTCCATAGAAATGTTGGTGCCACTGTATAACGATATTAAATCTTATCTCACAAAATTTGCATTAGAAGAGGAATAGCATTGGAATAGATACGAATTTAATATAAATAAGGACCTTCACAGCTTTGATATTAAAACCTTAATATTAAAAACTAATTCGGTAGTTGCGAGACATGTACTCAGAGGATCTGGTATTAAATCTCTTCGAGTTGCGTTTTTCGTACTTTTCTCTAATCGATAGGGAAACGCTGCTGTGGTTTCTCATCTACAACGATTTTAACCTTTTATTTGGTTTGCTTTTCATTTTTGAGATGTGCTTCTACACTTCCTGGCCTATGGCGAGGTTAAAGAGGGCACTGATTTGTTTTCTTGGAGTTTTAAACCCTGACTGGCTCTCTGTTATGTTCGAAAAAAGGAAACATCATGACTACATAGTTGATTTGGTTGCAGGAGAAGATTTTGGAGCTGCGCACTTACGTAGGTCCCAATCAACTGTCTCTAAAGTCACGCTTTTCGTATTTTAGGAGTGAAAGTTTCCCACTCTGAAGCGAATTTGTTTATTACCTTTAGTTGCGGTCGCTGGTGACACTGTCAGAAACTAAAGGATTAGTTTTGGTTGTGCTGTAAATAATTCAGCATTTAGTGTCGAATAGAGGTGTGGAGTGCCTGATGTCGACCCTACACTGGTGTCAAGCCAATGCAAATCTCTAAACAGGAATTACCTTTTTTCTTTCTTTCTTTCTCCTTCTTATGCGTTTCGACTCCAATGCTAAGTAGAGCTTTAGACTTATGTATTAAAAGCACGTGATTCCAACAACATAAGGCTTATAGGATTACCTCCAACTCTATCTTTTATTGTTTTCATTAGTTTCTCTATACACATAGCACAGCAGTTGGCATCCTTTCTTTACATACCGATATTATATACACCATTCAAATGCAAATTTCTTCATTTCTATTCAACGACATATGTTAATCCTTTTGAATATTATAGGTAGAGATCGCACACATCAGGTTCTTAAAAGATCTTTGTAATTACTGACGTATTCTTTGGGTAACTGACAAGAGTTTCGTGTGAATTCGAGCATTCACAAGCCAATAAGCTTATAGTTAGCTTACTTTTCTACATTTTGGTGTAAAGTGCGTAACATTTTTGGATATTTTGGTATTACGGTTTAATTCTGTTACATGCAGTAACGGGAAATAGTAAAAGTAATAAAATTGCATTATTTATCCTATCACGATAACCCTTTTCAATCAATTTTAATCACTTTAATTTAAGTCTTATTTTCATTTTCAAGAAAGTTTTAATTCATCGATGTGAATTTTAAATTTTTGAATTTATTCATTATAGGAGCAGTGGTACGATTCTTTGCCATGCAAAACTGATACCTCTGACCCGGAAATTTATGTTCCTAATACCATTTTTTAAACTATTTTCCCAGTTCTGTGGAGTTTTTGAGAAGGCACGTTTAGGGCATGAAACTTGGATGAAGGTGAACAGAGTTAAGTTAGAAAACTTTTAATAACCACTATTAGAGTAGCTACAAAATAACAATGAACATGGATTGAGCCAATACGGTTAACGTACGCTCTTGGTGTTGCCAGTTCCACGGCGACAGAGATGGAAGATAAATCTCTCTTTGTCTCAGCGAATCCACCTAGCAAGTATCATCCAGATACAGATACAGATGCTGACAGAGAAGTTCGCTTAATATTTCAGCATGTGTGTGAGAAAATACATAATGATTATCGCACAATCTGAACCTTAAAACCTTGAACTGAAGAACAGTTCGCTTACATATCTATGGCTATTATGCACACAAAACAAAATGATTCAAATTAGATCCGTTCTACGAAATAAGGTGTTTGCTACAGTGAAATAAAACAGTGATATTTCAACGATTGGTGAATATAGTTTCTACTGTAATGATGCCATATTTGTATACTGTCTGTAATGGACTTTAAACCAATTTTTGTTTCATTAAAATACTTAATAAATACGGAAGATATGAATGTGCATTTATGAAGCATGAATCTCATGTACTAATGTTATGCATTGTGTGCAGAAATTTTAGTCTTGCAGCAACAATATCGCTTCTTTCAAGTAGAAATTTGCGACCATCATAGGTTCTCCTATATTTGAACCCACGATATTTCAGAATATTATGCATAGAAGATACAGGATTCGTATATTCTAATTCCCCTCATTAAATTAGTCAGCATTTTGGCAGTTGGATGTATATTTACCCTTGTCATATAAATCATAAATTGTTCTACGTGAAACACACTTTTGAAAATTGTCTAAGTTGGTAGTATGTTTGTTAGCTGCCCGATGTTTCCCTGGGGATATAAATATGAAAACTTATAATTTGGTAAACTGTTTGCCTTCTTTAACAATATTCGTCACAGAATGAGCTCTCACGTGACAAACTTGTAACATAAATTCTCGACTCTCTGCGAAATTTGTGCTTTCGAAAATGTCTCTAATTGACATCTGTTTGAAAAAGGAATACACATTAACAAGAATATTTGCAGCCTATTTTTGTAAAACCTTACGAGGTTTATTGCAGTTACTACTAGACACACCAGTACTAGGCTTGCTAAGCTGTATACTTACTAACTTTGAAAAGCATGTGTGCAGTCTTAAACGATCACCAATTTACTGAATATAAGATACAAAATGCAACTGCAGCATAGCTCGTGTGTACTTTTCTTTACTGACTTTCTAGTCAGACGCTTTATCTTTCCATTTCTCCGAAACCAGATGTGCTACAAACATGCGGTTTGGACACTAATCCGCATAAAAAACAGCTCAATAACATGGTAAAAACAAAATATTGCTTTAATTGGTACATTTAGAGCGCACAAAGAAATTAGCCGCATGCTCCGGCAAAGCGAACCAGTATGCGAGCTTAACTGTACCACGTTGTATGCACCGCATTGGCTAATAGGGATAGAACAGCCACGCCTAGCCCCGCTTTAAGTTCATTCCTATTTTGTAGCTACCTTAGCTCCGAAAACATGAGATCATACATGAGGTGTGATCTTCAGAAAAGCAAAGGAAAGAAAGCCTTTATATCTGCATTGTGTTTCAGATACATACAACTCATTTGGTTAGGTTGCCCTTAAATAATATTAAAGTGCCTTACTTTTCAATGGTGGCCGGTCGGCCAGCGATGGGTTAGTGCTGCAGCAGAAGGCACGCTGCTGCCGCGTTGAATATTTAATTTCTAGCACTTATCATGCAAATTATAATTACAATAATCACATACCTTTGTCACAGAAGGTATTGGAGATGATGCCCTTCTGCTAACACGCATGTCTCACACTTAAAAAAATCCCTTCTGATAATGTCTTTCAGTTCTTCCAACATATGTGGGTTGATCCGATACACTTATTTCTTAATTTTCCCCAAGAATAAGACTCGCATACCGTAAGGTCTGGGGATCAAGGTGATTATAGTCCTTTATTGATTCTCCTGTCTTCCAAACTTTCTCTATTTATTTGAAACTATGGACAATATCAGAAGAAAAATCACTGCAATTCCAGAAGATGAATTAATACGTGTCAACAGAAATTTCCTTCGAAGGGTGAGACATGCATGGCAGCAAAGGGACATCTTTTCCAACACCTTCTGTGACAAAGGTATGTGATTTTGAAATTAAAATTTGCACAATAACAGCTAAGCGCTAGAATTTAAATATTTAACGCGGCAGAAGCGTGCCTTTTGCAGCAGAAATAACCGCCCGCTGTCCAGCCGGCCACCAGTGAAAAATAAAGCAGTATAGATGCTCTGTAGAGTCAGAGTTTTAGTCCAAAGCCCTTATATAAAGGCGAGCTCTCTTCTTTAGTCTTGCAATGTGATGGTCTTTTGTACTAAAGCCGAAGACTACAGAGTGATATCATAAACGACATTAGTTATAATAGATTATCATACAGCAACTAACCTAGAAAATAAGTTTTATTTTCAAAAGAGATAATTAGATAACTAACTCAATCAATCAATAATTCAATCAAACAATCAATTTATTGTTCAATATAACATAAATACAGACATTATATATTCTATTTAACAAACATTCTCAAAAAATTCATTCATCTTCTCTCTCTCTCTCTCTCTCTCTGTCTCTCTCCCTCTCCCTACCACTTGGCTCTCACCAAGGCGGTCCGGGTTCGTTCCCAGGTGACCGCAAAGTGAGATTTGTGGTGGACAACACGGCGCTGGGGCGGGTTTTCCCCGGGACCTCCGGTTTCCCCCGCCATCTCATTCCACCGGTGCTCCATCTTCATCTCATGTATCATCAGTGTCATCGCCTGCGGTGCCGTATGTAGTAAAAGCGGACGTTAAACACTACACATTACATTTCATCTCTCTCTCTCTCTCTCTCTCTCTCTCTCTCTCTCTCTCTCTCTCTCTCTCTCTCTCTCTCTCTCTCTCACACACACACACACACACACACCACATAATTATTCAAAATCATCGAAGTTGTCATCAAAATATTCATCTATACTGTAATAGGCTCTGCTTAACAAGAGTTTAGTCAGTTTAGATTTAAACTTAGCAGCTGACACAGTATTGTTTAGACTTTCCGGAAGCTTAATAAGTAGTTTTGGACCAAAGTATTGGGACTTATGTTCAAAAAGTTTTAGCCCGTGACCTTTAACTATATAGTTATTCTTTCTCCTTGTTTCATATGTGTGGACATCGGAATTTGTGGAGGTTTATTCCTGTTATGTACAAAAGTATTGTTCGCAGAATAAATATGCAGGGAAGATTAAGTATGTTATTTTTTTAAAATACGGCCTGCATGAACTCGTACGTGTTATTTTTGCCAGGTATCTGAAAAAATCTGTTAAAGTTTATTTTGGAAGTGTGTCTCCACAGCTCGATGCCATAAGAAATGTGTGAATATATTAATGCAAAATATACTAACTTACTTGTATCTACTGAGAGAAATTTGGCTAAATATCGTATATGTGTCTGAGGCATACTGTGCTTAGAAATGACAAAGTTAGTGGTCAGCTCCAAAACTCACAGAGTTATCTATATGGATGTTACATATATTTTCACGCATATGAAATTGCATACTATTTACAGCATACTGCAGCAGGTATTTGGAAGTAATCGATGCTGAGAGTATTAAAACTGAACTTGTTTTGTCTATTTCTTTAATAAATTGCAAATTGTCTTTTATAGTAAATGGGGTTCAGTGTATGAGCTAAAGCTACTTTAAGAATTTAATACATTTTGCAGTGCCCTGCAAGCATTTGAGAATCACCGCTTTGTAAAACTATGAATAAGTGATAGTAAATTATGTTAGAAATAAACCACTAGAGACAACATTCTGCGTTTTGAAAAATCCTCCAGTCTTACGGTCCTTCCTTGAAGATTCAGTGAGTCAGACAGGCAGGTAGACGGCACTTTAGATTGCCTAACAAGAAAATTTTGCGCTGTTGTGTGCCTTCAGTAGGCAAGCTGTGCCTAGGGGCAACGTCAACAAAACATCAATCAGCTGTGTTTATTGTTCGATCTTCTGATGACAGACCAAGAAGTTCATAAAGCAAGTTAGTTAAATGAAAGTTTTTAACCTATGCGGTTCATTTAGCCAATAACTAATCATTTTAACTCGTCATGAGAAAAGGGAATTTGAAGGCTTGTAGTTATTGGCCTTGTAATGTCAATTACTGACTACTACAGCCAGAGGTGGTTCAACTTTCCAAACAGCTTATATATTATGAAGCCATCCCTAATACAGTCTCCTGCAAATACCAATTTTAGTATAGATATTTTGTTTCAGTTGTTTTATATGAAGTTTATGCTCTGTTATCTGCTTGCTTCTAAACCTAAAATGTTATTGATATTTTGAGACTGTTCTTAAGATTCTGATGTTATAATTTCGTAAACAAGAAGTCCTCCATTGCTGCCTTAACAGTTTACTTGTGTAAACAATGCCACAGTGCTATCCACTGCTAAATGAAGGAGGATTTAATCATCCTGGGCTACAAGAATTGTATTCCTTTATGGCACTAGACAATATGAAATGTGTAGTGTTTAACGCCCGATTTTACTACATACGGCACTGCAGGCGATGACACCGATGATACATGAGATGAAGATGGAGCACCGGTGGAATGAGATGGCGGGGAAAACCGGAGATCCCGGAGAAAACCCGCCCCAGCGCCGTGTTGTCCACCAAATCTAACTTTGTGGTCGCCTGGGATCGAACCCGGGCCGCCTTGGTGAGAGCCAAGTGGTCTAACCACTGAGCCACGGCGTGGTCTGGCAGTAGACAGATAACACATAATCTGCTTAAACACTTCCATGTTTTACGGAGGTGATATCGAATTGAAAGAAAGTTATTTCCAGCAAGATGGAGCAGCGTGCCATAATCTAATCACACCATGGAACTTGTAACCAGTTTCTTTGATAATCGAATAATCTCAAAAGGTCTGTGCCACCACCCCAGATCCCCTGACCTAACCTCGCTGGATTTTTTCTTGTGATGGTATCTGAAAATAGAGTGTACAAAAATAGACCACGGACAATTGATGTCCTCAAGGAATCCATTCGAACCGAAATAAGTTCTGTAAAACTTCAGAAAATATGGTGAGATGAGTGCAAACATGTATAGATGCTGGTGGAGGACACTTTCAACATTTTCTCTGAGATGTAAATAGTGTAATGTCATCTCCCAATTGTATATTATATTCTCCCCAAGTTGCACATGTTTCCTATAATTGATTGAAAAGAAATTGCCTATTGAAATGGTTCAGGTTTATATGGATCGCACTGTAAAATTATATTTTAATTTGACCATTTCCACATACTAGTTAATCCATTTTGTTGTTTCAAAGGCTCGTGTATCAATATTTTAGTAATAGGATCTTGTAATCTCATGCTTCTTACGGTGACACGACGAAGTTTTTAGTGTGTCTTATTTCGGCTTAAAATGTGTAATTATTATCTTTATTTGTCTTCTTAGCTGTATTTAGATTCAACTGTGAATATTTAACGTATCAACTTACACTTCCAGTTCAAAAGGCATATGAACTTTATTTTGGATGTCGTGCTGGAGACCAACAATTTATCGCCGAGGCATTGTTGTACTGCTAGCGCAAGCCGCAGCCGGCGCGTGGGCGAGCGCTGAACGTTTGCCGAGAGAGAGAAACAGAGAAGAAAGAGACAAAGATAGTTTCGCCTTTTCTCGCTGCATCGTGATTGTTATCGAACGATCGACTGAATTGTAGAATAATGGTGGAGCAAAGTGTTAGTTGCTAGTCAGTTGCTAGTCAGTTGTTAATTGTATGTGTGCAGCTGTGACAATTTGAAGTGTAACGCAGTGAATTTTTTCGTTTGTTTACATATGGAGGGAATAAAGAGACGACATTGAAGATTGCGTTTGTGCATGTTACGTAAATTTTCTGCTGCCAGGGTTGTACAAAGCGTCTTTTTACTGAAATAAAGAACATTTTAAATTTCTGCAAACAAGACTTTTAATTCTACGAACCCACAAAGTCACAATATGTTATGAATACAACGCATGCAGCAATTAATGCTTTGAAAATGTGGTAAATTGGCTAAAAGGGAAATATAATTTAATGTAGTCTGCTGTATTTATCACTCTGCAAGATTCTCAAGTTAGAACATCCGCCAGATCATTGCCCATCGCAGTTCCTCACTTTTCCTGTCCTTGGGTGCGTTCCGTGACCGGGAACCAGAGCTCTGTGCTCCTCCACTGCACCTTACTGCATTTAAAACGACAATTTACTTACTAGAACAGTAATTGAATGCTTTAATAGTTAAGTTTATGGGCGTAATGTAATGAAAATGATGATGTGCATTAGTTGTGTTAGTGCGGCAGTGCCACAACACCCACGGTATCCAACAGAACACATCCATTCATCCATCTCTTTCTCTGTTTTCGTAGAAGCAGATTTACAGCATCTATCTACATACCTCTACGCTTTATCGCTTTCCTTGCAGGCATTTGCTAATAAAAACTAATATCCAGCAAAGTACAAGCCTGAGTTATGGACGGCTATAGAGACGATACGAATCGCTGACTGCAACTCCACCAAACACTTTATAGAGTCTAAACTAATCCGTAACAGGAAGAAACCGTACGTGATTATTGCCTTTCGCAAAAAGGAGGAGGCGGGGGAAAGACGTCTAGCCGAGTTCGTCACGGATGTGTAGGATGGCAGAGGACCAAACTGAACGACTATCTCGGCAGTGGGTGTACATGGACTTCGCCTCAAGCCCCTCTTTAATAATAACTCTTAGCGTACAATGTAATCAATGTAAACGACTTAAGATGCTGTGTCTTATTTTATATGGCACCTGGTAGAATTAAAAGTAAATAAATCTATCTCTTTTGACGAATAACTCGGTGTTAAGAGACTAGCGCCATCTATATTCTCCAATATCTAAATGGTTGTTCTTTTCTTACACGAGACAACAATGGTTAATCGATTTCCTGTAATTATAAAATCTAAATTAATACTAATAGGATAATGAAACTCACCAGAGACATTTATTGATTAGTATTTCACATGTCTGCAAAATTACTCTTTCATATCTTCTATAGTTCCTGTCAAATATGATTTTATGTAATGCTTTGCAAATGTCACCAAATAATGCCTGTTTGAAGTACGTGACAATCAAACTTGTGAAAAACGGAGCATCCTTTTCAGCGAATTATTTTGCCCTTTTCGTTTCTATTATGTGTTTCAAATGGGAAGGGGTCCTGCGGTGTTGTCGTATTGCATTCCCCCCCCCCCTAAGTGGTGTGTGACGAGCGGCAAACCATTAAAAAAAACCTAATAAATACTATTCGCGCTAAGACAAAAATTCAGATTTTACAAAAACTGATCCATGAGGAATGAAATGAAATGTGTAAGTTTAACGCCCACTTTTACTACATACGGCACCGCAGGCGGTGACACTGATGATACATGAGATGAAGATGGAGCACCGGCGGAATGAGATGGCGGAGGAAGCCGGAGGTCCTGGAGAAAATCCGCCCAGGCGCCGTGTTGTTCACCACAAATCTCACTTTGCGGTCACCTGGGATCGAACCCGGGCCGCATTGGTGAGAGCCAAGCGGTCTAACCACTGAGCCACGGTGTGGCCCTAGATCCATGAGAAAGGAAAGAGTAATGTGGCCTAACATAACCGTAAAAACCCTATATTTTTAGCTCAAATAGTTTTCCTAATACAAATAAATAAAATAGATACCATTATATTATAACAATGCATTGCGACGTAAGCACCGTAATGAATATCATTATTGGTTGGCATGTATGCGTGAACGTATATTTGAAATTACTCAGAACTGAAACGTAAACATTTGACATGACGTGGTAAAAGAAATATGTACTTTGAATAAGCCAAGATGTTTGTTAAATTCGATGAGAGGAAACGATACACTTCCTGATAGTCTGGCAGAACGTGTCTGGTCACATTATATCTTTGTTTATGCATGATTCGTAATCTCTATTTACTCTAGAGTTCAAAGCAGCATTATTCAGTTACTCTTCCATGAAAATGTGTATCAGCTGGATCAATGAGACGCGATCCACCTCCTCCCTTACTACTGCTAGAACAATCCAATAGAGTTAATGTGGGCTGAAATTATGTTGCAAACAGAAATAATATTTTTATACTGACTAACGTTGAACGAATTATTCACCAAGAAATTGACAAGGAACACAACATGACTGGGAAAACTGCGTGAGACATCAGATAAACTACAAGAAGACGACTTTTGGAAAGAAATAGCACATAACGAGATTTTGGAACCTATCATCATAAATTTGCAGTACTCAGACGATGAAGACAATGACAATGACGAATTATCTCTTAACGTAAGTAACATTCACAGCTATACGGATGCACCGCTAATAGGTTAGGTATTTCCCAGCGCATCTATGACCTGTCTACCAGTGGCCTGTAGCCTTCTGTGGTTCCTCCTCTTCATCCCTCCCTCCTAGGGAATGTAATTCACAGTACCACAGTACTCGAGGTGTCCTCCTGTGTTGTATACCATATGTACACATTACTACAGAATTTCTTCTCTGAAAAGAAAGTATAATATATTTAATTAAGCCTCTTAGGTAAAATAACAACAATATAACAAATCGTCCATATAGGTACAGGTTCTACTCCGGGTTAAAAACAAAGCATTTCCACTGATAAGATACTGCGGTAGCAAATCTAATTTCACTTCATTAGCTCAATAGCTTCCGAGATAATGGTTTTTAACCGGTATAACTTAATTACTCTATGGGAGGCCGAGTACCTGAAGATACACGAGTTCTTATACCATATACAGAGACGGGGTTTTATTTGTTCATGCACTGAACCGTGCCGTAAGTAACAAGGTTCTTATGGTTGTCCAAAGTTTCTAATGAAACTCTAAAATAGGATTTAATATTTATTAAATGCATCTATGTCAACACTAGATCTCTAACTCTACCGGCTTTTCTTATCCTTCCGCAGTAAGAAATTTTTGTTCATTTAATTCGAAGAACGACGAATTTCTCGTACAATAACAATAAGTATTCATTAGTTTGTGGACATTACTGATAAGTATAGTCCATAGTTCATTCTATAGTTAGACTGACATCATAACTAAGGGATCCACAACAGTAAAGTAAAACCAGATCCTTTTACGTGATTTACTCCACGTGGGGAAGATATTCTATAATCAGGAGTGGTGATTTTCCGCAAATGCGATATAGCGCGATAAAGTGCGAAATTTACTCAAAATGCTATATAAATGCGAAATCGAAGATTTTTCCACGTAATTATTTTTCCCCAATGTGCTTTGCTCTGGGAACTTTAACTGGAGAGTCTGTAGAACCTTTGCATGTTTAGAAAGTTATAAAGTAAGTGACCACTCTCCTGGAATGTGGAAAGCAACCCTTCCCGCTAAATTAGCTTATTGTTCCACTATTGCCAAATTAGGTATGTTTGGTACATGAAGCGAGTTCAGTTGTTTCACAAAGGAAATCCCTCTTACCACGCGTCATGACTGTCATAAATCTATCTTCATATCCCAGTTAACGTTAAAGTTCAATCCTTGTCTCTGAAAACAAATAGCAATCCTAATTTTAAGGAAGTGATAAACACATGTTAATTCCAGTTGGAGTTCTCAGTTGCCAACGTTCCGATTTTCATTGTTCTGTTCGCTGTACGCGCAACTTTCAGTCATTCTATGTGTAGGTGACGTCAGTAAGTGTGAAGATGGCGAGAGCGAAAATATCAAACAGCGAACAGAGACGGAAAATGTGACAAATGTCTTTCTCCAAGACGTTGGTAAGCTTTTTAATCCTGTCACTACTGGCAGAGTAACTTCAATAAATTATACCATTTTAAGTGAAAGTAAAAGTAGGATCCCATTTTTTCGTGATGTTAAAATGCATAGTTTTGTTAAGGGATATGAATATTTTCATTCACAACTGATACAAACAATGCAGAATAATAAAGATGTAGACTGTCTGCTAATGCTGTGGCTGTTAAGTTTGTCAGAGTTTGCCGGAGCAGCTCTGTAATGTATTTGGGATACTACCAACCGCGTAGACGCTGAAGGATATTTCAGTAAATATAATTTGATTGTGAGTGACAGGAAGACTCAGATGATAAAACATAATGTTGAAATATGTTCAATACTTTCATTCAACAGCGTTACTGAATCATAAACTAAGCTAATGTAGTGCATTTTCTTCTTACTGTGTTACTTTTATATCAGTATTGATTTATCCTTTTTGTGTTATGCAGTATGCTTTAGTCTGTATCAGATTGTTCTATATTTCTGTGTATTGCTTTAACCTATATTAATGTGAAATAAATTGACACTCTATGCACATTTAACTCGCCGTCATTAGTAAATGTATTTTAAATTTCATATAAATAATATTAATATTCATCATTTAATAAAATTAACTCAAACTTTCTTTAAAATGCTATAATATGCTAAATTTCAAATGTATAAATGCTACAAAATGCTAAATGTAAAAATCAAAATGCTAAATCTGATTTCAAAATGCTAAATATCACTACCCCTATCTATAACGTCTCTGTTTGGCTAAAGTTAAATATGAATCGATGCCTACCTAATAGAAGTGGAATGGAAATGAATTCTACTCCAGCCGATGAACGATGCATCTTTTATAGTAGTCAACAGGGGTTCAAAGGCGATGCATGCACTGGACCCTCAAGTTACAATTATCAGAAGCTTACTACATTGAGCTTGATCTATATTTTCGTCCAATTGAAGTGCAAAGGGAATACAAGACACGTTGATTCCGGCGGCTCTCCTGAACTTCCTGGATGCACTTTACTGAAATGATTCTGGATTTGGTAGGTCTCATTTTGTCACCGTGATGTCACATTAGTCACTCGTAACTGTATCTCTTTTGATACTGGTGGTGCATGTGACTACTCGTCCCCCTAGCGAAAGGGCGCGCGCGCGCGCGCGCGTGTGTGTGTGTGTGTGTGTGTGTGTGTGTGTGTGTGTGTGTGTGTGTGTGTGTGTGTGTGTGTGTGCGTGTGTGTGTGTTTTGAATCTCGTCCTGTTTGTTTGCCAGCTTTTTCGGGGACGCACGCATGTCCACTATCTCTCAGCCATGTGGTACAACGGGCCACGTTTTTATATAAGTAAACCTTTTTTTAAGTTAAGTAGTTTCAGTACATTAGTGCAACCTAACGTTCATAAAGAGTTTGCCAGCAAAACCTCAACCTCTCCTGAAGTTTGCCTATCTCTGAGCTAAGAGCCCCTATGTCAGACCTGACCGCGTGGGAATCCAAGTCCATCCGAGGTCAGGTTGTGATAATATTATCATTAAAAAGAATTGTGGTACGTAGGAAACACTATGGTTTTTTGAGTTTTGTCATGATAAAGATAACATGTGAGCCAATATGTAACACATTCAACACTGTATTCTCCTCTTTTTTGGTAGGGTGGTACTTTTTGCTTAGGATACAATGCTACAAAGTACATATTCCTGTAGCGGTAAAATTAACAACGATGCAACTTGCTACATTTATAAGCTACGTATTTATAGCTACATTTACGCTACATTTTATTTATATGACAAACTGTTTTTAACAAATTAACAGTGTAAAGTAAACGATCAGCAATAAGGCACAAGAAAGACTAGCGTACACACCGTCATAGGCCAGTGAATTGACAGAACTGAGTGGCAAAGGTACGGTTATTGGTATGCGATACAGCACAAGATGTCATATCACATACAAGTTAACACCACCAGCCAGTAATGCGAAGTCATGCGGTTATAAAACACCCAAAAAACATTAGGATTTCTTGTTTAAGATTAAGATTAGATTTATTGTGCAAATTCCAAAATTTTACAATTTAAAACCTTTGGCTACATTTATTTGTCTTTCCCTTGTTGCTACCCTGGCTTACATGACACCCTGGTCTTCTGCTCTGCCAGGGAGTTCTTAACCTCCATACCTCCTGGTTACTTAATTAGTCCCATTCTTCCCCTTCATCTTCCTTTCTTATATTCTTTACATTTCTGGCCCATTTTTCTTTTACTTGTTGCAAGAACTCACCAATAATTCTCACCTTCTTTTCCTCCCTGCCCGTTAACATTTTTATAGCTACTATCCTCTTCTCTACTATCTCCCACTTCTCCTCCCAAGCTTTTTTCTCCATATTGCAACCTCCTCGTATTTTGTTACATAATGTTCTATGCTCTCTTTTCTCCCACACAACTCACAAATTCCCTTTTTCTTGCCTCTTATCTCTCTTAGAAATATTGTTCCTGTTCTCATCCAAGCTAACTCTTCTCTCTCTTGTCTAATGCAGTAATCTACATATGCTTCTCGTCCCTAATTTCTTTTTATTTACCTGTAAAATTGTAATAATTTCATATTTTCTAGACTTCCCCATATTTCCTGTCTTTTTATATCTTCTATTCTGCTTTTTACCAATTTACCCACATCGCTTGTATTCCTTTCCTCTGTAACAGTATTTTTGTTTAGTAATGTTCGAAGGAATAATAAATATATAAAAATGTATGTAGTTGTGTGATTGGCCGAAGTAGTAGTGGTATGACGTGGTGTGATGACGTGTAAGTGAATCGGCCAATCACAAAATAAAGTGGGAATTACTATGGGGACAAGAAAATCAATAATCTAGAAAAAGTGAGAATCTTGTGTCTTGCTGGAGAAGGAGGAAAGATGTTACGATGATTGTAATTGTAAAGGAAAATTAATAAGATTCAAAAAGTGTTATTCAATATTTATAATAGATAAGAGTGAATCATAGTTCATATTATATAATTAAATAATATATTACAAAATTGGACTCATCTAAATTTTATTTTCACCAAAAATCTGCATCCACACCTGAGAAAAGATCTCACGACTCTCAGTAGATTAAAACTAGACTTGGATGTTACAAAAAGTTGGCTTGCTTCTTATTAGTTGAAGATGAACGAAAATATAATCCCGTTACAAATGGCGCAGCAACGTGTGGGGCTCGAATAGGATAAAGAAGAGGAGATTAAAGCATCGTGCAGCTCCGTGGGAATTTAAAAGGAAAGAAGAAAGAAGAGAGAAGAAAGAAGAAAACGAGAACTGGTTTAAGTGAGTGAAATTAAAAAAAAAAAAAAATAATAGTAGTAGTAGTAGTAGATTTATGTTGTTAAGAAATCAGAAAATAGTTAAAAAGATGGCGAGTAGAAAAGAAATAATAGTGGAAGGAGAAGTTACTGATAGTGTAGGAATGAATAGGGAGGATGCAAGATTAAGCATAGATAATGAGTCAATGTTGGAAAGAATAACAAGAATGTTAAGTAATTTAGATTCTAAAATAGAACAAAATGCAAAGAATTTAGATTTTAGAATGAGAGATGTTAAATCTGAAATGAGTAATTTAGATTCTAGAATGAGAGATGTAAAATCAGAAATAGGAGATGTTAAATCTGAAATGAGTAATTTAGATTCTAGAATGAAAGATGTAAAATCAGAAGTGAGTAATTTAGATTCTAAAATAGAACAAAATGTAAACGATTTAACTAAGAAAATGAATGATTTAGATGTAGGAGTAAGACAGGAACTAGCACAAAATGTGAGTAACTTAGAAATTAATTTATTACAGAAGCTAAAACAGGAATTAAAATCTGAAATTTCACAGGAGATTAGAGAAGGGAGAAAAGAGTGTAGGGATACTATGGAAAGGCTCATGCAGATCATAGAGATTAATAAGGATGAGAATAGAAAGGAAGTCAATGAGTTGAGAGAGATAATTCAGGAAACTAGGTTAGGTCAGGACATTGTGAAACAAGAAATAAGAATCGAATTAAACAAAGAGTTAGAAACATTTAGGATACAACAGGCAGAAATAACACAAAAACAAAGAGAAGAATTAGGAGATAAAGTAGAACAAAGAATCAATGTAATTTGTTCTGAAATGCAATTACAACATGATGAAAGTAAGATACACCAAGAGGAAATAAAGTTACAAATTGATGAGATAAGTAAAGCAAAAGAAGAAGTAATTTTGCAAATTAAAGAGGTAAAAGAACATTTTGAAAAAGAAAAGGATAACTTAGGAAAATTGACACAAGTTGTAATTGCATTACAGGCTAGAAAAGTAAATAACGGGAAAGAAATGTCTAGAATTACAAATATAAACGATTGTGACTTACCAGGTGAATTAAGCAATCATCAGAAGTCTAGTGATGTAGTAAGTGAATGTAGTGATTTTGTGAGTCCAGATAATGATATTAATTATCACAGAAACACACAGAACATGTCCTCACACACACAACTCCACAGTCTAGGTCAAAATGAATGTGTACATTATTCACTAAATGATATTAGTCCACCAAGTTTTGATGAGGAATCAGGTGATAATCCAAAAGTATTTCTTAGGGAATTGGAAGAATATTTCCGTATTAAGAGAATTCCCAATGAATTTCGGATGGTAATAGTAAAACGCTGTTTGAAGAAAAAGTCTCTTGAGTGGTTAAGGTTAACTTTGGCTTCACATGAAACATACAGTACTTTCAGAAATCTGTTTATAAATAGATTTTGGGGACCTGAGAGACAAAGAAGAATAAAAGTTGAGTTAGCAACGGGTAGGTTTGAGTTTAAAAAAGGGATTTCTATGACTGAATATTTCTTAAAATTAGCAAACAAAAGTAAGTTGATCAATCCCGAAATTTCTGAGACAGAAATTGTCAACATGCTAATACGTCATTATCCACCACATATCAGAAATCATTTAATTGTGGCTAAGCCTATCGATTTCTCTGATATGATTGAATTATTATCCGAATTTGAAGCACATAACCTCATTAATGATACTACATCCTGTGATGGTAACTATAATAACGTCCATATTGAGCGAGGAAGAAATCGACAGGAATCACAACCTACAAATAATAGGAATAATAGGACGAGTTTAAATTGGGGCGGGGCACCCGTGAGAAATCAAAGATTTGAAGGAAGAGGTTATGATCCTAGACGAACTTATGAATCTGTAATTCCCGGAACAGGAAGTGGAGTTCAAAATAATGTGCAAAGGAATTATCATAACAATCAGTCGACGAGAATTGGAAGAAATGATCAAATAAACCATGTAAGATTTTATCGAGGAAATAATCAGCGAATAAGTAATTTTAATAGGGGTAGAGGTACTAGTTTATTTAGTGCAAATCAAAGAGATTTTAGGGGTGTGAGATTTGAAAGAAGTAATCAAAATGAAATAGTCGAAAATACACAAAGCACAGAGAATGATGCGAATATAAACGATAGCACCAACCTAACCAACAATGAAAGTATTAATTAAGGGCCGAATAGGTGAATGGAATTTCAATTTCATTGCGTTGGTAATTCCACATTTGGCAAGAGATGTAATTGTGGGTAATGATTTATTATATGAATGGCAAAGTGTATTGAATTTCGAAATGCATGAAATGAAGGTTAAGACAGAAAATGATTTATTAGTAATAAAATTATTGGAAGAAGATGGAAGAAAAGAAGAGAACAGGGATAATATAAATAATGAAAGGTTTTTTGTGGAAGATATACTTTTGCAAGAAAATGGTAATATTGAATACGATGAAAATGAAAATTGTGGGAAGAATTTAATTATTGATGGATTGTAAAATAATGTAACTGACCTTGAAAAGCATTGTTGCCAATTATATACAATACAAGATAAGAACGGCGGAAGCCAAGTGGAGGAAGAAATAGAATTCCAGAGAATATTACAAGTAAAGTTAGAAAACACATACAATTTAGACCAAGCGAGAAAAGAACAGTTGAAATTGTGTATATTAAAGAATAGAAAAGCCTTTAGTTCAACACCTGGACTGTGTAACAAATACACACACACATTTAAAGTAAATGATACTGATCCCTATACACATAAAAGCCTTGACAGTAATTGAAACAATATTGAATATATACTATGTGTGTGTTAAATAATAATAAAAATAAAACATTGTTAAACATCAATATATTGTTGTATTTTAATTAATGTTAATTTATTGTTGTTAAATGTTCATTTATTATATTTCATCTAATGTATGTATATTATTATATTTTATGTATGTTGTATTGGTGTTGTGTAATATTGGTGTAAACGAAATTGTTAATTGGGGCTGTTCTTCGAAATATATGGAAACAGATTGTTAATTCCTTTATTTGGTTATTTTCCATATATTTCGAAGAGGGGCATTTGTAACAGTATTTTTGTTTAGTAATGTTCGAAGGAATAATAAATATATAAAAATGTATGTAGTTGTGTGATTGGCCGAAGTAGTAGTGGTATGACGTGGTGTGATGACGTGTAAGTGAATCGGCCAATCACAAAATAAAGTGGGAATTACTATGGGGACAAGAAAATCAATAATCTAGAAAAAGTGAGAATCTTGTGTCTTGCTGGAGAAGGAGGAAAGATGTTACGATGATTGTAATTGTAAAGGAAAATTAATAAGATTCAAAAAGTGTTATTCAATATTTATAATAGATAAGAGTGAATCATAGTTCATATTATATAATTAAATAATATATTACAAAATTGGACTCATCTAAATTTTATTTTCACCAAAAATCCGCATCCACACCTGAGAAAAGATCTCACGACTCTCAGTAGATTAAAACTAGACTTGGATGTTACAAAAAGTTGGCTTGCTTCTTATTAGTTGAAGATGAACGAAAATATAATCCCGTTACAAATGGCGCAGCAACGTGTGGGGCTCGAATAGGATAAAGAAGAGGAGATTAAAGCATCGTGCAGCTCCGTGGGAATTTAAAAGGAAAGAAGAAAGAAGAGAGAAGAAAGAAGAAAACGAGAACTGGTTTAAGTGAGTGAAATTAAAAAAAAAAAAAAATAATAATAGTAGTAGTAGTAGTAGATTTATGTTGTTAAGAAATCAGAAAATAGTTAAAAAGATGGCGAGTAGAAAAGAAATAATAGTGGAAGGAGAAGTTACTGATAGTGTAGGAATGAATAGGGAGGATGCAAGATTAAGCATAGATAATGAGTCAATGTTGGAAAGAATAACAAGAATGTTAAGTAATTTAGATTCTAAAATAGAACAAAATGCAAAGAATTTAGATTTTAGAATGAGAGATGTTAAATCTGAAATGAGTAATTTAGATTCTAGAATGAGAGATGTAAAATCAGAAATAGGAGATGTTAAATCTGAAATGAGTAATTTAGATTCTAGAATGAAAGATGTAAAATCAGAAATGAGTAATTTAGATTCTAAAATAGAACAAAATGTAAACGATTTAACTAAGAAAATGAATGATTTAGATGTAGGAGTAAGACAGGAACTAGCACAAAATGTGAGTAACTTAGAAATTAATTTATTACAGAAGCTAAAACAGGAATTAAAATCTGAAATTTCACAGGAGATTAGAGAAGGGAGAAAAGAGTGTAGGGATACTATGGAAAGGCTCATGCAGATCATAGAGATTAATAAGGATGAGAATAGAAAGGAAGTCAATGAGTTGAGAGAGATAATTCAGGAAACTAGGTTAGGTCAGGACATTGTGAAACAAGAAATAAGAATCGAATTAAACAAAGAGTTAGAAACATTTAGGATACAACAGGCAGAAATAACACAAAAACAAAGAGAAGAATTAGGAGATAAAGTAGAACAAAGAATCAATGTAATTTGTTCTGAAATGCAATTACAACATGATGAAAGTAAGATACACCAAGAGGAAATAAAGTTACAAATTGATGAGATAAGTAAAGCAAAAGAAGAAGTAATTTTGCAAATTAAAGAGGTAAAAGAACATTTTGAAAAAGAAAAGGATAACTTAGGAAAATTGACACAAGTTGTAATTGCATTACAGGCTAGAAAAGTAAATAACGGGAAAGAAATGTCTAGAATTACAAATATAAACGATTGTGACTTACCAGGTGAATTAAGCAATCATCAGAAGTCTAGTGATGTAGTAAGTGAATGTAGTGATTTTGTGAGTCCAGATAATGATATTAATTATCACAGAAACACACAGAACATGTCCTCACACACACAACTCCACAGTCTAGGTCAAAATGAATGTGTACATTATTCACTAAATGATATTAGTCCACCAAGTTTTGATGAGGAATCAGGTGATAATCCAAAAGTATTTCTTAGGGAATTGGAAGAATATTTCCGTATTAAGAGAATTCCCAATGAATTTCGGATGGTAATAGTAAAACGCTGTTTGAAGAAAAAGTCTCTTGAGTGGTTAAGGTTAACTTTGGCTTCACATGAAACATACAGTACTTTCAGAAATCTGTTTATAAATAGATTTTGGGGACCTGAGAGACAAAGAAGAATAAAAGTTGAGTTAGCAACGGGTAGGTTTGAGTTTAAAAAAGGGATTTCTATGACTGAATATTTCTTAAAATTAGCAAACAAAAGTAAGTTGATCAATCCCGAAATTTCTGAGACAGAAATTGTCAACATGCTAATACGTCATTATCCACCACATATCAGAAATCATTTAATTGTGGCTAAGCCTATCGATTTCTCTGATATGATTGAATTATTATCCGAATTTGAAGCACATAACCTCATTAATGATACTACATCCTGTGATGGTAACTATAATAACGTCCATATTGAGCGAGGAAGAAATCGACAGGAATCACAACCTACAAATAATAGGAATAATAGGACGAGTTTAAATTGGGGCGGGGCACCCGTGAGAAATCAAAGATTTGAAGGAAGAGGTTATGATCCTAGACGAACTTATGAATCTGTAATTCCCGGAACAGGAAGTGGAGTTCAAAATAATGTGCAAAGGAATTATCATAACAATCAGTCGACGAGAATTGGAAGAAATGATCAAATAAACCATGTAAGATTTTATCGAGGAAATAATCAGCGAATAAGTAATTTTAATAGGGGTAGAGGTACTAGTTTATTTAGTGCAAATCAAAGAGATTTTAGGGGTGTGAGATTTGAAAGAAGTAATCAAAATGAAATAGTCGAAAATACACAAAGCACAGAGAATGATGCGAATATAAACGATAGCACCAACCTAACCAACAATGAAAGTATTAATTAAGGGCCGAATAGGTGAATGGAATTTCAATTTCATTGCGTTGGTAATTCCACATTTGGCAAGAGATGTAATTGTGGGTAATGATTTATTATATGAATGGCAAAGTGTATTGAATTTCGAAATGCATGAAATGAAGGTTAAGACAGAAAATGATTTATTAGTAATAAAATTATTGGAAGAAGATGGAAGAAAAGAAGAGAACAGGGATAATATAAATAATGAAAGGTTTTTTGTGGAAGATATACTTTTGCAAGAAAATGGTAATATTGAATACGATGAAAATGAAAATTGTGGGAAGAATTTAATTATTGATGGATTGTAAAATAATGTAACTGACCTTGAAAAGCATTGTTGCCAATTATATACAATACAAGATAAGAACGGCGGAAGCCAAGTGGAGGAAGAAATAGAATTCCAGAGAATATTACAAGTAAAGTTAGAAAACACATACAATTTAGACCAAGCGAGAAAAGAACAGTTGAAATTGTGTATATTAAAGAATAGAAAAGCCTTTAGTTCAACACCTGGACTGTGTAACAAATACACACACACATTTAAAGTAAATGATACTGATCCCTATACACATAAAAGCCTTGACAGTAATTGAAACAATATTGAATATATACTATGTGTGTGTTAAATAATAATAAAAATAAAACATTGTTAAACATCAATATATTGTTGTATTTTAATTAATGTTAATTTATTGTTGTTAAATGTTCATTTATTATATTTCATCTAATGTATGTATATTATTATATTTTATGTATGTTGTATTGGTGTTGTGTAATATTGGTGTAAACGAAATTGTTAATTGGGGCTGTTCTTCGAAATATATGGAAACAGATTGTTAATTCCTTTATTTGGTTATTTTCCATATATTTCGAAGAGGGGCATTTGTAACAGTATTTTTGTTTAGTAATGTTCGAAGGAATAATAAATATATAAAAATGTATGTAGTTGTGTGATTGGCCGAAGTAGTAGTGGTATGACGTGGTGTGATGACGTGTAAGTGAATCGGCCAATCACAAAATAAAGTGGGAATTACTATGGGGACAAGAAAATCAATAATCTAGAAAAAGTGAGAATCTTGTGTCTTGCTGGAGAAGGAGGAAAGATGTTACGATGATTGTAATTGTAAAGGAAAATTAATAAGATTCAAAAAGTGTTATTCAATATTTATAATAGATAAGAGTGAATCATAGTTCATATTATATAATTAAATAATATATTACAAAATTGGACTCATCTAAATTTTATTTTCACCAAAAATCCGCATCCACACCTGAGAAAAAATCTCACGACTCTCAGTAGATTAAAACTAGACTTGGATGTTACAAAAAGTTGGCTTGCTTCTTATTAGTTGAAGATGAACGAAAATATAATCCCGTTACACCTCTAATCTCCATATATCTCCAATTCCCATTTTTTCCATAATTCCTCCTAACTCTGCGCAACAACTATTTGAGTTCTCTAATCTTTTTTGCTGTCTCATGCATAATTTCATAATTTCCCTTTCTTCTTTGGCCAAACACCTATACCAAAATTTTATTATTCTTTCATTTATTATTCCATTTCTTATTATCTTTCCTAGTTCTACTAAAGCTAATTCTCTAGGTGCTGATCTTGGTAAACCTAGTAGCTCTTTACAAAATCTTTTGTAGTTTTGGTCCACCACTTTGTTTACCTCTGTGGCCCCCACCCCTTGATTTCTTGCTGTCGTTTCTTCCGATATCCCTCGTATATCTACAACCCAAGAAGTATAAGCCGACCTCTCGTGTTATTTACATCTAGCCACCATCAGTGACGTTGACTGTGCAGGTAGTAAGTATCCTCAGAGCACACTCACTGTACACTCTGCATATCATCGTTCACCGCGCCTGACCCAACCATTCTAAAATATGAATATTATAATGAAACGAAAAGGACTGAAGACAAAAACAATTGTAGGTACACAAGTATCCTTTCCAAGGAGAAACAACCAATTAAAAACGTTAGTTTTCATAACTAGGTATATAATAGTCGTAAATACCCGTAGCGTAGAACAGGTGAGCCATTTTAAATATGCGGCAAGAAATGTTGATTATATAAGGAATGTGATATGGGCAACAAATTATCCAAATTTCAAAGAGGGTATGGAACAATTAATAGGAGAATTTAATGTCATGGCTACTATGGCACATTGGCCATAGTAGCTCAATGGTTTAGAGCGGTTGGACGGAGACCAGAAGATCCGTGGTTCAAATCCCGGATATGGCCTTCAATTTTTCAGTCTGGCTTTACCCATTCATAGTGCGTCCTACACACGGATAGTGTAAAAGAACAATTTCCATTAATTGTACCTAATAGTGGTCAGAATTATAAAGCCCGAGCCTTAAAGTACTGACAGCACAGTAAGTCGCCATTAAGGTAGTTGTCTCATGTGTTTATGAGAACTCCTAAGTAGTTTACCGGGTAAAACACGAGTCCGTTGGAGAATTTAATGTCATGTTGGCACGTTGGCCATAGTAGCTCAATGGTTTAGAGCGGCTGGACGGAGACCAGAAGATCCGTGGTTCAGATCCCGGATATGGCCTTCAATTTTTCAGTCTGGCTTTACCGTTTCAATTAATAGGACATTTAGGAACAAAATACGTAAAGAAACAAAATGAAAGCTTTACAAAGTCATGACTGGCTGGCCCTGTAGCTCAGTAGGTAGAGCACCTTCCTGCCGTGCGAGGGATATCAGATTCGATTCCCGACTTAGGGTGGGGATTCTTCTCCAACCAAGATGATTACCCATCTTCCCCAAAGTCTGGAAGTATAAATGAGATTGAAAATGCGTGAGTGATTTAATGATTAAAACCCAAAGAATACGAGTAAACACCTTCAATATGTTCCAAAGAGATAACCATATGTTCCGCCGATGTGACCATTGCAGGACTATAGGACGACGCAAGTTTCATCGTGGGCGCGTCCTAGAAGGCAACTGGATCTTGTGAATGATCGACGTGGAAACGAATGAGGTGCGGATGACAATATGCCCCAACAACATGGGGGATGCAAATACGCTGTACAGTCTAATTGCAGCGCCCACGATGAAAATTGCGTCGTCCTATTTTGCATTGGTCGATTTGAACGACATGGCCGGGACCGCCAATTTCCCCCTTGCAGTATAATTGGTGTCATTTGAGATCACGCACACTTGGCGGCAGTAGCCGAACCAGCCCGATACAGTCCGTGAGCTCATACATGTATTTCCTACGGAGCACTCCATTATCGTCGTGTCATGGATTGTTTATGTGCAAAGCAGTACATGAGTAACAAAATTTGACCGGGCGATATAGTGTAATTTCGGGACAAGTAAGACTGTTGGAAACATTGCTTCCAGTGGAGAAACAAGCACAGTTTGGCTGCACTGTATTCTTCAATGTGGCTAAATTATGCAGTAAGTAAATAAACAAACAATAACGTTAAAAGAATGCTCTCCAACACGAAATTGCACTAAAAAGTAAGGAAATTATATTAAAAATCCATGGTTGTGTGTAAAAATATAAAAAAGTGTGAAGGAATTAAAAAAATCGCCGCATCGCATATTAGAAGGAAGAGTCGGAATTTTTAATATAAATGGAAGGTTAAAAGATTAAAAAAAAAGTTGAAGGAATACCAGATAATAGATTTACTAAACAAATAATGCAATATTATCCTAGAGGAAGAAGATCGATGGTCAGACCCAGGAAACGATGCGTTGAAGGCGGAATAGGCACTTAATTACCTATGCCATGAAGTGAAGAAGAAGAAGAAGAAGAAGAAGAAGAAGAAGAAGAAGAAGAAGAAGAAGAAGAAGAAGAAGAAGAAGAAGAAGAAGAAGAAGAAGAAGAAGAAGAAGAAGAAGAAGAAGAAGAAGAAGAAGAAGAAGAAGAAGAAGAAGAAGAAGAAGAAGAAGAAGAAGAAGAAGAAGAAGAAGAAGAAGAAGAAGAAGAAGAAGAAGAAGAAGAAGAAGAAGAAGAAGAAGAAGAAGAAGAAGAAAAAAAAGAAGAACTAGGGACATATGGTAATCCATTATTTGAATTATTTCGCTTGGACATGCGAAAATCCCTCGGCAGTTTTGTAAGTATGGTAAACGATGGAATGTTCCTATTAATAAAATCCGAAAACACATATAGCTTTGTTAAGCGTAAGTAATTACCTCAAAATTACAAAAATAAGACAAGAACCCTCAAACTAATATAGTTACGTAACTAGAAAGGCAATTTGTGAGATTTCACATGTACCATGATCGTTAAAGGTTATACATAAACGTAGACATTGCTATCACATCTGCATATAGAGCCGAGTCCAGGGAAGGTAACACAGGAGCTGCTACACAAACTCACGAGAACTACGGTACTTTTCCTGTCTGCGCAGAGTTTGAACCCGTGATGTTGAGGTCGCGAGGTGATCGTGATAGTACACGCAGCTGGCGCCGGCAAAAAGAAGGCGTAAAAGTGTATTCTCAGTAATGACTGCACTTTCCTTCCACTATCTGCCACAAGAAATCGTTTTTACTTCTGCTGCTCGCTCTGCCTGAGTTTCCTCTATTGGCAGTTTGTTTTGACCTTTCGTATGTTGCTGCGAGAAAAGCTTCATTTTGAAGATGTAACACAATGAATGCTGCACCTCCGAGTGTAAGATCACGCTACTTCATTGTTAGACCGCGGTCGGTGGTTTCAACATCACTCGCTTTCATGAATGAGAAAGTTTTATGTAATAGTACTACCTATGTCAAATGAGTATTTGTAAACCAATATATATATATATATATATGAGGAAATTAATTGTTCTCTCACACTAGCCGTGTGTAGGACGCACTGTGAAACCGTAGAGCCAGACTGAAAAATTCATTGCCATAGCCGGGATTTGAACCAGGGATCTTCTGGTTGCCGTCCAACCGCTCTAAACCTTGAGCTACTATGGCCAACTTGCCGACATGACATTAAATTCTCCAACTGACTCGTGTTTCTCCCGGTAAACCACTAGGAGTTCTCATAAACACATGAGACAACTACTTTAATGGCGACTTACTATGCTGTAAGTACTTTAAGGCCATAGTAGCTCAAGGGTTAGAGCGACTGGACGGCAACCAAAAGATCCGTGGTTCAAATCCCGGCTGTGGCATTGAATTTTTCATTCTGGCTCTACCGTTTCAATATATATGAGTATTGTGTGTCCACTTTCTTGAACACAATACTATGTGTTTACGTGTTATTTGCGATGAGGAAACCCAACTAAACAAAGCAAAGCAGTCAACTGTTTGACCACCTTTGAAAAACATAGTCAGGCACGTTTTTAGAAGTCAATTTCCGGGGTCCAAAGATCTACGTTGAGTTATTTGCTTTTAATAAATAATTAATTAAGGATGTGTTTTTATCATGTTAGTAAAAAATAGAAACACATGTAGTATATTATATTCACATGACTTTCTCCGCCCAAACTTCTACAAATTGTTCTTAGAAAAGTTTGTTTTTGTCTTGTTTCTTTGGATAAAGTCTGTAGAAAGGTCTTGCACGTTGCACATTTTTGTTCTTGTACCTGGGATAAAGTCATATAAGCAGTAATCAGATATTTAAAAAGCGAACCACTGATTGATGCATTTGAAGTATTAGTTCTCCTTGAATGAAAAAGGGAATAAGAACTTAGAAGTTAAAAATTGCATACCTTTAAGTATCTCGGAATTCTAATCAACAAATTATAATATATCGGAATTGGTTAACTTTGCAATACATTATTGTAATTGACATTATTTGTGTATTTTAACGAGTTCTACAGCTGCTGTGCACTTACTTTCGTTTATCTCTTAAATAACTTCATGTCTGTCTGACAGAGAATAGAGACGTTAAGATGAGCAGCTTGAATAAACTTTTTCAATTAATTTTATACTAAGTTTTATTTCAGCTATTTATTAAAAGTTTGAAATGATAATTTATTTGGGGCGTCCCGACCCCCTAGACCTCCTTAAATACGTCCCTGACATCAGTGGAAGTAAAAAGGTATAAAATTGTGCAATCTTAATAAATTATTAAACAAATAATACTGTTTTAGTTTTTCCTCTTAGTTTCTTCTGACACTTGTGATGTTTATATAATACCACATACATTTCTATGACTCTTACCACAAAATGTAGAACGTATTCTTTCTGAAAATCATGTCCACAAATTTTATGTGTATGCATTTACAGCCAAGAAGTTACTTCTAAACTATATATGGTAAAAAGTATATTAAAATAAATAAAATATTTCAAACACGCATTTAAAAATGAAAACTACCAAATTCAAATAAGACATTTAATAGAAAGTACAATAAATTATTAAATTATTTATTTAACACATATTTATAAGTATCCACCTCTGTGGCATATATGGTAGCATGTCTGCCTCACGTTCAAGAGTCCCGAGTTCGAATCTCAGTCAGAGTGAGTTACTTGGATAAGGTTTTTCCGGGGTTTTCCCTTATACTGAAATACGAATGTCGGGTAATTCTAACCTCTACGGACCCTGGGCTTATTTGAGCATCATTACACCTATTCCATTCATCGTCCTATATGACTTAATGTTGGAGGACGTAAATTACAAAAAAAGGTCATTTCATCTGTTTCATTCTTTTTCCAGTATGACTAAACGTTGGAGGATGTTAACGTGAGAAAGTACTTCACTTGGGGTTAAAATTCCCCGTTTTTATTTTTACATTTTATTATAATGTCATCCCTCTATGCTCTTTAGGAGCATATCATCCTGCCATGCACCGCCGAGACTCCCACCATCACTTCTACCCTGAAAGAGACTACCAGATGAGAGATGGTGTGAAATGGCAATGGAGATAACATGGAGGGACAGGAAATCCGGAGGAGGCAATTAACCTACCTGGCATGTGGACTGGCGACCCGGGAAGACCCCGAAAGTACAGGTAAAGACCTATGAAAGTTCAGGTAGGTCGGTCACGGGAATCAAACCGGGCCTCCCTAATGCGGGCTACAGACGAAACCACCTGAGCTATCCCACTTGGTGTCTGCTCATGATACGCTTTGTAGAAAGAGGCAGATGATGCAGCGGTCATTCCGTTTGTCCTGTGTGCAATGAACTACCACTCCATCAGATAAAAAGCTTAGTAAACATGCTGTACAGGGTAGAGTATGTGCAGAAGCAGTTACTAAAAGAACAAGTATGTACTTACACTATTCTTGTACTTTCTGTAGATTATTATTCGTGCAATCTTCTTCTGTCAGTTGTTTGATTGTATTTTCCTATCACTGACTATAAATTCTATTTTCGATATCTTGCCTTTTAAGTTCAGGACTCAAGAACATACACACTTAAAACCAGTGTATATTGATCAGTATAGTTGTGCTGTAGCATTATGTTATGACGTGTTTTGCATCCATCATTTCTCTGTGAGCGTCCTTTTTACTGGAGGCTGGCTGCCACAACTGCTTGCCTCTGGTGATGGTGTGCAAGAAGGATTGGCTTCGCTTTACTCTGAGGTAATGGAGAAGGTTTTATGTCCACCAATAATAAAGGAATTTACTTTCAGAGCTAGATCTCAGGCAATTCATACAATGGACGTGTTGTTTCTTGTTTGCTATTCAAAACGGTTTCTTAATACATACACACATACAGACAAAGACAGGCTACAGTTGCAAATTTTACACAAACTTCATATATTCTTTTTCCTTTAGGACATTGTTTGTCAATATTTATAAGAATATCCTAAAATTGAAGAGCATATATTTCGATTCTGGTATTTGAGGCGTTCACGTGTATGCCACTTCATCATTAATAGAAACTGATTCATTACCATCACTGGAATTGGTTTTGATTTAGCGTTTGTCTATTGCAGGAAAAAAATTGACATATTTTGGTCTGAATAGACTAAAACCAGAGAATCCTGCAAATTCATTTTAAACATATACACACCTTTGTTTGCCCCATGGAGTTTCCTGCACTAACACATAATTTATTAATTATATGTAATCCGCTAAAGTTGCAACCAAATTCATTCACGTAGAGTTATGTACAATAAATGTACTTCAGCCAGATTAAGTGATTAATCTACTGACGCTATATGCATTATCTAAAATACCAGAATGGGGTTCCATTAAGCTCAATTACCTTACCACTATTAATTACTTTATCTTACCACTATTAATTACCACTAATGAATAAGAAATTTGTTGAATCCATACTTATCATCCACTTAAACCTTCTTGCATATCCGGAATGGTGCTACACAACTATTTTACTAAAGAAGAACGATTGTCCCATGATAGAAAATTCTCCACACTGCCGTGAAATTCTTTTTGCTTATATTCGGTCTTCGTAATGAAGTTATTTTTTTTTTTTGTAATAATCTGCTATGATGCAACCAATTCAGATTATACATTTTTTCTCCAGTAATCCCAATACTTCTATTGTTTTTAAACGTTAGCAAATTGTTTGGAATTCCAAGGCTTCCACGGTACATTCATCGTGTTCTAACAGGTAGTAATTACCCAGTTCAGGTACATGAAGTTTATATTTTTTGAAGCAATTAAAAGACCAATATTGCATTTGAACCAACGCATTGAATTAAATACTTAACACATATTAACGGATAACAGTACCTTTTAAACTAAATTCCACATGATTGCCACAGAGTACCAAGCATAACTTATAGCTACAAATAGACTACTTAATTGCAGCTTTTTTGATATATTGCTGAATAATTTTGTAGATGACAAATCAAAAGTTATTAATTAATACACATAGTATTTTATTTTTCAAAATAGTGCAGCTTCTTAGTTATTTTCTGTATTAAAAATACCGCCTTGCATTTTTATGTATGTATTATGTACGAAGGAGATCTGAAAAGTCACCGACCTCAACATGAAGATGGCAGCTTTCGCAAATAAAAGCTAGTTAATTTCGTTGTTCCTTTGTAGACAGTTACTCACCAAAGTTCCAGCCATGTTGAACGCTCAGTTGTTATGTAACAGTCGTTTGAGTGAGTTGATGTTGAGTGTTTTTATGAAAATGGACAAAATCGAGTGTCGAGCTGTCATTAAATATTTGTTTTTGAAAAGCAATACGCCTACGCAAATCAAAGATGAGTTGGATTCTGTGTATGGAGACTCTGCACCATAATTTACCACAGTGAAATATTTTGGGCAGCTGAATTAAATGTAGCCGTAAGAGCTTGGGAGACGATGAACGCTCGGGACGTCCAGAAACTGAAACTAAAGACGAAAACATCGCCAAAGTTCATCAAATGGTGCTAGACGAACGCAAAAATAAAGTGAGGGAGATAGCAGAGGCTATGAACATGTCAAATAAACGTGTTTGTCACATATTAAATCAACATTTAGGCGTGAGATAGCTATCCGCGCGTTGGGTGCCGCCTTTGGTCACGTTAGAGCAAAAACATGTTCGAATGGACATTTCAAACGCTTTGTTGGAGCAGTTTAGGCGCAATAAATCCGAGCTTTGTGCGCAGATTAATTACTGTAGATGAAACTTGGATACACCATTATACTCTCGAAACAAAAGTACAGTCCAAACAGTGGACTGCAATTGGGGAACGGCTCCAAAAATAACTAAAACTGCTTTCTTCGGCTGTAAAAGTGATGGCCACTGTTTTTTGGATTAGTTATGGAGCTATTTTAAACGATTATCTTCAAAAAGAAAAAAAAAAAAAAAACATTACAGGAGCATACTACGCATCATTACTTGACAAGCTGAAGGCAAAACATGCGGGATGCAGATAAAGAAAATCCTGTTTCACCAAGACAACGTACCATCTCACACCTCAGCGGTTGCAATGGCGAATATCGACGAATTACGGGTTGAACTGTTTGAGCATCCGCCTTACTCACCAGATCTAGCCCCAAGAGACTTCTTTTTGTTCCCTCATCTGAAAATTGCACTCAGAGGACAGAGATTTTTGTCAAATCAAGAGGCAATCACCTTTGTGAACAACAATTTTGCAGAGAAAAACACCGAGTACTATTTGGATGGGTTACAGAGATGGGAGAACCGCTAGAAGAAGTGTGTAGAGTTACAAGGAGACTATGTTGAGAAATAAATTTGAAAATTCTGAGAAAATATCTTGTATCCTTATTAGGTCGGAAACTTTTCAGACCACCGCCGTAATTTGTTACTATTTCTCTAAAATGCATCCTTTAAAGTATAAAAAATAAATGACTCAGTATAACATACTTTCGCTCTTATTGTACGTATTTCTATTAATTCTAACTCTAAAATGGGAGCTCTCACGGAATTAGTTAACTTCTTAATGAATCCCCATATACCTAGCTCCTCCTTATGCAAGCTTTCTGTTTAGGCTTAGTTGACTCAGGTTTATCACCTGAATAGATCGTTTATGCTTTTAAACAAGCAAACTTTGGAGGTAGTTCCATAAGACAGCATGCTCTGTGTGATGAAGTTTCAGAGGTGCGAAGACTTCTCCTTATTATGGAAGAAAGGACTTTACAAAACGTCAGGGAGTGGTTGAAGAGGACTTCCGAGAAAGCTAAATTGGTATCGCCCTGGAGGAAAGCTAAAAAACCACACGAAATCCTTGGTTAGGTCACAGCATTCAATGGGCGGTTGGTGGATAGCTACCCTGCCTCCACATTGCCAAGGGCTTCATGTTAAATATCTCATAAAAAGTTGTTGCTTGTCTAAGGAAAGATTTGTAGTGATATCACCTTAGGATATCAGTGACTGCTGACTCAACGATGGAAAGGACGCATATGGGTCTAGCATTTGCATGTGTTTTGCGAAACACGCTATAAATCCTAATTCCCAGATTCACGGCAATCACCGGATGAAGCCCAAAAAACCAGTAAGGGAAAGTATTCTCGGTATTTCCTGCTTGTAGAATCTCAAAGGACTGACAAAGACAACGGTATCAAAACATCTTGCGGTTCGGCAAAGGCGTAATAGGAAATGGTGTGAATTATTTCTAATCTCCACTTTTCTCCAACATTTGTTCAACTGTTTACTAATAACATTTAGGTTTCTAAAATTATTCAGAGGAAAATGAGCTTATGGGCGTCTTTTACCCGTTATCGTTCTCAGGGTCCAATTTGTTATTGGGTATGGAAAACCACTTAACAGGCCCTTTTAACAAGCTAAGAGTCTTTTTCCTGACCAAATATAGCTGTGGTATCACTGGCTTTATTTCCCTTCCGAAGGAACACATACTAAGTATCTTTAGCCCAGAAAAAATCAATCGCCTTTAGCCAGGTTTGATCCCTTGGCCTTAGAAGGAGAGATATTTGTTTCGTTTTAACTTGAGCCAGATTAAGTGATTAATTTACTGACGGTCCATTCATTACCCCAAATACAAGAATGGGGTTTCATCAAGCTGAATTACGTTTAGTAATGCATTTAATTATTTCATTCCCCAAATCAATTTTTATCTGATTTAGTAAATATGGTGACTTTGTGGGTTAGTAGAATTAAAAACCTTGTTTGATGACATTTAAAATTCTCTTTATTTCAGTTCTGCACACCCCTTACAGGCTCTAACAATGACGTAGCATACAAACAGTAGTCTCTCGTTGCTTCACCACACGTAAACAAACGAACGAAATCACTTGCGGTACTTTTCAAAGATCCACTACACAGCTGCATACCACAATTCACAGTTCTCGACTAGCCACTGAATTTCCTTGGAGGTTACATCGTCTCCCCATGCACATGCAGTTAGTAACCTAACATGCAGCTATGGGAAGGGTGCTATAATGTTATTAATCGTGCAAAGGCATGCAAGGGGAGGGGGTGCGTGGGTTATTTTTGGGTTCCGCTAAAGCACCCCGGTTGGTATCGGTTAATTCTACTCTTGCTAGCATGGGGACCATGCTAGCGTGTCGGTTGGCTTTACGGGCGCCAGTCATGACAGAGCCCTGACTGACGCCCGTAGTTACTTCCTGCAGCATGCATAGGGGGATTAGTATAAAGGGATGCAGTTAGAGCTACGGTTTAAAATTAAATGAGATGAAGGTAATGTTATGTCTAAGCGAAATGGATATGTGACGTGGGGAGCCACTGAATGACTAACCTCGGCTCTTTTATACCTCCACTCGTTGTTCTAAAACTCACTGGATCGCTTGAAAGCTGCCGAAGTTTCACGATGCAACGAGAGAAATTGAGAACTATTCAGACCTCTCTGGTTCTCTTTCTCTCGGCAAGCGTTTAGAGCTGCGCGCCGCACTGTCTCTTTCTTCCCTACCCAAGCGTGGGCCGGCAGCAGCACAACAAATCCTGGCTACAATATTGTATGTAACAGCGGACTCAAGAAGCGTTTGACCATTGTCACTGTGTGGGTCTAGATAGTATGAGAAAAAGTTGAATTTGGACACATACCTGATTTCAGAAATGGAAGTAATTATTTTAAGTAATTTTGTAAACTGGTAATACACACTTCTTCAGAGGAATTTAATACCAAGTTTTGGTTGTAGTGCTCTGGATTCCATTAAGGTTTATGAAATGGCGCCACTTATTGGTGGATCACGCCTATCAATTTCTTTGACTAATTTCTTGACAGCACCAGTGATAATGCATACATTCAAAACAAAAGTTTTCTCCAGCGTTTAGATATACTGATGAATAGTATACGAAAAACCAACATGTCAGCATACCTTAGCAATATAAGTACATGTTGCCACCAAGATCCCTACAGATTTTACCTTCTTAGTGCTGAGAGCAGATTTTACAGGTAAGCAACCAGAAACTCTTCCTTTATCACACAGATAATAAAATTAGTAGTAGGCCACGACATGAGTACGTTTGCTAGGAAGAGAAACTAAACAGCCTGGGAAAAAGTGGACAGGGCATTGGAAGTGCAGTCGGGTAAAGAAAACATCCGCAGTTACCACCTGTATTTACCAGTAAAGCTGAGGGCTATAGACGCAGTGATAGCTTCATTGTAGAACTGTACATTATTGTGTCTTGCGCCTCGCTTCCCGAACTTAAATAGTTGGTGGGCAGAGATAGGAGGAATTATGGAAAAAATAGGAATGGGAGATATATGGAGATTAGAGGAAAGGAATACAAGCGATGTGGGTAAATTGGTAAAAAGCAGAATAAAAGATATAGAAAGACAGGAAATATGGGGAAGTATAGAAGATATGAAATCAATACGATTTTACAAGTAAATAAAAAGAAATTGGGGACGAGAAGCATATGTAGATTACTGCAATAGGCAAGAGAGACAAAGGTTAGCTTGGATGAGAACAGGAGCAATATTTCTAAGACGGGTAAGGGGTAGGGAAAAGGGAATTTGTGAATTGTGTGGGGGAAAAGAAAGCACAGAACACTATATAACAGAATGCGAGGAGGTTGCAATATGGAGAAAAAAGTTTGGGAGGAAAAATGGGAGAAAGTAGAGAAGAGGATAGTAGCTATAAAAATGTTAACGGGCAGGGAGGAAAAGAAGGTAAGAAGTATTGGTGGATTCTTGCAGAAAGTAAAAGAAAAATGGGCCAGAAATATAAAGAATATATGAAAGGAAGATGAGGGGGAAGAATGTGTCTAATTAAGTATCAAGGAGGCATGGATGTTAAGAGCTACCTGGCAGAGCAGAAGACCAGGGCGTCATGTAAGTCAAGGTAGCAACAAGGTAAACACAAATAAATGTAGCCTAAAATTGTAAATTGTAAAATCTTGGAATATGCACAGTAAAATGTCTCTAGTATGTACTGATAACGTTATGCATTGTCAACAAAGCAGTGGCGCGCTTTTCCAAGTGAACTCATACCGTGGCCGACTAGTAGATTGCTTTCTACCATTCATTCAGTGTAATAAATCTCAGTTAAGTGGTAAGCGTTTACTGTGATCCTAATAAAATGACATTTTCATTATACATACCAAACTAATAAATACAAAGATATCCTTTATTAGTTTCACAAGGAATTAAATACAAGTTTATAATCCTTTGAAAGGAGTTACAGTACACGTGATGCATAGGTCATCGTGGTGCATAAAAGAATAAAAACTAGAGCAAAGTTGGCGAAAGGAGATTTGCAATTGCATTTGTACTCGTTCTTCTCAGAATGATAGTCATCTTGATTTCCATTTCCATGCAACGTGCTGACAATGTCATATATTGAAAAATTCAATGCCATAGCCGGGATTTGAACCATGGGCCATCCGGTCCCGGTTCGGAAACTCTTAACCATTTAGCTATCATGGTACCATGTCAACATGACACTTAATTCTCTAAATGACTCATATTTTTTCCGAAAACCTCTAGATCTTATACATAATGGGATACATACCTTTTGTGGCGACTTACTATAAGTACTTAAGTCACAAGATTCACAATTTAAGCAACTATAATGTCAAGAAATTAGTGGCATGCTAGCTCAATGGTAGCTTTAATGGTTAAGAGCAACTGGACAAAGACCCCGAGATCCGAGGTTATGGGGTTGAATTTTTCAGTCATACCTTACCTATCCGAAACCTAGCCCTACACATGGCTAGTGTGGAAGAACAATTAATTTCCAATGTCATAGACGTTATGTATTCTTGAGACTCGGGAACGAAACGCATCTTGGCTAATTATACAAACATAACTATTTGTAGCAAGAAACTTCACTTATCTTAAGAAAACTGATGTCGAGTTTTCATATTAGTTGAATTAGTTGAAGTTGAAATCGATTTCACAAACCCTTTTTCGCGTCGTCAGACAAAGAAAACAAATTCGTCGTTAAGGAAGTTATTATGTTATGTTTTTTTCAGCATTACCAAAATCTGAAAACGAAACAAACTTATGAACAGAATCAACTGCTGGTATTACAAAATTCATTACGTGATGTTAATTTTTTAAAATAAATATTCAACCATAATATACATAAAACTAATAAAATAAATAATAAATCCTAAAGCTAAATTACTAAAATTATTAAATGTCCATGGAAACTATTACAGAATGCCTTATAGGAGAAGAGCAGAGTGGATTCCGCCAAGGCCGATCCTATACAGATAACGGATTTGCCCTTAATCAAATAATGGAACAACGAAGGGAAAAGCATTTGGAAACACATATCAGATTTATTGATAGAATAAATAGATCAAAACTGTGGCAAATATCAGAAAGTAAGGGTTACATATTATTAATGCAATAAAGGGCATATACACAAATACAACTATAAGAACTGATACTGGGGATAGGTTAACAGAACAAATTTCTACCAATACTGGACTAAGACAAGGGTGTAGCTTATCACCTTCTTCTAAATGAATGGAAGATTTTAGTAAACCCAGGAATCAAAATAAAAGAAAATATTTATATTAATACCCTGCTGTTTGCGGATGACCAAATATTGATTCATCGGAATGAAAATCAACTGCAAAAATCAATGTATATTGTAAATAATATAGTACAAAAGTATAGTTTTAAAATATCAGAAGAAAAAACAAAAATTATGGATTTTAAAGGAAATTATAATGTAAGATCAAAAATTGATTTAGGAAATAAGATTGTAGAACAAATATAGAGTTTTAAATATTTAGGATGTAACATAACTTTTAGAAACAATGCTGATATAGAAGAAAAAGTAAACAAATTCCGAGCATTATGTGGGATAATCCAAAGAACTTTTAAAAACAAAGTGAGAAAGGATACAAAAATGAAAATGTATAAGGTAATGGCTATTCTTACTTTACTATATGGAAGCGAAACCTAGGTGCCAACACAAAATGAATTAAATAAAATACAGACTGCAGGAATGAAAGTTTTAAGAAGTGTTAAAGGTTGTACAATATTGGACAAAATAAAAAATGAGGACATTAGAAAGGAATTATAAATCGAACTAATCCATGACAAAATATCAGAACGAAGGCAACAATGACTCGAACAGATATTAAGAATGGAGGATATTCAAATGCAATACTAAACTATTGTCACGGCAACAGGCATAAAAGTTTCGGCACAAATAAGTAAACAGTCGGCGGATAAAGTTTCATGGTAATAATGAGCCTTGCTAAGCAGTTTATGATAACGCGGCTATTGTAAACAAGCGCCGGCAAGCAAGATAACTGAGGTAAAGGACTCGCCGGCATAGATTAAGTTACGCTTCTAGAATGTGATAGAATATTCGGATTACGTCATTAGATGTCTTGTTTTCCAGAAACATCTAGTGATTGATAGAACAGTCTGGTAATCATTAATGGATGTATAAAAAGAAGCCATAGCTAGTGATGAGACAGTTGTAAACAAGAGAGAGTAAGCAGAGTCAGTTGTGTAACAAGAGTGTTGTTGTAAAGAGAGCTGAACTGGACGCAGTTATCATCGACCTTGGAAGATTGTGTTGTTGTGAGATGTAATGTTATTACGTGAGAATTGAACAGTGTATTTCGACGAAAATAAAGGAGATTTTTAATTTCTGAAACTTGGCCTTTTAATTCTACGAACCCACAAAGTCACACTATAATCCAAAAGGAAGAAGAGACAGAGGATGACCCAGGAAACGTTGGAGAGATCTATGAAGCCGGAACGCGCGATATGCCCAAACCATGGAGTGAAGAAGGACAACAACAAGAAGAAGAATTAAATGTCCCGATAGATTTAATGGTTTGGAAAAAATATATTTATTTAATAAAATAAACATTGCGTAATGAATTTTGAAATAACAGCAGTTGATTCTGTTCTTAACTTTGTTTCGTTTTCAGATTTTGGTAATACTGAAAAAACGTAATAACACAGTAACTTCCTTAACGACGAATGTGTTTTCTCCTGTGGTTTTCTTTGATTGACGACGTTGATTTCAACTTCAACTAATTCAACTAATAATAAAAATCGATATCACTTTTCTTAAGATAAGTGAAGATATTTTGTTACAAATATTTATGTTTGTATAATGCTTATTGCTTCACTGCAACTAGCTTCATTTTCTACGTAAACATCTTGGCTAATATTCAGATATATTTTTGTCGTTCTCAATTCAAGTTCTTCACAAAGATTTGTTCTTGTTGTTGCCTTATGAAATGTCCCACAAATGAAGCGAATTGAGTTTTCGCTTACAGGAATTAGTTGCAGAAATAAGGAAACCTGAGATAAGTACAATTTTGCCGCCTGAAAAACGCTACCCAAAGAGAATCGAACCCAGATCCAGAACTTTGGGAAGATACAAAGACAATGGTTGGAACATATTTTAAAGCAGGCCTATTAAATTCGCAACAGCCTGTTGGAGCATGCGTTGGCCGATATCGGCAATTAAACGGCTCAGTCGGATATTTCCCCGTTCTGGGAATGACTCTAACGAAGAGAGATGCAGCAATAGCCCGGAGCAGTCCGTGCTTTCTTGTGGTTAATATTAATTGGCATAACAATATGGAGCCTTTGTAGACAGAGACAGCAACTTGTAATGTTTTGAGCGTGATCACTAAAATCATGAAGCAGCTGGCCCGCTCTGAACACATACACAGGCTCCTCTCTTTGATTTTAATATTACCCAACAGCATTGATGCAAGCTGAATTGTTCTTTGTAAGGCGAGCCTGATTCAGTTTGACCAGCTATTGAGAGAAAACATTATTATATTGATAATATTTAGGCTTAAAATCTTGTTTGAACAAGTTAAACTGGTTCTTGTGCAAGGATCTAGCACTTATTTAAGCGAAAGCATTAATATAGAAGAGTAATTAGCTCACCTCTGGAGCCTATATGGTGGCGCGTCTGCCACAGGTTCAAGATTTCCCGAGTCCGAATCTCGGTCAGGACGATTTATCTGTATAAGCTTTTTGTCGTGATTTTCCTTTATTTTGAAAGATGGGTGTCGGGTAACTGTAAGCTGTACAGACTCTGGGCTCATTTGATCATTACTCTGATAAGGTAATATTTCTGATAAGGTACTCCAACCCATCAATTTTACAGTGTATTACTCGACAGAGCGTTGAAGCGTATTGATCTTCAGCTGACCAGCGTTATGATCGTCTTTTATCGCGTCTTATCTGGTCGATTAGGAGAGTGACATATTAGTAAGTTTACGTACAGTAAGTTACGAAACACAAATAGAGCGATTGGAAGCTGCGTGTGTCTATATGATATGTTTTCTCGCGCCTGCCGATGTATGACACATTGCTACCCAGAAGACATGGTTATATCTGAACAGAGTATATATACACTGGACTCGCTGTGTATGTGCGATAAGCTGAGGTAAACATCTCTGTGTTGCGAACTTTTTCCCGATACGCTTTCTCGCTTTGCCATGTAGTACTTAGAAAACCAAATAATGCAGAAACGAGTGCTTTGTGGGAGTACCTAGCACAGAGGTGTAAAGATGAGCATGGACAACAATTTTGGATATAAAATTCTTGTTAGAAGAAACACTTATACTGTGAGTGTGTAAACTGCAGTAGTTTCTTGAATCAAGTAACAACAATTTGGATTTTAATCATCTTATAAACAATTAGGAAACAGCCGTTTCTTGTAGGGTAATAAGACAAATAACCACGAGATATTCAATTTTTTTTTAAAATTTATGTCCTCCAACTTTAAATCACATCGGACTATATAGGTCCCCCTCGGTAGCGTAGGTGGTTGCGTGTCGGCTTCACGTTCAAGAGGTCCCGAGTTCGAATCACGGTTAGGGCTAGTTACCTGTATAAGGGTTTTTCCGGGGTTTCCCCTTATCCTGAAAGACGAATGTCAGGTAGCACTAAGCTCCATGGACCCCGGATTCATTTGAGCATCATTTCACCAATTTCATTCATTGTCCGATATGACTTAACGTTGGAGGACGTAAATTACAAAATATATAAATGAAACGGATGAAATTGTACTCAAATGTACCCAAGGTCCCCATAGAGCTTGGAGTTGCCTACACGACATTCGTCTTTCAGGAGAAGGGAACCTCGGGGGAAAAAAAAACATCCTGGTAACCCACCCTGACCAAGATCCCTACTCAGGATCTCTTGAACGTAAGGCAGACATTCTATCATCTACGTTACTAAGGCGGACAATATTTAATTTTGGTTGATAATGACCATCAATGATTCTCAGTTTGTCTTACTTAAAAGAAGTATTTATTATTTTTTATAGATAGGGTAAACATGAACAATTCAATGCCACGACCGGAATATGAATCAGATTCCCTGGTTTCCATCCAGTCCCTCTAACCCATTGAGCTACCAAGGCCAACGTGCTGTCATGACATTAAATTCTCAATTTGACTCGTATATTTCTCCGGTAAACCACAAGGGGCTCTCTCATCCGAGATACACCGTTTGTGGCGGCTTAGTATCGTAAGTACTTGAGTCCCTGGCTTCATCATTTAACTCTTATTATTTTAGTTAATTGATGGAAATTAATAATTTTTCATACTAGCCTTATGTAGGCTAAGGTTTTTGTTATAGTCAACATGAAAAATTCAATGCTATGGCCGGGATTTGAACCACGGATCTCCTGGTTTCCGTTCAGTTGTTCTAACCCATTGCGCTACCATGATCAACTTGCTGTCATGACATTAAATTTTCCATTTGACTCGTATATTTCCCGGCAGAACACTAGGAATTTTGGTATTCGAGATACACTGATTGTGGCGACTTACTATCGTAAGTACTTGAGTCCCAGCCTATATCATTAAACTCTTATTATTTAAATTAATTGATGAAAATTAATGATTTATTCACACTAGCCGTATATAGGCAAAGTTTATTTATAGATAGGGTCAACATGAAAAAGTTCAATGTCAGGGCGGGGATTTGAACCACGGATCTCCTGGTTTCCCTCCAGTCCTTCTAACCCATTGAGCTACCATGGACAATTTGCCGTCGTGACATTAAACACTCCAATTGACATATGTATTATATTTCCCCGGTAAACCACTAGAGGCTCTCGCATCCGAGATACACCGTTTGTGGCGACTTACTATTGTAAGTACTTAAGTCCCAGGCTTCATCATTTAACTCTTATTATTTTAGTTAATTGACGGACATTAATAATTTCTTCACACTAGCCTTATATAGGCTAAGGTTTTTGATAGAGTCAACATGAAACATTCAATGCTATGGCAGGGATTTGAACAACGGATCTCCTAGTTTCCGTCCAGGGGAAAAAAAACCTTAGCCTAGTGTGAAGAAATGATTAATCTTCATCAATGTACTGAAGCATTTATTAATTTCGCCGTTTTCATGGATAGGAGTATCATATAATACTATACTATAATACGGTCGCTTCAAACATTAGAAGGAGATTTCTTTAGAGGCAAATTACGATCAAGTAGTAGCTGACTATACACCTTAAAGCAATATAATTCGATCAGCAAGTTTAAAAATCCAGGATTCTGGAGAGGTGTTTAACTTTGCAGTTCACTTCATCAGAAGTATTCTTTAATACGAACAGAACATAACATTCTATCATTATTGTGTTTAAAACTATTGGCTTCAAATAGACTACCAGCTTTATCTGATAATCACTGAAGCGATTTGATCATTGAAATCAACCTTCAAGTCGAAAATTCATTTTGGTATTACTCTAGCTATTGCTAGTTCTACCTGTAGATTTCAAAATTAATCCTTTGTTGAAAAATAGTATTTAACCAAAACAGAAAGGCGACACTTGAAGTTATTCTAACATCTACATTTATAGTTTCTGGCCAATAACGTATTTATTGCTTCCCTTTTATCTATTCTTTCGCGAAAGGAATAAAGTAACAATCAAATATAAGGGTATACACGTTAAAAATATATTACGATTAAGGATTGTTCACCAATAATGCAGTACTCTACATTTGAGGTGAGGAAGAAGTTGATGGTATGTAATATTAAGGCAAATAGATCATAACAAAAAGACAAGAAAGTAGTAAAGGAAAATTTGGAAGAGGCTGGGTTTACAGCGAAGATAGTCTTAACAGAAAAATGTGACTAAGTGATTCAGGTTATTTGTTATGAAAAATGCTGCCCTGAATAGAACTGTACATGCACGCATTTTTAGCTATGTAAAGAAGGGTGAATATTTGTGGTCAAGTAGTTACTCCAAGCAGTTTAAAGATTTAAAAGAAATACAAATTAGAAATATCATAGGCTTAAAATAGTATAAATAAAGCATTTGAACTCTCAGGAGTAACTATAGTAAAAAATCTAACCTGGAATTCACATTAGACCAAATGTGTAAAAAATTGTTATCAGTAGTACCTTTTTTAAGTAAATTTAAAAAGAGTACTTTCAGAAAAAAATGTATAAATGGCTTATTACTCGTTTTTTCAAAGTTTTTTCTTTTATTTGTTAGATATGGATTAGTTCTATGGGATCGCAATTCTACAATAGAAGAAAATTTAAAAATTCAAAAAATATTGTTAGAATACTGACAAATTCAAACAAAACTGAACACTGTAAACCTTTATTTGTTAAATTAGGGATTCCAAAAGTGGTAAATTTATATATCTATGACATACTAATTAATATCAAAGATGACCCACATAATTATAAACCTAGAAATGAAATACCAGTAAGAAATAATATTATTGATATGCTATACCATAGATTGCAAAAAATATTTAACAACCAGAAAGTAACTGGTATAAAAGTTTTCAATGCACTTCCACAAGAAATAAGGAGTTTGAATGTTCTAGCGTTTAAGAATAGATTATACAAATGGCTGATAAGAAATACGTTTTACTGTTTTCATGAGTTTTATGAAAAAACAAGAGGGAACTGTAAATAATATTCTTAAGTATTCTGTGCTCTTTTTAAATTTTTTTAAACTGTTTTTTGTTTTGTAATTTACGTCCTCCAACGTTAAGTCATATCGGACGATGAATGGAAGGCTGAAATGATGTTCAAATGAGCCCAGGGTCCATGGAGCTTAGAGTTACCCGACATTTGTCTTTTAGGATAAGGGAAAACCCCGGTAAAACCTTATCCAGGTACTTCACCCTGACCGAGATTGGCACTCGGAACCTCTTGAAAGTGAGGCAGACATACCTACTACCATCTACGCTATGGAGGCGAGCTGTGTGTGTGCGTGTGTGTGTGTGCGCGCGCGCGCGCGCGTCCATGTCTATGTGTAATGTGTTTATGTACATGATTTCTTTATATTTATGTTCTGGATGAAGAAGGCTATTGGAATTGTTTGCAATTACCAAATGACAATAATAATAATAATAATAATAATAATAATAATAATAATAATAATAATAATAATAATAATAATAATAATAATAATAATAATAATAATAATAATAATAATAATAATAATAATAATAATAATAATAATAATAATAATAATAATAATAATAATAATAATAATAATAATAATAATAATAATAATAATAATAATAATAATAATAATAATAATAATAATAATAATAATAATAATAATAATAATAATAATAATAATAATAATAATAATAATAATAATAATAATAATAATAATAATAATAATAATAATAATAATAATAATAATAATAATAATAATAATAATAATAATAATAATAATAATAATAATAATAATAATAATAATAATAATAATAATAATAATAATAATAATAATAATAATAATAATAATAATAATAATAATAATAATAATAATAATAATAATAATAATAATAATAATAATAATAATAATAATAATAATAATAATAATAATAATAATAATAATAATAATAATAATAATAATAATAATAATAATAATAATAATAATAATAATAATAATAATAATAATAATAATAATAATAATAATAATAATAATAATAATAATAATAATAATAATAATAATAATAATAATAATAATAATAATAATAATAATAATAATAATAATAATAATAATAATAATAAATAGTCCTTGCAATTGATAGATAAATAATATAGTGCAGGGAATTTGAAGGTAAACCAGGATAATACTCAAATATTACCTAGTATTTAAGAATGGGGCTAAGTTGAGTAAATTTAAAAAGTGGAAGGATGGAAACAAAGAATATAAAGTGGTTAAAGATTGCATATATTTCAGTGTTAAAACGGATGGGGTGGAACTTGCGAGAAACTGAAGAGGTTATTTTTTGGGAAGTGGAAAGTTTATTGGCAGCAGTTAGACGGTTTTACAGAATAGCAGATATTAATGTCAGGTGGTTAGAAAAAACATACAGCTAGGTAGTGAAAGCAAAAATGTTATATGAGTTTGCAGTTTGAGTTTTGGAGGGTGGATGGGAATTTCTGGATGCATTTGATAACTGCCAAGTGCCACAGCAAAGGAATTCGCTTAATTAGACATGGGTAGATTAAGAAGAGACATCATCATGGAGAGAGCACTTAAGTTTTGGCGTGGAATTAAATTTAGATGAGAAAAAATCTACTAATACAATGCTAAGAAGATCAAGAAAAGGGTTTAAAGAGTAATGGATGATGCTATTGTATATAATATAGCCTTGAAAGTAAGGGAAAAATTTGGAGAATGAGGGAAAAGCATGTAAAGAATTTTAGGAAATAAGTTACGAGAAGATTTGAAGACACAAAAATACAAAAACTCTTGGCTGATATAGTTCGAAAAAATCCTTAGCATCGTATATTACGAAAAGGTATATGGGAAACGGAAGTATATATTGACAAATTAAATGATGAACAAGGAGAAGGTATAGTATAGGTCTATAGAGACTGAAGGTGTTGAGAAGAGGTTTTCCATAAAAACATTGCCCAATGTGATGGGAAAAAGAAGATAAGAGAGCACATAAGATTTGAGTTTGAAGGAATAGAGTTATATAGAAAATAATGTACGTATCAAAAATGGTTCAAAATGGATAGAAATGACTCAAAATGATTTCACTAATTAAACTTTTCAGTAATTATATGAAAGCTTTTATAGAAAGTTTAGAAGAAATGTAACTGGTAATTAAAAAGAGAAGTAAATAAGGTATAAGTTTTAGGAAATTAATGTGTAGCTATTAGAAACTGTACAATGAATATGGTTTGGTCTGGACACTTAACCATATTCCTCGTGTTTTTTATTCGTAAGGAGTTTAATACAAGTAAATAAATAGAACAAGGAATGTACATGTTAAGCTAAAAACTATATTTCTGATACGTTTGGGGGGGGGGGATAAAATGAAAGCAGTTTTCATCAATCCTCTAGCTCCACAAAAGCCGGCACAAACCTCAGCAATAAACTTGCCAAAAGTTCGTTTTCCCCGACGGTTTGAGACGGAGAGCATTCATCGTCCCAATTGATCTGATTGGCGTTGAGCTCGTGATGCCTGAAGCGTGTTAGGACGCGTGGTCTCCCAGCAAGCACGAGACCGAGCGAGACCGTGAGAAAAGTGAAATCTTAGCAGCATCCCAATTGTTATTACAAAGGTGTTCATAATGTGCCAGTCGAGCGAGGTCCGTGCCCTCTTCACCTTTAATCCGCCATTTGATACGCTACAAGCTCCGGTCAGACGGCCTGGCAAAACAATGCCTTCACTCTACCATGTTCGATTACGCTCCTTCATTTGTTCTCTTACTCTCGCAGAATTGCCAAACAGCCATCATGCTATTGATATATCGAGAAAGGAATCACTGAAACACTGGCTCTGGTCTATTTCAGTGAAGTCCTTGGCATTTCAGTTGGTATAGGTATATATGACGCTTTACGAGTTTATTACGAAACTGTTCGACAGAAATTATGGCAGAATATATTATTTATAATTAATAAGGAACCACTAAGCTGTAACAATTGTTTTTATTTATATTTAAAAACGTTTGGAAAATTTATAAATTTATAAAAGAAAAACAAAATTGTGTAAAAATATATGTATTTTTGTGATTGGCCATAGTAATAATTGTATTACGTAATGTAGTGACGTAGTAGTAAATCGGCCAATCATTTAAAAGTAATATATGGGTAGTGATAGTAATGATTGATTAAATAATCTTGGTGTAGAAACCAAAGGAAAATTCGTATTTCTTTCTGCAATGCTGAAGTGGTCCAACGCTTTTTAAATTGCTCAAAAATATTTAAGTGTTATTTCAATTTGAAGTATTAGATTGATTCCGATCACAGTATAAAGTTTTGTGATAAGAATTTTAATGGATTTGGGGTTAAAATAAATAAACAAAAGATTTATTTCTTATAGAAATTGAAATTAAAAATCTTAACGATGTCTTCACTCGCTACCAACCTTGTAACTTAGAGTTTTCATTGCTCGTAAGTAACAATATAACAGAAGAATATTAAAAGCTAGCCGAGGCATAATTAAGGATTTTCCTGATAACTTCGGGGAACATCTTCTTCATCAAGTCATAATATTTTTGACGAAGGTAAGATCGACGAAGTGAGACCAACGACGGGAAACGAGATACCAGCACGAATCTTGCTTATATGTTGCCACAACTTTGGGGCATCGAAACCCACAACAACGGAGCAATCCTGCTACATATGTCGCCACAACGTGGGGATCATAGCATCCTCAATCATCACATGAGTAGCAGAAAATAAATCCTGTTTAAAAGCGAAATACATTTTTCCACTAAAAGCAGACATAAAATGGAAAGATTAGTGTGTGTTTCTCTCCCAGAGGCCCAAGTTTGACAGAAAACATTATTTGTTATTGTGAATGATTAGCTGATAAAGTCTAATTACCTGTATGTGTCAGATTTGACAAGTATTGAAGTATTCTTGGTGCTTTCCTAAAAGAAATTTCAACCAGACGTGGCTCTTGGTGAACTGATTAGGTGACTCGCAAAATCAGCATCGTAAAAAACGGAATTTATACTTGATTAGTGGTTTTGAATTTCGATGCGGCTTCCTTCTGTATAGGAATCCAAATTTCCTTAAAATTACCTTTATTTAAAGAGTCCTCGCTTTCATTATGTCCACGAAATTTCATTTCTTGCCTACTTCCCTAATGGGATATTGCATGCAAACCTATTAAGCGTAACGTTCTTATTGTATTTTGCAACATATAGTCGTGAAGCTTTCCCGAAGAACGTCTGCAATTTTGTTACTGTTTTTTCCCAGCTACTTCAATCCGAATGTGCCTCATACCAACGAGTCTTAAATGACCTGGGCCCGGTTGCATAAAAATCGCCAACTGCAGTTCATTTATAAGCAAAGATCAAAATTGAACTAAGTTTGCGAACCCACGTGGGTTGTTAAATGCTGATCTTAGATCAGATGAACGCCGTTCAGTACTGATCCGAGACCACAAAAACAAATGCGGCAACATCGTCAAACATGTTGTATTGAAAGGATTCGAGAATTATCGGGACTCTTCGACTCTATTTTATTCAGTTGCACAGTGTAGCCAATATCGACATAACAAAAAATAAATAAATCTTTCGCTTTATGGCCATTAGTCCTAGAAATAATGTTATTTTAAATAAACAGCATAAGAATTTACTCCATATTGAAACAGTATTTATCAAAATTTAATCATTTCGCTTACTTTATCTCCACTATATACATCGTCTTTATTTTCGTCTGATTACAATGCTGTGAGTTGGAAAACATAAACAAAGAATGGAAATTCCCACCAGGTGATATAATTGGGATATGTGTGCAGTCTGTTGCACTTACAACTCCTGGGAAATTACGTATATTATGGAAATCTAGGATAACCCTTCATATTTCACCCTCTTCCATAGGCATCCTGATGAAATGAGATCTTAAAGCTGCAATCTTCCTTGTAACTTTATGTATTGCTCACACGTAGTCCCGTTATTTATATTGAATATATCTCCAATACCCATCTAGAAGCTTCCATTTGCATAGAACCGTAATGTGAGAAGGATCATAAATATAGGATTGAGTGCATAATTCCTCAGAGTTTGTGTTCTCAACTGTGCATGTAGACTAAGCTCCAGTTGAACTATATGCTTTGATAGTCGAAATCTTATTTTGAATTCTCTGTCATTAAGTTCAAAGATGGGAAATGTTGGAAAACATGAGGAGCCTCTCAAATTGAAAATTCTCATCCTCACAAATATTACAGTAATCTGAAATATAAAAATAATAAAAAATATAGATTATTAACACAAACAATGCACCATTAACAGGCATTTGTGAAATGAAGAGGATAATTATTTATCCAAGTAACCACAGAAATGCTTTATTTACTATTCATTTAAAGCTGCACTACCAATTTCTTCTCAGAAACTATTGTGTAAATTCTGCAGTTCTACTGATCTAAGTTCAATCAAGTTAACTGGAGAAAATTTACCAGTTAGGTTTGATCTTAGGTCAAGAGCCCATGAACTTAGATCAATATTTTCCAATAGACCACGGCCTACAAGTCCGTATAATCATTATCTACCAAATGACTCCGGCTGTGAAAGCCTACGCACTACACCTTATACCTATCAATGTTTATACAACCAAAATTCTAAGTTCAGCTTGACTGAAGATCATCTTCGTATATGCAACCGGGCCCTGGTGTATTTTGAAGATGCTCCGCCACAAGGTGTTTCTGAACATAGCACTGGTATTGACCTACCGACATTTACCACGTCACGTTTGTCAACATTTTTACATAAGCAGAAGGGTGTTTGGGGAATGGAACACACCAAGTCGTGTTTTGTATTCATTGTAAATCCCTTAAATATGAAACGTTAAACACTTCACTCATCACACAATAACCACTGATCACATAAACAATTAAGATTTTACACTGGATGCAAACTGATAATAAACAGTAGCACATGACACGTGGGGCTCGCTTCAAGCGTGTTACCAGTTCTGCTGATAAATTTCTTTTCAAATAAACGAAAAAGTAGGACAACACCAGCTGGTGCGTAATATACGGCTTCTATAAATCGAATCCGTAGCCATGGTAACCAGCATTGCATTCTGCCCCACCAGCCGCTCCTCATCCACCGCATGTGTTGCGGTCACCTCGGCCTTTTAATAACGAATCACTAGTCGGGAAGTAAGCTAGCTGCATTATCGACGCACTGGCGCCAAGAGAGCGGCTCTATTACAACATATAGAAAATATACAAAATATAGAGTGCAGAAAAAGAAAATCCTGTTTTACCAAGACAACGTACCGTCTCACACCTCAGCGGTTGCAATGGCGAAAATCCACGAATTACGGTTTGAGCTGTTTGATCATCCGACTTACTCACCAGATCTAGCTCCAAGCGACCTGCTTTTGATCCCACATCTGAAAATTGCGCTTGGTGGACAGATTTTCATTAAAAATGAAGAGGCAATCACCTTCGGGAACAATTATTTTGCAGAGAAAAACGCCGAGTACTATTTGGACGTGTTACAGAGATGGAAGCATCGTTGGGAGAAGTGTGTAGAGTTACAAGGAGACCATGTTGAAAAACGTCGAGTACTATTTGGACGGGTTACAGAGATGGAAGCATCGCTGGGAGAAGTGTGTAGAGTTACAAGGAGACTATGTTGAAAAACGCCGAGTACTATTTGGACGGGTTACAGAGATCGGAGCATCGCTGGGAGAAGTGTGTAGAGTTACAAGGCGACTATGTTGAAAAACGCCGAGTACTATTTGGACGGGTTACAGAGATGGGAACATCGCTGGGAGAAGTGTGTAGAGTTACAAGGAGACTATGTTGAAAAACGCCGAGTACTATTTGGACTGGTTACAGAGATGAGAGCATCGCTGGCAGAAGTGTGTAGAGTTATAAGGAGACTATGTTGAAAAACGCCGAGTACTATTTGGACAGGTTACAGAGATGGGAACATCACTGGGAGAAGTGTGTAGAGCTACAAGGAGACTATGTTGAAAAACGCCGAGGACTATTTGGACGGGTTACTGAGATGGGAACATCACTGGGAGGAGTGTGTAGAGCTACAAGGAGACTATGTTGAAAGACGCCGAGGACTATTTGGACGGGTTACAGAAATGAGAGCATCGCTGGCAGAAGTGTGTAGAGCTATAAGGAGACTATGTTGAAAAACGCCGAGTACTATTTGGACGGGTTACAGAGATGGGAACATCGCTGGGAGAAGCGTGTAGAGTTACTAGGAGACTATGCTGAAAAACGCCGAGTACTATTTGGATGGGTTACAGAGATGGGAACATCGCTGGGAGAAGTGTGTAGAGTTACAAGGAGTCAATGTTGAAAAATAAAAAAATAAAAATTTTGAAAAATATCTTGTATCTTTATTAGGTCGGATACTTTTCAGACCACCTTCGTGTGTGTGTGTGTGTGTGTGTGTGTGTGTATATATATATAAAATTAGCGAAAATGGGAATAAACTTTGGTGCTAGAAACACAAATTACAGCGCTTCCATCTATAACAAAATTTTAAAAGCTTTAAGACTTCTATTTACCTGTTTGAGTTGAGAATTTAACATCTTCATAAAAGCTGTACATGCAAGTGCCCTCCGATATTCATGTCATTTGACGTTATGAGTATGTCAAGCTCTAAAAAGTCTTACCCATGTGTTTTAGCATGTTGATAAGTACTTTATAGCCTATACCCGTCTGGAAGAATAACAATTTCCTATGGTGAAACGTAATTGGCTAACTGGTTTCCAAGTTTCTTTACACACTTAAACACAAGTTTTCACTTTTTGTGTTCTTAGAGTAGGTGTGAGAAATGAAGGAAGTTTATCGTCTATAGCACATTAAAGAATCTAACACACTGATCAGGATTTGTTGTACAGTAAATATTCCTTGGTAATCGATAATACATTTGCCGATGGAGATTTATTTTTACGCTGAGACAAATCGCTATTTTGGAGCCAAAAGGATGTCTCTGCTTCAGAAATATTCTGGAAATAGGAGTAGTATGTTGTATTCCACTCTCTATAAAAGTGCAACTCCGCTCCGGTACAAAAAATTCATAAGAAATTCAATTTGCGCTTCCTTTATCTATTTCAATATTTGTTCTTAGTAAATGGAGTAGGGGAAATGCGCCCAGTACCGCAAACCTAAGGTTTTTCCAAAATTCAAAGAAAATGCAATGGAGAACGAGTAGCGTGTTACTATTATCATGAAGCAAATAACATACAGAAACAGCATTAGTAATGAACATTCAGGAACGCGAGTCATGATGACTGTTAAAAACTAAAGAAAATATTAGTGATAAATGCGCATCTCAAAAACTGTTTCCCAGTACCGGACAGAAGTAAATAAATACATATTTCTAAATAAAGGAATAGGAACTGCATAATAAATCAGAAGGTAATTATTCTTATCATAATTATTGTACTTTGAGATAAAATCAGAACACGGTAACATGATAATATATTTTTCAAAACCTTCTCTAGAGATAATCACAACAAAATAAAAATTTCTTAGAACTAATGAAACATTTTTTTAACACAGTGATCACATCTATAAAAATCAATGTTCTCTTGCCCTGTACATTTAATATGTGTCCACTAATTACACATGGAACCCAAGCCTCGTCTGTGATTTCTAAGCAAATGATACACTCTGTTACAACACTTCAATCGACATTGGTTTTGGTTCCAAAATTTAATCTTCTTTTAGTCCTCTAAGGTTCTTCACTATTTCCAGTTTCTGTTGGCATAGAGTTAGAGCTAGGTTTATTAATGTTAGTCTTGCGTCTCTTTGCTGTTGGTTTGTTGTTCTGTTTTTGTGCCTTTTCCTGCAACATCAACTTATACAAAGGCGACATTAATGTTTCAGCAATATATATTGCTACTCTCAGGCTCATTGATCTTTCTATCACATTCTTTATTGCTTGTTTCATATTTTCATCTAACCATTTTCCTTTCTTCTTGGCCTATAAACAAAAATTAACATAATGCCACTGCAAGTTCTAGGGATAAACATATAGCTTCACGTACGGTACTGGGAAAATTGGTATCGTACGGTACTGAGCAACTCACACGTGCGTAACGTCATAGCACGGTCCTATTCTTTTAAACCGACACTGTATTTTGTGTTTGTATAGTCTACTTAATACCAAATAATATGAGTACAAAGATAATTGTTTGTCTAAATACACGCCATGAGCTTCTATCGGCAGCTACGAGATACTGACACCGTGCGGTACTGGGATCATCTCCCCTATCTACACTAATAAGAGCTGTTGGTTGCTCTGTGATAGCTTTGAAAATGATTAACTGTAATAATATATGGGACATAAACTGCAAGCCTCTAAGGGATCCATACTTTTTGTGTAACAAGATTTTGTCTTCTTTCCAGATCTTCTCGGGAAGAAAGCCAGGTTTAAAGACGATTAGAAATCGACGTTTCCATTCATCATCAGGATATTTTAAGAAATGTTATAACCACAAACGTATCACTTCATATGACACAAATATCAAGAGACAAAACACTACCAATACTCGCATCACTGAACAAAAGACTGTTTTCAGTAAATTAAATGCCAGGTCAGGAGATGGCGTGAGTATAGAAAATTAATTGGGTCAAAGAAACGTAACTACTTAACTTTATGATCAAGCTGTGTAGATCTGTGCTTCTTAAGCCAACGGATTTCCATTTTTAAAGCCGGTTTCCTAGAGGAGCTGAACTGAAATCTTAGTTGATATTTGTGTTATAACATTTTGTGTTATAAGATATACATTTTGAGGTTATAATATTTCTTAAAATATCCTGATGATGGGAGAGATGTACACTACAGAATCTTCAATTTCTAATCGTCTTTAAACCTGGCTTGTTTCCCGAGAAGATCTTGAACTTATCCGTCACCAGGAAAGCTTCAGGCCGTATTTTAAGATCTTGTCTGTCTTATAGTTCACCAGATATACAAACGTCTTTCAAAATGAAGAGCATTTCAGAATCTGTTCCCAGAAAATTAAAGAAACTGGTTAATGACGCTGTCATCGGTCAGGCTCATAAGAGCCACTGGTGTGCCGAAATTTCATTCCGCATGAGTTGCTTTATATGTCAATAAATCTACTGTCCAGCAACGCAAAGAAGGTTCCTGATGTGCTGCCTTACACAGTGGGACAAGGACAGCGAATGTGTGTGGCAGAGAATGCCTGCTACATAAGGAGCAGAACCTTTAAAAAAACATGCACCCTATTCACTCTGTACACTAAAACCGAGAAGATTCATTCACAAAAGTAGAAGTCGTCAGAATGTTTTTGAATGGTCTGTAACTGTACTGATATGGGGTGTCATAAACCTGTACAGGGAGGGTGTGAGAACCTTCTGCAAACCCCCTGCGTCTCAGACCTCGGAGACTTTCTCTCCTATGGAGGACAGTACTGGCATGGAGCTGTCACTTTTAAACACACTTAAGAACCATCGGTCTGGGGTGGGTTTGGACCCGTGGTCTTGGAATCAGTAGGCGTCACCAAATGAGTTGAAAATTCAAGGTATGTATTTCATTTAGGCCCCGCTGTGACCAACCCGTTAGAGCGCTTGACTCTCACCAAGGCGGTCCGGGTTCGATTCCAGGAGACAGCATTTGATATTTGATTGCGCAAAACTTCAAAAATACGTTAATGCATTAAATAAATGGAGCAAAGACAATAATCTTCCTTTTAATACATCAAAATGCCAAGTTATGGCCTTCTCTAGGCTTAAAAAGAATATTGCTTTTGACTATAAAATAGATGGAGTTAATTTAAAAATTGTAGAAACAACGAATGATTTAGGAGCTACTTTTAATAAACACATTGACACAGTAATCAGTGTAGCATATACAAATTTAGGATTCATTATTCGTAACTCATCCAAATTCAACGATAATTCATTTGTAAGATCCAGACTCGAATATGCTTCACTAGAAGGGAGTCCTTATATCCCCAAATTAATTAAACTTGTCGAAGTTATTCAATACAAATTTCTAAGGTAATGTGTTTTTCTAAAGTTTTCATTATTTTCCTAAGTTTATATCATATAATTCATTGCTTCATTTATTCGACTTTAGAAGTCTATCACATAAGAGAAATTGTCAGTTATTTCTTTTCCTTTACAAATTACTTCATAATATGATTGATGACCCTAACCTAAGGCAATTAATATGTTGCAACTAATAAATTTCGTAATATTTTTCTTCCTCAGAAGGTTAATAGCGATTCCTATAAATATTAACCTATACATAAAATGCAGTCATAATACAATAAATTTCATCCCTTAAAAATTGGTATATATTTAGTATGAAAATCAGAAACTTTGCTTTATCCTGTCATTATTTATTACCAAAAGTAGAATGATTGACTTACTGTACATGTGAGCCAATTTTACAAATTTTTTGTTTGTCTTTCTTTTGTTATCATTTGTTCTATAATTAATTTTGTGTGTGTGTTTTTTTTCTAAATTTACGTCCTCCAACGTTAAGTCACCGGACGGTGAATGGAATGGATGAAATGATGCTCAAATGAGTCCGAGGTCCATGGAGCTTAGAGTTACCCGACATTTGTCTTTTAGGATAAGGGAAAACCCTAGCAAAACCGTATCCAGATAACTCACCCTGACCGAGATTCGAACTCGGGACCTCTTGAACATGAGGCAGACATGCTACCACCAAGCTACCGAGGCGGGCTGTGTTGCTTTTGATACATTTTGTTCATATTGTAACTTTATAGTGAACATTGTAATTGGGGAAATCTGTAATGTTCACGTTGAATAAATAACTAAATTTGTAGTGGACAATACGGCTCAGGTGCGGGTTTTTCTTCAGGATCTCCGGTTTCCCCCGCTATCATTCCAACAATAGCTCCATTATCATCCTTCCTTTCATTCATTTCTTCATTTCGCCTTTATACTATTATATACTTTATCTATGAAACTTTTAGTAAGCAAATGTCCTCTGGGCACGTTACTGGCGTTCTACTGAGTAAGACGAATGATGGGATTGTCAGCTTAAGGCTAATCATCACAGCCTCCATTTGCATTAACCCCAAATGTCGGGTCACCTCTTCCGTTCTTTAGTTAGATCGTTGAGGACTTTATCCTTATTGGCCCGGACATGGGTCTCTTCATGCTCTTCCCAGGAGAGAGGGCGCCTCGTCCACACAGTTGGTATTATCCGTTGTCTGCTGAGGTCTTCACACGTAACCCTGTGTAAGGGACCCTTAACCAGGTACTACCCACCAGGTTAGTGTTTCCTGGAGCTAGCGAGGGAGGGATGCTAACCCCTTTGGTGAGACTACCTCTGCCGCTACCCGCACTTTCCAAGTACATCAACAAATTTAATGGTATATGTGCCACCAGAAAGCAAACCTTAAAAAAAATGCGAAAAGTGAGACTAAATTAAAGCTTTATAAAGTAATTGGCAGTTCCTAATTTTTATATGGCAGTGAATTTTGGACTTTAATAAAAAGAAAATAAGAACAAATGATTGAACCAACGGAAATGAAGTTTTTCAGAAATGTAGCAGATAAGCAAAGTGGTGAGGACATTTGAAAAGAATTGAATATTTTTAAGCTAACGGATAGAATAAAACAATATAGAAATAACTGGAAGGAACATGTCGACAGAATGAATGATAGCAGCATTCCAAAATTAGTTTTAGATGACAAATCATTAGGCATAAGAAATATTGGGAGACCAAGAAAAAGCTGGGTACAACACCTTTAATTTAGAATTTATGAGACCGGAACGAGCCTGGATAGCTTAAACCATGAAAAGTTGTTGTTGTTGTTGATGATGATGGTGATGATGATGATGATGATGATGATGATGATGATGATGATGATGATGATGATGATGATGATGATGATGACTATTATCCACTTCCCTCACCGATCACTCATCCTGGGTTCTCTATTTGATCCAGAGCATCTCTTCCTCAACCCGATCTTAAGGGATAGAGTAACATAACATAACGATATGTGATACTACTAAGGAATGTAAAGAAGAAGAAAAGTACTTCATTTGCCATGAAAATACGAGGGATGTTCAATAAAGAATGATCATATTTTTTTTTACTAAAGTAAAATAATACCATGTTTGTATTGTTCATTGTGGTAAATCTAGTATTTGTAATTTGATCTGTACATTATAACTAGAGTTGATCATAAAAGTCTCTAAATAATAGCAAAGCATGTTAAGACCTTTATTGCATTAAAAATCCTCAGGAAGAGCTATCTTTCGGCAACAAGATAAAGCTCGTAAAAACATAGGTTCCGTTTTTCGTTCTGTACCAATATATCTCTCGTGCAGGACAATTTATAATTAGTTGTATGCAATTATAATGCCTCACATGTTTACAAGCGTTTTTTGCTTTACCATAAATGTCATAAACGGAATAAGATTATCTAAACCCTGCCTTGCATTTGCGTGAGGCGTTTATCAATTTTTCGAAGTGCCTATTCTGACATTTAGTTTATTTATTTATTAGAATGTCATGTAATTTAAGTGACGGCACATAAGTACTCAATTATTGTTCGTTATCTACCACTTCTTCTGCTGTATAGACTTTGTATCCACAACGAAGTGTGTTCTGAAGCAAATACTTGACCTTTTTTTAACGAAAATAAGCATTTGTTTAAGAGTGGGTTGCAAAAGTGGTATGAGTGATTTGACTTTCTATTAAAACAGATATTATATAAAAGCGATAGTTTTAGTTACACTGATTTTTCGCCATGAGGAAATATTGCTTAAAAGGAATGGAGAGCTCTGTTACAAAGTGCGCCTTCGTGCCGAGACATGTGGACTAACAGCAATGTGACTGCAGACTTATGACACATTAATGAAAACTTCCCAACTGTACTCATCATTATAATTGGATACAAGTTCCACCAAAAAATGATAATACTGAAGTTAAATCTAATATATCAACGCACACAGTTCCGAAATCTCCGACTAAATACCTCACGAATGAGACATCTTCTCTGACTAAAAAATATTACATCTTTGGTTATTGGTTTAGTTTTCATTATGACGCGCTACTTATCTTCACGTACTGGAAAATATTTAAACCTAACCAACTGATGAAAGCCTCAACTACAAACTGTTAGCCATCTCTGTAAATATTAACACAACTCCCTCGCAGCAAAACAGATAACACGCGCTGCCATCTCTCGGCAACAAGGCGAACTGTGTAAAAGAACTCTCCATACTTTAGAACCAACATTTCCCCTTGGCGGAAAATCCGTGTAAGTACAACTATCGCCCTTATATAATATCTGTTTTAATAGAAAGTCAATGCATTCATAATACTTTTGCAACCCACTCTTAAACAAAAGCTTATTTTAGCTCCTGATCCAAGTTTAAAGAAAAAAAATCAAGCGATTACTTCAGCACACACTTCGTTGTAGATACAAGGTCTATACAGCAGAAGAATTGGTAGATAACGATTAAGAGGTCAGTACTTATGTGCCGTCACTTAAATTACATGGCATTCCAATAAATAAATTAAAAGTCGCAGTAGCCATTTCGAAATGCTGATAAACGCCTACCGCAAATGCAAGGCAAGGCTTTGATAATCTTATTCCGTTTTATGATATTAAAGGGAAAGCAAAATAAAGCTTCTTAACATGTGATGTATTATAATTAGATACAAATATTTATAACTGTCCTGCACGGGAGAGACGTTGATACAGAAGCCCAAAAGGAAACAATCTTTTTACCGATACCATCTTGTTTTCGCGAGATTCCTCTGCCTGTGGTTTTTTATTCCCATAAAGTTCTTCACATGGTTTGCTATTATTTATAGATTTTTATGATTAACTCTAGTCATTATGTACAGATATTCCTTACATTTAATTGATTATTTTGAGCAAGACAAGTCTGCAGCTGAAGAGTGTGCTGACAAAATATCAATCTGAAAAGTTGTAGTGGTATAGTAGAACTTATCTAAAATACTCATTTATGCGCACCTTAAGCAAGCGAAAATTGCAGTTATATTGTTTTATTCAGTGTTGACCTACCTGACTGTTTTGCTATTGGTATTTAATTAGAATTTCAGCTCGTTTGGGCATTCACTTCCCCTCTTATAAATTCCTCTGTCATACGATCTTTGGATTTCTGCGACAAGTAACTAGGTATTTCGGAGGAATTAATAAAGCAAACGGAAGACGCGAGAGTATGTGCCAAATACAATAGATCACAATAAGGAGCGAAGTACCCAAAAAACAAGTATTCGCCCGCTTCGGAAGCGTATATGGTAGCATGTCTGCCTCACGTTCAAGGGGTACCGAGTTCGAATCTCGCTTAGGGTGAGTTACTTAGATAAGGCTTTTAACGGGGTTTTCCCTTATCCTGAAATAATAATGTCGGGTAACTCTACGCGCCATGGAACCCGGACACATTGAGGATCATTTCATCCATCTCATTCGTCGTCCGAAATGACAGTGTTGAAGGACGTATATTTAATAGAAAACGAGTGTTCCAATACATTTTGCACTGCAGGAGTTGCGCAAAGAGGACGGCGTCCGGCGCCGAAGTAAAATAAGAACTTCTCGGAGCAAGCATCCGTACCATATGGCTAGTACATACAGCAGTGAACGTTTCAGCTGAGCCTTATTTCTTCTACTATATAGAATTTTTCAAAATTTCTTTGCAAGCTTTGGGAATGATTCCGTTACATCAAAAGAGCTATCAATTTATGGAAATATATGTCCCATCATTATTCTTTCCTTTTGTTTTAATGAAGGATTAAGTTCATAAACCGTCAACATATATAGCTCAAAATAGAGGCCGGTAACATCATTCTCATTACTTTGAAATGGGACTTTGTTCTAACGTAAAATACCGGACTATTGCTTGTCTTGTCAGTTTACATTTCGGATCATACTAAGTTTCTAATATTTTTAATTAAAATTTTCCACGACGCCCAACATGGGCTGCCGTTAGTCCTATTGCTGCAGTTCAGACTGGACATCAGCAACAGTTTTGGATTAATATCTGTACTGTAATTGTACGTGAATCTCCGCCCGTCACTATACATTTCTACGTTTCCTACATGAAGATCTGCTCCTGTAAGTAACAGAAAAGAGGTTGTTTGTGCACGGCGGTTCTCCAGCACATTTTAGCAGCACTATTGATGATGGGAGTTTCCTCACCTGGAGTTGTTAGATTGGACCTCGGAGGATTTTGAACGTTAACGATTAAGATGCCTGATAATGAACTTTGAAACAACTGCTTCTATGAACTTTGGAACAGGCCTTTGAATGCATTGATGAATCGCGGCCACATGCGCATGCATTACCACGAAGCATTAACTTGGGAGGCTATTCGGAACCAAATTTCTGATTGGACGATGCAACTATTGTGGCTCTTCCAACCGTGTGTGTCTAATTAGGTGTGAATAGATAGAACGGAAGGTGACCGGTAGAACCTCGGTCGAAATCAAGGCCATGGCATCGAATTTTTCAATCTGTTCATTAGATCTTTACCGAGAATTGAAGACATAACCGTAAAAATAGGCTAAACCTGAAAATAAAATATTTTGCAATAAGTGCTGCCCTTTATTGTTATAGCAGAGAGATATCTTTTCTAGTGCTTGTCTATCCTCCAGCAATCATATTACGCTAAATAGAGGTGAAGTTCTTGCGTTTTGTGATATGCTGTTTGTATGATGACAAAAATGGGCTAACCTGTTCATACTCTCTGCCTGCCACCTGGTGGTCATTCATACATTTTTTCCTTGTGATCATGACTTCGGCATCATAGACAAAAAAGAAGAGGCTAGCAGCTTACATTTATGTTCAGGATCAGTGGATGGAGCAAGTGATACAGTCCAGGGTAAGGATTCCTTTTCATGTTGTCAGAATGACCACTAACATATTCATCTCTACAAAGCCTGCTCTTGATAAAGTACAGGAAAGAACAGTTTCAGAATGTGGGCGAAAGGTACTCCAAGTGACATGCATGAGAGTACCGCTTTAAGCTATATTTTCAATACACTTACGGTGGTATTGAGGATTGACACTTTGGACATTAGGAGGGAAAATATCTTGCAAACTGTCGCTTACTAATGTGCCATTTACTCCGAAATATAATGGTCCAAAACCTATAAATCCTGTAAAATTAAAGGACCTACAGGTTCTGATGAATTATATCCCACACGTTTTTCATGAGTATTATAAAACTCTTGATTTTGAGACTACAGCTTCTCAGAATATTACTGATGAAGCAATTTTTGATCAGCCTGACTACAGCTAAGAGCTCGTACCTACTTTTCAAAATGATATACTTATTTAAAAATGGAATAATCCAAAGTTTACCATGTTTAAGAATGCTAAAAGACATATTTAATTTATAGATTCACCTAAAATGTACGTAAAATTTATTTAGCATAAAAGTTAAGTAAATGCTGACGAATGTATTCACTTTATTGTCCTTATTTTAATTTTATTGATTTTATTACATTAGTCATGTTTTGGGGTCCATTAAGGATGACACTGATAAAATACACTGTACTCTGAGATCCATATTCTCAATAATGAAGTAAAATAAATGTTAACAATTTCTTTAAGCCTGATTCAAAAACAATGTTTTACTTCATTTTTATAAAATGTGGGTTAACCCGTTTTTCCGGACAAGTCTTCAATTCAACATTTGGCTACTCCAAAGCCCGTTCGGGCACAAAGACTCCTCTGAGAGACAAACCTAGCTTCTCTTTCACATGACAAGAAAAACCTAGCCGTGGGTAATTTATACAATGGGACTAACAGCAGTTTCACTGCACCCTTTTGTGGGAATAATGAACACTTCCCAACTGTACTGATCATTATAATTGGATACAAGTTCCAACAAAAATATGATGAATTTCTCTAAAGTCTAATATTTCCACGTATACAGTTCCGAAATCTCGGTCTAAATAACTCCTGTGGAGATATCTTCTCTAACTCAAAAATATTTCATCTTTGGTTATTGGTTTAGTTTTCACTGTGACCCGCTAGTTATCTTCACGTACTGGAAAATATTTAAACTTAATCAACTGATGAAAGCCTCAACTACAAATTGTTAGCCAGCTCTGTAAATATTAACATAACTTCCTCGCAGCAAAACATATGACAGGCTCTGCCATCTCTCGGCAACAAGGCACACTTTGTAAAAGAACCCTTCATACTTTGGAAACCACTTTTCCCCTTGGAGGAAAATCAGAGTAACTAAAACTATCGCTCATATATATATATATGTGTGTGTGTGTGTGTGTGTGTCTGTGTGTGTGTGTGTGTGTGTGTGTTTGAATAGGAAGTCAATTCACTCATACCACTTTTGCGACCCACGCTTAAACAAAAGCTTATTTTAGCTTCTGATCCAAGTTTAAAGAAAAAAAATTCAAGCTATTGCTTCAGTACACTCTTCGTTGTAGATACAAGGTCTATACAGCAGAAGAATTGGTAGCTACCAATTAAGGGATCAGTATTTATGTGCCGTCACTTAATATACATGGCATTCCAATAAATAAATTAAAGGTCACACTAGGTGTTCCGAAATACTGATAAGCGCCTACCGCAAATGCAAGGCAGGGTTTTGATAATCTTATTCCGTTTTATGATATTAAAGGGAAAGCAAAAAATCCTTCCAGACATGTAATGCATTATAATTGGATACAAATAATTATAATTGTCCTCCACGGGAGAGACGTTGATACAGAAGCCCAAAACGAAAAAATCTTTTTACCGATACCATCTTGTTTTCGCGAGATTTCTCTGCCTGTGGTTTTTTATTCCCATCAAGTTCTTCACATGCCTAGTTATTATTATAGACCTTTATGATTAACTCTAGTCATAATGTACAGATATTCCTTACATTTAATTGATTATTTTGAGCAAGACACGTCTGCAGTTAAAGTGTGTGCTTAAAAATATCAATCTGAAAATTTGTAATGTGGAAGAGTAGAACTTATCGAAAGAAGCTGCTCATTTATGCGCAACTTTTGCAAAAGAATATTGCAGATATATTGCTTCATTCAGTGTTGATCTGCCTGACTGTTATGCTATTTGTATTTATTTAGAATTTCAGCTCCTTTGGACATTCTCTTCCCCTCTTATAAATTCCTCTGTCATACGATCTTTGGATTTCTGTGAGAAGTAACTAGGTATTTCGGAGGAATTATTAAAGCAAACGAAACACGCGAGAGTATGTGCCAATTACAGTAGATCACAATAAGGAGCCAAGTACCCAAAGAACAAGTACTTGCCCGCTTCGGTAGCGTAGTTGGTAGCATGTCTGCCACACGTTCAAGGGGTACCGAGTTCGAATCTCGGTCAGGGTGAGTTACCCAGATAAGGCTTTTAACGGGGTTTTCCCTTATCCTGAAAGGCGAATGTCAGGTAACTAAGCGCCATGGACCCCGGACACATTGCGGGTTATTTCATCCATCTCATACATCGTCCGAAATGACAGAGTGTTGAAGGACGTAAATTTAATAGAAAATGTGTGTTCCAATACATTTTCCACTGCAGAAGTTGCGCAAAGAGAACGGCGCCCGGCGCCGAAGTAAAATAAGAACTTCTCGGAGCAAGCATCCGTGCCATATTGCTAGTACATTCAGCACTGAACGTTTCAGCTGAGCCTTATTTCTTCTACTATATAGAATTATTTAAAATTACTTTGCAAGCTTTGGAAATGATTCCGTTACATCAAAAGAGCTATCAATTTATGAAAATATATGTTCCATCATTATTCTTTCCTTGGGATTAGTGAAGGCTTAAGTTGAAAGACCGTCAACATATAAAGCTCAAAATAGAGGTCGGTAACATCATTCTCATTACTTTGAAATGGGACTTTCTTCTAGCGCAGAATACCGGACTATTGCTTGTCTCGTCAGTTTACATTTCTGATCATTTTTTAATTAAAATTTTCCACGACGCGCAGCATGGGCTGCCGTTAGTCCTCCTGACGCAGTTCAGCCTGGACATCAGCAACAGTTTTGGATTAATATCTGTACTGTAATTGTACGTGATACTCCTCTCATCTCTATACATTTCTATGAAGAAATGAAGATCTGCTCCTGTAAGTAACAGAAAAGAAGTTAATTATTCTTTCACACTGGCCGTGTGTAGGCTAAATTGTGGAAACGTAGAGTCAGACTGAAAAATTCCATGCCATAGCCGGGATTTGAACCACGGATCTTCTGGTTTCCGTCCAGCCGCACCACAATGGTAGTGCGGCTGGACGGAAACCAGAAGATCTGTGGTTCAAATCCCGGCTATGGCATGGAATTTTTCAGTCTGACTCTACGGTTCCACAATTTAGAAAAGAAGTTATTTGTGCACGGCGGTTCTCCAGCACATTTTAGCAGCACTATTGTTGATGGGAATTTCCTCATCTGGAGTTGTTAGATAGGACCTCGGAGGATTTTGAACGTTAAGGATTATTAAGATGCAGGATAATGAGCTTTGAAAGATCTGCTTCTATGACCTTCGAACAGGCTTTTGAATGCATTGATGAATCGCGGCCACATGCGCATGCATTACTTCGAAGCATTAAGTTGGGAAGCTATTCCGAACCAAATTTCTGAATGGACGATGCAGCTATTGTGGCTATTCCAGCCGTGTGTGTCTAATTAGGTGTGAATAGATAGAGCGGAAGGTGACCGGTAGAACCTCAGTCGAAATCAAAACCATGGCATCGAATTTTTCTATCTGTTCATTGGATCTTTACCAAGAATTGAAGACATGCCCGGAAAAATGGGCTAAACCTGAAAATAAAATATTTTGCAATAAGTGCTGCCCTCTATTGTTGCAGCAGAGAGCTATCTTTTCTAGTGCTGCTCTATCCTCCAGCAATCATATTACGCTAAATAGAGGTGAAGTTCTTGCGTTTTGTGATATGCTATTTGTATGGTGACAAAAATGGGCTAACCTGTTCATACTCTCTGCCTGCCACCTGGTGGCCATTCATACATTCTTGCCTTGTGATCATGACTTCGGCATCATACAGAAAAAAGAAGAGGCTAGCAGCTTACATTTATGTTCAAGATCAGTGGATAGAGCAAGTGATAAAATCCAGGGTAAGGAATCCTTTTCATGTTGTCAGAATGACAACTAACATATTCATCTCTACAAAGCCTGTTCTTGATAAAGTACAGGAAAGAACAGTTTCAGAATCTGGGCGAAAGGTACTACAAGGTGACATGTATGAGAGTACCGCTTTAAGCTATATTTTAAATACACTTACGGTGGTATTGAGAATTGACACTTTGGACATTAGAAGGAAAATATCTTGCAAACTGTTGCTTACTAATGTGCCATTTACTCCGAAATTAATGGTCCAAAACCTATAAATCCTGTAAAATTAAAGGACCTACAGGATCAGATGAATTACATCCCACAAATTTTTTATGAGCATTATGAAACTCCTGATTTTGAGACTACGGCATCTCAGAATATTACTGATGAAGCAATTTTTGATCAGCCTGAGTACAGCTAAAAGCTTGTACCTACTTTTCAAAATGATATACTTACTTAAAAATGGATTAATCCAACGTTTACCATGTTTTAGATGCTAAAAAACATATTTATTTATTAGTTTCACCTAAAATGTAGTTAAAATGTATTTAGCATAAAACTTAAGTAATTGCTGACGAATGTTTTCACTTTATTGTCCTTATTATATTTTTATTGATGTTACTACATCAGTCATGTTTGGGGTCTATTAAGGATGATAATGATAAAGTACACTGTATTCTGAGATCCATATTCTCAGAAATGAAATAAATTAACGTTAACAATTTCTTTCAGCCTCATTCATAGAACAATGTTTTTCTTCCTTTTCAAAAAATGTGGATTAACCGTTTTTCCGGAGATGTCTTCCATTCAACATTTGGCTACTCCAAAGCCCGTTCGGAAGCAAAGGTTCTGCTGAGAGACGGACCTAAGTTCTCTTTCACATGACAAGAAATACTCACACATGCGTAATTTATACAATGGGACTATCAGCAGTGTGACTGCAGCATTTTGTGAGATTAATAAACACTACCCAAGTGTACTCAACATTTTAATTGCATACAAGCTACAACAAACTGGTCTGAAAAAGCCCAGAAGTCTAATATGTCCACGCACACATTTCCGAAATCCCCGACTAAATACTTCATGCAGGAGACATCTTCTCTGAAGCCTAAATATTTTATCTTTGTCTATTGGTTCAGTTTTCACTGCGGCTGCTGGTTTTATTCCCTTCCTGGAAACACATTAAAATTAACTAACTGCTGATAGTCAAAACTACAAATTGTCATCCAGGTCTGTAAATATTAGAACCAATCCTTTGCAGCATAACGTACGACACGCGGCGCCATCTCTCGGCATCAATGCGCACTCTTTAGAAGAACGCTCCGTTCTTTGTAAATCAACATTGCCCTTTTGATAACGTTTAAAAACAGGGTACTTATGTGTCGTAACTTAAACTGCAATACATTGCAACAAATAAAACAAAAGTCACACTAGGCATTCCGAAATTCTGATAAACGCCTCACGCAAATGCGAAGCCGAATTTTGATAATCTTATTCCTTTGATGACATGTAAGATAAAGCTAAAAGAGCTTCTAAAAATGTGGGGCATTTTATTTAGATACAAGCAATTATAAATTGTCCTCCACGGGAGATATGTTGGTACAGAACCAAAAAAGAAAACAACCTTTTTATCGACACTATCTTGTTGTCGAGAGATTGCTCTGCCTGTGGTTTTTTATTGCGATAAAGGTCTTAACATGGTCGGCTATTATATATACACTTTTATGACCAACTCTAGTTATAATGTACAGATATTTCGTAAATTTAATTCATTATTTTGAGCAAGACAAAACTGCAGCTACACTGTGTACTGAAACATCAATCCAACAAATTGTAGTGTGGTAGAGTGGAACGTACGTAAAGAAGCTGCTCAGTTATGCGCAACTTTCGCAACCGAATATTTTATATGTATTGTTTTATTCAGTGTTGATCTGCTCGACTCTTTTCCTATTTGTATTTTATTAGAATGTCAGCAAGTTTGGACATTCTCTTCCCCTCTTATAAACTCCCCGCTGGCATACGATCTTTGGCTTTCTGCGCTAGGTACCTAGGTGTTTCGGAGGAATTAATAAAGGAAACGAAACACGGGAGAGTATGTGCCAGATCCCATAGATCATAAAAACAGGCGAAGTACCTAAAGAACTTGTGTCCGCCCGCCTTGGTAGCGTAGATGGTATCATGTCTGTGTCACGTTCAACAGGTCCCGAGTTCGAATCTCGGTTCGGGTGATTTACCTAGATACGCTTTTAACGGGGTATTTCCTTATCCTGAAAGACGAATGTCGGTAACTAAAAGCGCCATGGACCCCGGATGCATTGAGGACCATTTCATCCATTTCATTCATCGTCCGATATGACTGAATGTTGAAGGACGTAAATTAAAAGAAAAACGTGTGTTCCAATACATTTTGCACTGCAGGAGTTGCGCAAAGAGGACGGCGTCTGGCGCCGACGTAAAATAACTTCTTGGAGCAAGCATCCGTGTCATATGTCTAGTACCCGCTTCGCCGATGGCCATTTAATCCCTTCAGGGGCCGGAAACGGATACTTAATAAACAGAACAAGGCATTTAAATTGTTAGATGCTGTAAAAATGCATCATAAACACAATTCCGTATCTTCTGTATTTATTAAGATATTTAAACAAAACCAAAACTGCTTTAAAACCCATTTAAGGCAGTATACACCTACAGTAAGAATAAAGTAGAGACTACATTAATGAATCGTTGAAATTTCACTAATTTCTTACACTGCAGCAAAAGCCATTCTTTGAAAATAGCAAATACCAAAACAGCCAGTCAGATTACCACTGAATAAAAAATATATCTGCAATATTCGGTTGCGAAATTTGCGCATAAATGAGCAGCTTCTTTAGATTAGTTCCCCTCTACCACACTACAACTTGTTGGATTGATATTGTGTCAGTACACACTGTAGCTGCACTTTTGCCTTCCTCAAAATAATCAATTTAATGTAAGAACAATCTGTACATTATAACTAGAGTTGGTCAAAGAAATCTATAAATAATAGCAAACTATGGTAAGACTTTTTCGCAATAAAAACCACAGGCAGAGCAATCTATCGACCACAAGGTAGTGTCGATAAAAGGATTGTTTCCTTTTGGCTTCTGTATCAACATATCTCCCGTGGAGGACAATTTATAATTAGTTGTATGTAAATAAAATGCCTCACATTTTTAGAAGCTCTTTTTGCTTTATCCTACATGTCATCAAGGGAATAAGATTATCAAAATTCGTGCTTACATTTGCGTGAGGCGTTTATCAGTATTTTGGAATGACAAGTGTGACTTTTGTTTTATTTATTGCAATGCCATGCAATTTAAGTTACGGCACATATCTACCCTTTCTTTAAACGTTATCTACCACTTGCACTGCTGTATAAACCTTGTCTCCACAGTGAATTGTATACTAAAGCAATTTTTTGAAGATTTTTACATTCAAGTTGGATCAGAAAGCAAAATAAGCATTTGTTTAAGAGTGGCTCGCGAAAGTGTTATGAGTGCATTGACTTTCTATTATAAACAGGTATTATAAAAGGTTTATAGTTTTACTTACTCTGATTTTCCGCGAAGGGGAAATGTTGGTTATAAGTATGGAGAGCTCTTTTATAAAGTGCGCCTTCATGCCAAGAGATGGCACTTCCTGTCATTTGCTTTGCTGCGAGGGACTGGTGTTAATATTTACAGAGCTGGCCAACAGTTTGCAGTTGTAGTTTTGAGCAGTTGGTTAAGATTTCAATGTACGCATAGTACCTGAAGATAACTAACAGCCACAGTGAAAACTAAGACAATAACCAAAGATTAAATATTCATGAGTCAGAGAAGAAGTCTCCTGCATGAGTTATTTAGTCGGTGATTTCGGACCTGTGTGCGTGGATATTTTAGACTTCTGATGTGTTTGGAATATTTTTGTTGGAACTTGTATCCAATTATAATGATAATTATTATAATGGCAGAGGCCGCCATCATCGGCAGACTAGGAGTCAGCTACCCGCTGCCGCACAGCCTAACTGCGAACATCGTAAACATTGTACATAGCCAGGTCTGTACAATGTAGTGCGTGTGATATTGGGACGTACGTGGTATGCCCAGGTGTGTGTGTGTGTGTGTGTGTGTGTGTGTGTGTGTGTGTGTGTGTGTGTGTGAGTAGGAGCAGATCTTCATGTGGGAAGATCCAAAGTACCCAAAAAACATGTGTTCCACCCGCTTCGGTAGCGCATATGGTAGCATGTCTGTCACACGTTCAAGGGGTACCGAGTTCGAATCTTGCTCAGGGTGAGTTACCTAGATAAGGATTTTAACGGGGTTTTCCCTTATCATGAAAGAATAATGTTGGGTAACTCTAAGCGCCATGGACCCCGGACGCATTGAGGATCATTTCTTCCATGTCATTCATCGTCCGAAATGACAGAGTGCTGAAGGACGTATAATTAATAGAAAACGAGTGTTCCAATACATTTTGCACTGCAGGAGTTGCGCAAAGAGGACGGCGTCCGGCGCCGAAGTAAAATAAGAACTTCTCGGAGCAAGCATCCGTGCCATATGTCTAGTACATTCAGCACTGAACGTTTCAGCTGAGCCTTATTTCTTCTACTATATAGAATTTTTCAAAATTTCTTTGCAAGCTTTGGTAATGATTCCGTTACATCAAACGAGCAATAAATTCATGGAAATATATGTCCCATCATTATTCTTTCCCTTTGTTTTAATGAAGGCTTAAGTTCATAAACCGTCAACATATAATGTTAAAAATAGAGGCCGGTAACATCATTCTCATTACTTTGAAATGGGACTTTGTTCTAACGTAAAATACCTGACTATTGCCTGTCTCGTCAGCTTACATTTCTGATCATACTAAGTTTCTAATATTTTTAATTAAAATTTTCCACGACGCGCAACATGGGCTGCTGTTAGTCCTACTGCTGCAGCACAGCCTGGACATCAGCAACAGTTTTGGATTAATATCTGTACTGTAATTGTACGTGAATCTCCGCCCGTCACTATACATTTCTACGTTTCCTACATGAAGATCTGCTCCTGTAAGTAACAGAAAAGAGGTTGTTTGTGCACGGCGGTTCTCCAGCACATTTTAGCAGCGCTATTGTTGATGGGAGTTTCCTTACCTGGAGTTGTTAGATTAGACCTCGGAGGATTTTGAACCTTAACGATTAAGTTGCCTGATAATGAACTTTGAAAGAACTGCTTCTATGAACTTTGGAACAGGCCTTTGAATGCATTGATGAATCGCAGCCACATGCGCATGCATTACCACGAAGCATTAGCTTGGGAAGCTATTCGGAACCAAATTTCTGATTGGACGATGCAACTATTGTGGCTATCCCAACCGTGTGTGTCTAATTAGGTGTGAATAGATAGAACGGAAGGGACCGGTAGAACCTCGGTCGAAATCAAGGCCATGGCATCGAATTTTTCTATCCGTTCATTAGGTCTTTACCGAGAATTGAAGACATGACCGGAAAAATAGGCTAACCCTGAAAATAAAATATTTTGCAATAAGTGCTGCCCTCTATTGTTGCAGCGGAGAGCTAACTTCTATAGTGCTGGTCTATCCTCAAGCAATCATATTACGCTAAATAGAGGTGAAGTTCTTGCGTTTTGTGGTATGCTATTTGTATGATGACAAAAATGGGCTAACCTGTTCATACTCTCTGCCTGCCATCTAGTGGCGATTCATACATTTTTTCCTTGTGATCATGACTTCGGCATCATAGAGAAAAAAGAAGAGGCTAGCAGTTTACATATATGTTCGAGATCAATGGATGGAGTAAGTGAAAAATCCAGGGTAAGGAATTGTTCTTGATAAAGTACAGGCAAGAACAGTTTCAGAATCTGGGCGAAAGGTACTACAAGGTGACATGCATGAGAGTACCGCTTTAAGCTATATTTTAAATACATTTACGGTAGTATTGAGGATTGACACTTTGGACATTAGGAAGGAAAATATCTTGCAAACTGTCGCTTACCAATGTGCCATTTACTCCAAAATACAATGGTCCAAAACCTATAAATCCTGTAAAATTAAAGGACCTACAGATTCTGATGAATTATATCCCACACGTTTTTCATGAGTATTATAAAACTCTTGCTTTTGAGACTACGGCTTCTCAGAATATTACTGATGAAGCAATTTTTGATCAGCCTGACTACAGCTAAGAGCTCGTACCTACTTTTCAAAATGATATACTTATTTAAAAATGGAATAATCCAAAGTTTACCATGTTTAAGGATGCTAAAAGACATATTTAATTTATAGTTTCACCTAAAATGTACGTAAAATTTATTTAGCATAAAACTTAAGTAAATGCTGACGAATGTCTTCACTTTATTGTCCTTATTTTATTTTTATTGATGTTATTACATTAGTCATGATTTGGGGTCTATTAAGGATGACACTAATAAAATACACTGTATTCTGAGATCCATATTCTCAGTAATGAAGTAAAATACATGTTAACAATTTCTTTAAGCCTGATTCAAAAACAATGTTTTACTTCATTTTTAAAAAATGTGGGTTAACCCGTTTTTCCGGACAAGTCTTCAATTCAACATTTGGCTACTCCAAAGCCCGTTCGGCCAGAAAGACTCTTCTGAGAGACAAACCCAGCTTCTCTTTGACATGACAAGAAAAACCTAGCCGTGGGCAATTTATACAATGGGACTAACAGCAGTTTCACTGCAGCCTTTTGTGGGATTAATGAACACTTCCCAACTGTACTGATCATTATAATTGGATACAAGTTCCAACAAAAATATGATGAATTTCTCTAAAGACTAATATGTCCACGTATACAGTTCCGAAATATCGGACTAAATAACTCCTGTGGAGATATCTTCTCTAACTCAAAAATATTTCATCTTTGGTTATTGGTTTAGTTTTCACTGTGACCCGCTAGTTATCTTCACGTACTGGAAAATATTTAAACCTAACCAACTGATGAAAGCCTCAACTACAAATTGTTAGCCAGCTCTGTAAATATTAACACAACTTCCTCGCAGCATAACATATCACAGGCTCTGCCATCTCTCGGCAACAAGGCACACTTTGTAAAAGAACCCTCCATACTTTAGAAACAACTTTTCCCCTTGGAGGAAAATCAGTGTAACTACAACCTTTGCACATATATAATATCTGTTTGAATAGGAAGCCAATGCACTCATACCACTTTTGCGACCCACTCTTAAAGAAAAAAATTCAAGCGATTGCTTCAGTACAAACTTCGTTGTAGATACAAGGTCTATACAGCAGAAGAATTGGTAGATACCAATTAAGGGGTCAGTACTTATCTGCCGTCAATTAAATTACATGGCATTCCAATAAACAAATTAAAGGTCACACTAGGCGTACCGAAATACTGATAAGCGCCTACCACAAATGCAAAGCAGGGTTTTGATAATCTTATTCCGTTTTTTTGATATTAAAGGGAAAGCAAAAAAAAAAACTTCGTAACATGTAATGCATTATAATTGGATACAAATAACTATAAGTGTCCTCCACGGGAGAGACGTTGATACATAAGCCCAAAAGGAAACAATCCTTTTACCGATACCATCTTGTTTTCGCCAGATTTCTCTGCCTGTGATTTTTTATTCCCATAAAGTTCTTCACATGGTTTGCTATTATTAAAGACCTTTATGATTAACTCTAGTCATAATGTACAGATATTCCTTACATTTAATTGATTATTTTGAGCAAGACAAGTCTGCAGCTAAAGTGTGTGCTGACAAAATATCAATCTGAAAATTTGTAATGTGGGAGAGTGGAACTTATCTAAAGAAGCTGCTCATTTATGCGCAACTTTCGCAAACGATAACTGCAGATATATTGTTTCATTCAGTGTTGATCTGCCTGACTGTTATGCTATTTGTATTTATTTAGAATTTCAGCTCCTTTGGACATTCTCTTCCCCTCTTATAAATTCCTCGCAGTCATACGATATTTGGATTTCTGCGAGAAGTAACTAGGTATTTCGGAGGAATTAATAAAGCAAACGAAACACGCGAGAGTATGTGCCAAATACAATAGATCACAATAAGGAGCCAAGTACCCAGAGAACAAGTATTCGCCCGCTTCGGTAGCGTAGTTGGTAGCATGTCTGCCACACGTTCAAGGGGTACCGAGTTCGAATCTCGGTCAGGGTGAGTTACCCAGATAAGGCTTTTAACGGGGTTTTTCCCTTATCCTGAAAGACGAATGTCAGGTAACTAAGCGCCATGGACCCCGGACACATTGCGGGTTATTTCATCCATCTCATACATCGTCCGAAATGACAGAGTGTTGAAGGACGTATATTTCATAGAAAACGTGTGTTCCAATACATTTTGCACTGCAGGAGTTGCGGAAAGAGGACGGCGCCCGGCGCCGAAGTAAAATAAAAACTTCTCGGAGCAAGCATCCGTGCCATATTGCTAGTACATTCAGCACAGAACGTTTCAGCTGAGCCTTATTTCTTCTACTATATGGAATTATTTAAAATTACTTTGCAAGCTTTGGAAATGATTCCGTTACATCAAAAGAGCTATCAATTTATGAAAATATATGTCCCATCATTATTCTTTCCTTGGGATTAGTGAAGGCTTATGTTCATAAACCGTCAACATATAAAGCTCAAAATAGAGGTCGGTAACATCATTCTCATTACTTTGAAATGGGACTTTGTTCTAGCGCAAAATACCGGACTATTGCTTGTCTCGTCAGTTTACATTTCTGATCATTTTTTAATTAAAATTTTCCACGACGCGCAGCATGGGCTGCCGTTAGTCCTCCTGATGCAGTTCAGCCTGGACATCAGCAACAGTTTTGGATTAATATCTGTACTGTAATTGTACGTGATACTCCTCTCATCTCTATACATTTCTACGTTTCCCACATGAAGATCTCCTCCTGTAAGTAACAGAAAAGAGGTTGTTTGTGCGCGGCGGTTCGCCAGCACATTTTAGCAGCACTATTGTTGATGGGAATTTCCTCATCTGGAGTTGTTAGATTGGACCTCGGAGGGTTTTGAACGTTAACGATTATTAAGATGCCGGATAATGATCTTTGAAAGATCTGCTTCTATGACCTTCTGAACAGGCTTTTGAATGCATTGATGAATCGCGGCCACATGCGCATGCATTACCTCGAAGCATTAAGTTGGGAAGCTATTCGGAACAAAATTTCTGATTGGACGATGCAGCTATTGTGGCAATTCCAGCCACAATACAAAATACAATTGTCCAAAACCTATAAATCCTGTAAAATTGAAGGACCTAATCTGTTGAATTATATCCCATCAATTTTTTATGAGTATTATAAAACTCTTGATTTTGAGACTACAGCTTCTCAGAATATTACTGATGAAGCAACTTTTGATCAGCCTGAGTACAGCTAAAAGCTTGTACCTAATTTTCAAAATGATATACTTATTGAAAAATGTAATAATCCAAAGTTTACCATGTTTAAAGATGCTAAAAGACATATATAATTATTAGTTTCGCCTAAAATGTACGAAAAATGTATTTAGAATAAAACTTAAGTAATTGCTGTAGAATGTTTTCACTTTATTCTCCTTATTTTATTTTTATGGATGTTACAGTCATGTTTTGGGGTCTATTAGGGATGATACTGATAAAATACACTGTCTTCTGAGAACCATATTCTCAGAAATGAAATAAAATAACGTTAACAATTTCTTTCAGCCTCATTCATAAAACAATGTTTTACTTCATTTTTAAAAAATGTGGGTTAACCCGTTTCTCCGGACAACATTTGGCTACTCCAAAGCCCGTTCGGGAACAAAGACTCTGTGCTGAGTGACGGACCTAAGTTCTCTTTCACATGACAAGAAATACTCACACATGGGTACTTTATACAATGGGACTATCAGCAGTGTGACTGCAGCCTTTTGTGAGATTAATAAACATTTCCAAAGTGTAATAAACATTTTAGTTGTATACAAGTTACAACAAACTTATTTAAAAAAAACTAACAAAGCCTAATATATCCCAGTTCCGAAATCCCCAACTAAATACATCCTGCAGGAGACATCCTCTCTGAAGCATAAATATTTCATCTTTGTCTATTGGTTCAGTTTTCACTGCCGCTGGTGATTATCTTCAGGTACTGGAAACACATTAAGATTAACTAGCTGCATAAAGTCAAAGCTACAAATTGTTATCCAGGTCTGTAAATATTAGAACCATTCCTTCGCAGCATAACGTATGACACGCGGCGCCATCTCTCGGCATCAATGCGCACTCTTTAAAAGAACGCTCCATACTTTGTGAATCAACATTACCCTTTGGCGGAAAATCAGAGTAAGTAAAACTATAAAACCTTTATAATACCTGTTTATAATAGAAAGTCAGAAAACTCATAACACTTTCGCGAGCCACTCTTAAACAAATGCTTATTCTGCTTTCTGATCCAACTTTAAAGTAAATATCTTCAAAAAATTGCTTTAGTACACACTTCGTTGTGGATACAAGGTCCATACAGCAGTACAAGTGGTAGATAAGTTTTAACTTATGTGCCGTAACTTAAATTGCATGGCATTGCATTCCGAAATACTGATAAACGCCTCACGCAAATGCAAGGCCGAATTTTGATAATCTTATTCCTTTGATGACATGTAAGTGAAAGCAAAACGAGCTTCTAAAAATGTGAGGCATTGTATTTAGATACAACTAATTATAAATTCTCCTCCACGGGAGATATGTTGGTACAGAACCAAAAAAAAGAATCTTTTTACAGACACTATCTTGTTGTCGACAGATTGCTCTGCCTGTGGTTTTTTATTGCGTAAAGGTCTTAACATGGTTGGCTATTATATATAGACTTTTATGACTAACCCTAGTTACAATGTACAGATATTTCGTAAATGTAATTGATTATTTTGAGCGAGACAAAACGGCAGCGACAGTGTGTACTGAAACATAATCAATCCAACAAATTGTTGTGTGGTAGAGCGGAACCTATGTAAAGAAGCTGCTCAGTTATGCGCACCTTTCACAACCGAACATTGTAGATATATTGTTTCATTCAGTATTGATCTGCTCGACTAGTTTGCTATTTGTATTTAATTAGAATTTCAGCACGTTTGGACATTCTCTTCCCCTCTTATAAACTCCCCGCAGGCATACGATCTTTGGCTTTCTGCGCTAAGTACCTAGGTATCTCGGAAGAATAAATAAAGGAAGCGAAACACGGGACAGTATGTGCCAGATATCGTAGATCACAAAAAGAGGCGGAGTACCTAAAGAACTTGTGTTCTGCCCGCCTTGGTAGCGTAGATGGTAGCATGTCTGCGTCAAATTCAACAGGACCCGAGTTCAAATATCGGTCCGGGTGTTTTACCTAGATACACTTTTATCGGGGTATTTCCTTTTCCTGAGAATGTCGGGTAACTCTAAGCACCATGGACCCCGGACGCATTGAGGATCATTTCATCCATTTCATTCATCATCCGATATGACTGAATGTTGAAGGACGTAAATTAAAAAAAAGATCGAGATCCAATACATTTTGCAATGCAGGAGTTGCGCAAAGAGGACGGCGTCTGGTGCCGACGTAAAATAACTTCTTGGAGCAAGCATACGTACCATAATGTCTAGTACACGCTTCGCCGATGGCCATTTAATCCCTTCAGGGCCCGGAAACGGATACTTAATAAACAGAACAACACATTTAAATTGTTAGATGCTGACAAAATGCATCATAAGTACAATTCCATATCTTCTGTGTTTATTATATATTTAAACAAAACCAAAACTAGTTTAAACCCCATTAAAGGCAGTACACATCTACAGTAAGAATAAAGTAGAGACTACATTAATAAATCGTTGAAATTTCACTAATTTGTTACACTGCAGCAAAAGGTATTCTTTGAAAATAGCAAATACCAAAACAGTCAGACAGATCACCACTGAATCAAAAAATATATCCGCAATATTCGGTTGCGAAATTTGCGGATAAATAAGCAACTTCTTTAGATAAGTTCCATTCTACCATACTACAACTTGTTGGATTGATATTGTGTCAGTACACACTGTAATTGCACTTTTGCCTTCCTCAAAATAATCAAATTAATGTAAGAACAATCTGTACATTATAACAAGAGTTGGTCATAAAAGTCTCTAAATAATAGCAAAGCATGTTAAGACCTTTATTGCATTAAAAATCCTCAGGCAGAGCTATCTTTCGGCAACAAGATAAAGCTCGTAAAAACATAGGTTCCTTTTTTCGTTCTGTACCAATATATCTCTCGTGGAGGACAATTTATAATTAGTTGTATGCAATTATAATGCCTCACATGTTTACAAGCTTTTTTTGCTTTACCATAAATGTCATAAACGGAATAAGATTATCTAAACCCTGCCTTGCATTTGCGTGAAGCGTTTATCAATTTTTCGAAGTGCCTATTCTGACATTTAGTTTATTTATTTATTAGAATGTCATGTAATTTAAGTGACGGCACATAAGTACTCAATTATTGTTCGTTATCTACCACTTCTTCTGCTGTATAGACTTTATATCCACAACGAAGTGTGTTCTGAAGCAAATACTTGACCTTTTTTTAACGAAAATAAGCATTTGTTTAAGAGTGGGTTGCAAAAGTGGTATGAGTGATTTGACTTTCTATTAAAACAGATATTATATAAAAGCGATAGTTTTAGTTACACTGATTTTTCGCCATGAGGAAATGTTGGTTAAAAGGAATGGAGAGCTCTGTTACAAAGTGCGCCTTCGTGCCGAGACATGTGGACCAACAGCAATGTGACTGCAGTCTTTTGGCACATTAATGAAAACTTCCCAACTGTACTCATCATTATAATTGGATACAAGTTCCAACAAAAAAATGATAATACTGAACTTAAATCTAATACATCAACGCACAAAGTTCCGAAATCTCCGACTAAATAGCTAACGCAGGAGACATCTTCTCTGGCTCAAAAATATTTCATCTTTGGTTATTGGTTTAGTTTTCATTATGACGCGCTACTTATCTTCACGTACTGGAAAATATTTAAACCTAACCAACTGATGAAAGCCTCAACTACAAATTTTTAGCCAGCTCTGTAAATATTAACACAACTTCCTCGCAGCAAAACACATGACAGGCGCTGCCATCTCTCGGCAACAAGGCACACTTTGTAAAAGAACCCTCCATACTTTAGAAACAACTTTTCCCCTTGGAGGAAAATCAGTGTAACTACAGCTATCGCTCATATATAATATCTGTTTGAATAGGAAGTCAATGCACTCATACCACTTTTGCGACCCACTCTTAAACAAATGCTTATTTTCGTTAAAAACAGGTCAAGTATTTGCTTCAGAACACACTTCGTTGTGGATACAAAGTCTACACAGCAGAAGAAGTGGTAGATAACGAACAATAATTGAGTAGAAACAACTTTTCCCCTTGGAGGAAAATCAGTGTAACTACAACCTTTGCACATATATAATATCTGTTTGAATAGGAAGTCAATGCACTCATACCACTTTTGCGACCCACTCTTAAAGAAAAAAATTCAAGCGATTGCTTCAGTACAAACTTCGTTGTAGATACAAGGTCTATACAGCAGAAGAATTGATTGATAACAATTAAGGGGTCAGTACTTATCTGCCGTCACTTAAATTACATGGTATTCCAATAAATAAATTAAAGCTCACACTAGGCGTTCCGAAATACTGATTAGCGCCTACCGCAAATGCTAGGCAGGGTTTTGATAATCTTATTCCGTTTTATGATATTAAAGGGAAAGCAAAATAGAGCTTCTTAACATGTGATGCATTATAATTGGATACAAATAATTATAATTGTCCTCCACGGGAGAGATGTTGATACAGAAGCCCAAAAGGAAACAATCTTTTTACCGATATCATCTTGTTTTCGCGAGATTTCTCTGCCTGTGGTTTTTTATTCCCATAAGGTTCTTCACATGCTTTGCTATTATTTATAGACTTTTATGACTAACTCTAGTCATAATGTACAGATTTACCTTACATTTAATTGATAATTTTGAGCAAGACAAGTCTGCAGGTAAAGTGTGTGCTGACAAAATATCAATCTGAAAATTTGTAATGTGGGAGAGTGGAACTTATCTAAAGAAGCTGCTTACTTGTGCGCACCTTAAGCAAACGAAAATTGCAGATATATTGTTTCATTCAGTGTTGATCTGCCTGACTGTTTTGCTACTTGTATTTAATAAGAATTTCAGCTCGTTTGGACATTCACTTCTCCTCTTATAAATTCCTCGCATTCATACGATCTTTGGATTTCTGCGAGAAGTAACTAGGTATTTCGGAGGAATTAATAAAGCAAACGAAACACGCGAGAGTATGTGCCAAATACAATAGATCACAATAAGGAGCCAAGTACCCAAAAAACAAGTATTCGCCCGCTTCGGTAGCGTAGTTGGTAGCATGTCTGCCTTACGTTCAAGGGGTACCGAGTGCGAATCTCGCTGAGGGTGAGTTACCTAGATAAGGCTTTTAACGGGGTTTTCCCTTATCCTGAAAGACGAATGTCAGGTAACTCTACGCGCCATGGAACCCGGACACATTGAGGATCATTTCATCCAACCCATTCATCGTCCGAAATGACAGAGTGTTGAAGGACGTATATTTCATAGAAAACGTGTGTTCCAATACATTTTGCACTGCAGGAGTTGCGCAAAGAGGACGGCGTCTCGCGCCGACGTAAAATAAGGACTTCTAGGAGCAAGCACCCGTGCCATTTTGCTAGTACATTCCGCACTGAACGTTTCAGCTGAGCCTTATTTCTTCTACTATATAGAATTATTCACAATTCCTTTGCAAGCTTTGGAAATGATTCCGTTACATCAAAAGAGCAATAAATTTATGGAAATATATGTTCCATGACAATAAATACCTAGCCGTGGGCAATTTATACAATGGGACAACAGCAGTTTGACTGCAGCCTTTTGTGAGATTAATAAACACTACCCAACTGTACTCAACATGTTAATAGCATACATGTTACAACAAACTTTTCTAAAAATCTTAAGAAGTCTAGTAGACTGCTCCATGCACACTTTAGGGCTTTAAGGATTTATATTTGTAACTTATTTGCCTGGTGCCGGTACATTGGTCCAGGCTTACGGGCTCTAAATTTACATGGGTTTATAATTCTGGGTATGGTTTTTTTTTTATTGTCTTTGGGGTTCTTCTAAAACCCATACGGCGACCTGTTCTGAGGCCGCCGAGAACCAGTTTTATCTCGTTATTTGTCTCTGTCTTTCTTTTTCTTGTTTTTATATTTACATATTTACACTGCGCTTATCTTGCACTCGCGCGCGCGCGCACACACACACGCACACACACACACACACACACACACACACACCTGGGCATACCACGTACGTCTCAACATCACACGCACTACACTGTACAGACCTGGCTATGTACAATATTTACAATGTTCGCAGTTAGGCTGTGCGGCAGCGGGTAGCTGACTCCTAGTCTGCCGATGATGGCGGCCTCTGCCATTATAATAATAATTATCATCATTATAATTGGATACAAGTTCCAACAAAAATATTCCAAACACATCAGAAGTCTAAAATATCCACGCACACAGTTCCGAAATCACCGACTAAATAACTCATGCAGAAGACTTTTTCTCTGACTAATGAATATTTAATCTTTGGTTATTGTCTCAGTTTTCACTGTGGCTGTTAGTTATCTTCAGGTACTGGACGTACATTGAAATCTTAACCAACTGCTCAAAACTACAACTGCAAACTTTTGGCCAGCTCTGTAAATATTAACACCAGTCCCTCGCAGCAAAGCAAATGACAGGAAGTGCCATCTATTGGCATGAGATTTCAGAAGGTCTATACACCTTCCCTTCAACGCGGTTCTGTTCCTAACTAGGATTTTCAACATGTGCCTCACCCTTGGGTACTTTCCACGAGAGTGGAGAGAGGTCCGGGTGATTTGCATATTGAAACCTGGGAAAGTTCCGTTTCACCCCTCCAGGTACCGATCCATTAGCCTCCTTTCCACCTCTCGAAAGTTCTCGAGAGGTTGATTCTCACCCGCTTGTCCCCAATATTGGGAGACATTCAAGCCATTCCTGCACATCAGTACTATTTGGACGGGTTACAGAGATGGGAGCACCGCTGGGAGAAGTGTGTAGAGTTACAAGGAGGCTATGTTGAAAAACGCCGAGTACTATTTGGATGGGTTACAGAGATGGGAGCATCGCTGGGAGAAGTGTGTAGAGTTACAAGGAGACTATGTTGAAAAACGCCGAGGACTATTTGGATGGGTTACAGAGATGGGAGCACCGCTGGGAGAAGTGTGTAGAGTTACAAGGAGGCTATGTTGAAAAACGCCGAGTACTATTTGGATGGGTTACAGAGATGGGAGCATCGCTGGGAGAAGTGTGTAGAGTTACAAGGAGACTATGTTGAAAAACGCCGAGTACTATTTGGACGGGTTACAGAGATGGGAGCACCGCTGGGAGAAGTGTGTAGAGTTACAAGGAGACTATGTTGAAAAACGCCGAGTACTATTTGGATGGGTTACAGAGATGGGAGCATCGCTGGGAGAAGTGTGTAGAGTTTCAAGGAGACTATGTTGAAAAATAAAAAAATAAAAATTTTGAAAAATATCTTGTATCTTTATTAGGTCGGATACTTTTCAGACCACCTTCGTGTGTGTGTGTATGTATATATATATATATATATATATATATATATATACATTAGCGAAAATGGGAATAAACTTTGGCGATAGGAACACAAATTACAGCCCTTCCATCAATAACAAAATTTTAAAAGTTTTAAGACTTCTATTTACCTGTTTGAGTTGAGAATTTAACATCTTCATAAAAGCTGTACATGCAAGTGCCCTCCGATATTCATGTCATTTGACGTTATGAGTATGTCAAGCTCTAAAAATTCTTACCCATGTGTTTTAGAATGTTGATAAGTACCTTATAGCCTATACCCGTCTGGAAGAATAACAATTTCCTATGGTGAAACGTAATTGGCTAACTGGTTTCCAAGTTTCTTTACACACTTAAACACAAGTTTTCTCTTTTTGTGTTCTTAGAGTAGGTGTGAGAAATGAAGGAAGTTTATCGTCTATAGCACATTAAAGAATCTAACACACTGATCAGGATTTGTTGTACAGTAAATATTCCTTGATAATCGATAATACATTTGCCGATGGAGATTTATTTTTACGCTGAGATAAATCGGTATTTTGGAGCCAAAAGGATGTCTCTGCTCCAGAAATATTCTGGAAGTAGGAGTAGTATGTTATATTCCACTCTCTATAAAAGTGCAACTCCGCTCCGGTACACAAAATTCATAAGAAATTCAATTTGCGCTTCCTTTATCTATTTCAATATTTGTTCTTAGTAAATGGAGTAGGGGAAATGCGCCCAGTACTGCAAACCTAAGGTTTTTCCAAAATTCAAAGAAAATGCAATGGAGAACGAGTAGCGTGTTACTATTATCATGAAGCTAATAAGATACAGAAACAGCATTGGTAATGAACATTCAGGAACGCGAGTCATGTTGACTGTTAAAAACTAAAGAAAATATTAGTGATAACTGCGCATCTCAAAAACTGTTTCCCAGTACCGGACAGGCGTAAAGAAATACATATTTCTAAATAAAGGAATAGGAACTGCAAAATAAGTCACAAGATAATTATTCTTATCATAATTATTGTACTTTGAGATAAAATCAGAACACGGTAACATTGTAATATATTTTTCAAAACCTTCTCTAGAGATAATCACAACAAAATAAAAATTTCTTAGAACTAATGAAACATTTTTTTAACACAGTGATCTCATCTATAAAAATCAATGTTCTCTTGCCCTGTACATTTAATATTTGTCCACTAATTACACATGGAACCCAAGCCTCGTCTGTGATTTCTAAGCAAATGATACACTCTGTTAGAACACTTCAATCGACATTGGTTTTGGTTCCAAAATTTAATCTTCTTTTAGTCCTCTAAGGCTCTTCACTATTTCCAGTTTCTGTTGGCATAGAGTTAGAGCTAGGTTTATTAATGTTAGTCTTGCGTCTCCTTGCTGTTGGTTTGTTGTTCTGTTTTTGTGCCTTTTCCTGCAACGTCAACTTATACAAAGGCGACATTAATGTTTCAGCAATATATATTGCTACTCTCAGGCTCATTGATCTTTCTATCACGTTCTTTATTGCTTGTTTAATATTTTCATCTAACCATTTTCCTTTCTTCTTGGCCTATAAACAAAAATTAATATAATGCCACTGCAAGTTCTAGGGATAAACATATAGCTTCACGTACGGTACTGGGAAAATTGCTATCGTGCGGTACTGAGCAACTCACACGTGCGTATATATAACGTCATAGCACGGCCCGATTCTTTTAAACGAACACTGTATTTTGTGTTTGTATAGTCTACTTAATACCAAATAATATGAGTACAAATACTTAATTAGTTCTTCACCGGACAAGGCAGCAGCAATGTCAGCAAGTTATTAACAGCACAGCTCCAGTTCACTACACGACTACTCTTAACAATAACTTCTGATTCAACGTTCAAAGATGAGGGAAAAATTTTCGTTGTTAACAAAGATAATTGTTTGTCTAAATACACGCCATGAGCTTCTATCGGCAGCTACGAGATACTGACACCGTGCGGTACTGGGCTCATCTCCCCTATCTACACTAATAAGAGCTGTTGGTTGCTCTGTGATAGCTTTGAAAATGATTAACTGTAATAATATATGGGACATAAACTGCAAGCCTCTAAGGGATCCATACTTTTTGTGTAACAAGATTTTGTCTTCGTTCCAGATCTTCTCGTGAAGATAGCCAGGTTTAAAGACGATTAGAAATCGACGTTTCCATTCATCATCAGGATATTTTAAGAAATGTTATAACCACAAACGTATCACTGCATATAACACAAATATCAAGAGACAAAACACTACCAATACTCGCATCACTGAACAAAAGACTGTTTTCAGTAAATTAAATGCCAGGTCAGGAGATGGCGTGAGTATAGAAAATTAATTGGGTCAAAGAAACGTAACTACTTAACTTTATGATCAAGCTGTGTAGATCTGTGCTTCTTAAGCCAACGGATTTCCATTTTAAGGCCGGCTTCCTAGAGGAGCTGAACTGAAATCTTAGTTGATATTTGTGTTATAACATTTTGTGTTATAAGATATACATTTTGTGGTTATAATATTTCTTAAAATATCCTGATGATGGGAGAGATGTACACTACAGAATCTTCAATTTCTAATCGTCTTTAAACCTGGCTTGTTTCCCGAGAAGATCTTGAACTTATCCGTCACCAGGAAAGCTTCAGGTCGTATTTTAAGATCTTGTCTGTCTTATAGTTCACCAGATATACAAACGTCTTTCAAAATGAAGAGCATTTCAGAATCTGTTCCCAGAAAATTAAAGAAACTGGTTAATGACGCTGTCATCGGTCAGGCTCATAAGAGCCACTGGTGTGCCGAAATTTCGTTCCGCATGAGTTGCTTTATATGTCAATAAATCTCCTGTCCAGCAACGCAAAGAAGGTTCCTGATGTGCTGCCTTACACAGTGGGACAAGGACAGCGAATGTGTGTGGCAGAGAATGCCTGCTACATAAGGAGCAGAACCTTTAAAAAAACATGCACCCTATTCACTCTGTACACTAAAACCGAGAAGATTCATTCACAAAAGTAGAAGTCGTCAGAATGTTTTTGAATGGTCTGTAACTGTACTGACATGGGGTGTCATAAACCTGTCCAGGGAGGGTGTGGGAACCTTCTGCAAACCCCCTGCGTCTCAGACCTCGGAGACTTTCTCTCCTGTGGAGGACAGTACTGGCATGGAGCTGTCACTTTTAAACACACTTAAGAACCATCGGTCTGGGGTGGGTTTGAACCCGTGGTCTTGGAATCAGTAGGCGTAACCAACTGAGTTGAAAATTCAAGGTATGTATTTCATTTAGGCCCCGCTGTGACCAACCCGTTAGAGCGCTTGACTCTCACCAAGGCGGTCCGGGTTCGATTCCAGGAGACAGCATTTGATATTTGATTGCGCAAAACTTCAAAAATACGTTAATGCATTAAATAAATGGAGCAAAGACAATAATCTTCCTTTTAATACATCAAAATGCCAAGTTATGGCCTTCTCTAGGCTTAAAAAGAATATTGCTTTTGACTATAAAATAGATGGAGTTAATTTAAAAATTGTAGAAACAACGAATGATTTAGGAGTTACTTTTAATAAACACATTGACACAGTAATCAGTGTAGCATATACAAATTTAGGATTCATTATTCGTAACTCATCCAACTTCAACGATAATTCATTTGTAAGATCCAGATTCGAATATGCTTCACTAGAAGGGAGTCCTTATATCCCCAAATTAATTAAACTTGTCGAAGTTATTCAATACAAATTTCTAAGGTAATGTGTTTTTCTAAAGTTTTCATTATTTTCCTAAGTTTATATCATATAATTCATTGCTTCATTTATTCGACTTTAGAAGTCTATCACATAAGAGAAATTGTCAGTTATTTCTTTTCCTTTACAAATTACTGCATAATATGATTGATGACCCTAACCTAAGGCAATTAATATGTTGCAACTAATAAATTTCGTAATATTTTTCTTCCTCAGAAGGTTAATAGCGATTCCTATAAATATTAACCTATACATAAAATGCAGTCATAATACAATAAATTTCATCCCTTAAAAATTGGTATATATTTAGTATGAAAATCAGAAACTTTGCTTTATCCTGCCATTATTTATTACCAAAAGTAGAATGATTGACTTACTGTACATGTGAGCCAATTTTACAAATTTTTTGTTTGTCTTTCTTTTGTTATCATTTGTTCTATAATTAATTTTGTGTGTGTTTTTTTTTTTTAAAATTTACGTCCTCCAACGTTAAGTCACCGGACGGTGAATGGAATGGATGAAATGATGCTCAAATGAGTCCGAGGTCCATGGAGCTTAGAGTTACCCGACATTTGTCTTTTAGGATAAGGGAAAACCCTAGCAAAACCGTATCCAGATAACTCACCCTGACCGAGATTCGAACTCGGGACCTCTTGAACATGAGGCAGACATGCTACCACCAAGCTACCGAGGCGGGCTGTGTTGCTTTTGATACATTTTGTTCATATTGTAACTTTATAGTGAACATTGTAATTGGGGAAATCTGTAATGTTCACGTTGAATAAATAACTAAATTTGTAGTGGACAATACGGCTCAGGTGCGGGTTTTTCTTCAGGATCTCCGGTTTCCCCCGCTATCATTCCAACAATAGCTCCATTATCATCCTTCCTTTCATTCATTTCTTCATTTCGCCTTTATACTATTATATACTTTATCTATGAAACTTTTAGTAAGCAAATGTCCTCTGGGCACGTTACTGGCGTTCTACTGAGTAAGACGAATGATGGGATTGTCAGCTTAAGGCTAATCATCACAGCCTCCATTTGCATTAACCCCAAATGTCGGGTCACCTCTTCCGTTCTTTAGTTAGATCGTTGAGGACTTTATCCTTATTGGCCCGGACATGGGTCTCTTCATGCTCTTCCCAGGAGAGAGGGCGCCTCGTCCACACAGTTGGTATTATCCATTGTCTGCTGAGGTCTTCACACGTAACCCTGTGTAAGGGACCCTTAACCAGGTACTACCCACCAGGTTAGTGTTTCCTGGAGCTAGCGAGGGAGGGATGCTAACCTCTTTGTAGAGACTACCTCTGCCGCTACCCGCACTTTCCAAGTACATCAACAAATTTAATGGTATATGTGGCAACAGAAAGCGAACCTTAAAAAAAATCGAAAAGAGAGACTAAATTAAAGTTTTATAAAGTAATGGCAGTCCATATATTATTAAATGGTACTGAATTTTGGCCTTTAATAAAAAGAAAAGAAGAACAAATGATTGAAACAGTAGAAATGAAGCTTTTCAGAAATGTAGCAGGGTATAATCTTTTAGATAAGCAAAGAAGTGAGGACATTCGAAAAGAACTGAATATTTTTAAGCTAACGCAGAGAATAAAACAATATAGAAATAACTAGAAGCAACATGCCGACAGAATGAATGATAGTCGCATTCCAAAATTAGTTTTAGATTACAAACCATTAGGTAGAAATAATATTGGTAGAACAGAAAAAGATGGATAAAACACTTTTAATTGAAAATTGATGAGACTGGAAAAATCCAGGATAGCTTAAACCGTGAAAAGTTGTTGTTGTTGATGACGATGACGATGATGATGATGATGATGATGATGATGATGACTATTACCCACTTCCCTCACTGTCATACCAGGCATCGGGCTGATCACCCATCCTGTGTTCTCTATCTGATTCAGAGTTTCTGTTCCTCAATCCGATCTTAAGGGATAGAGTAACAAGAATCCCGTAACACCACGATATGTGATACTACTAAGGAATGTAAAGAAGAAGAAGAAGAAGAAGAAGAAGAAGAAGAAGAAGAAGAAGAAGAAGAAGAAGAAGAAGATGTACTTCATTTGCCATGAAAATACGAGGGCTGTTCAATAAAGAATGATAATATTTTTTACGGTCATAATTTTTCGCTCTAAAATTCAAACTTATTATATTCTGTTAGCTTAATATGAGACAAACACGCTGTAGTAGTTTCACTGTTGGTACTCCTGGTTCCCGCCTGTGAGAACCAGAAAAGTTCAGACATGTTCAGTATCACCTACCACTGCAATGGAGGTAACACGTGAGGAACAATATGCGGCTTTGAAATTCTGCTTTCGTCTCAACAAATCTTCAGTTGAGGCCTATGCAATGTTACAGGAGGCCTATGGAGAGTCTGTTATTCCCTACAGCACAGCTCGAAGGTGGTTTAAAGTGTTTAAAAAGCGGAGACAATCAATTTCAAAGGAAGGTGGGCCCGGTGCTCCAGTTACTGCTCTTATGGAAGAAAACATCAACACTGCTCCTGCCATTATGAGGGAGGATAGACGAATTACCTTAAGATCACCTTCTGAAATACTGAACATTTCATTGGGTGCCAGATTTCCATGAAGCAGTCTGGATGCTGCACCACGATAATGCGCGGCAGCATATTTACAATGTTGTTGGTGAATATCTTCACAAATCAACATGAAGGGCATCCCCCACCCTCCCTATATTCCGTATTTAACCCCATGTGACTTTTTTCTATTCTCTAACTTGAAGAAAGGCCTTCGTGGGAGGCATTATCCATCATCAGAAGCAGTGGTGAAGGCTGCGGAGGCGATTTTGAAGGATCTCTCAAAAATGGTTTTCAGCATGTCTTTGAAGACTGGCAGAAATGCTGGGAGAAGTGCATCGCATTCAGGGGAGATTATTTTGAGAAGAACCATCAAATATATAAGGATGAGTGAACGTACATTGTCAAAAAAAAAAAATTGTGATCATCCTTTATTGAACAGCCCTCATATATTAAACACAAAAAATCTTTATAGACATTTTTGCGAAAAGAAAGATTTTGAAAGGTTTTCTTATTAAGGATAGTTTAGAGTGGAAGATTTTCTTCATAATCTTGTTGTGTCATTCTTGGTGGTTGGTTTTCTTCTTTGTGTGTGTGTGTGTGTGTGTGTGTGTGTGTGTGTGTGTGTGTGTGTGTGTGTGTGTGTGTGTGTGTGTGTGTGTAATTTTCGTCCTCCAACATTTAGTCATATTGGACGATGAATGAAATGGGTGAAATGATGCTCATTGCGTCTGGGGTCCATAGAGCTTAGATTTACCCGACATTCGTTTTCAGGATAAGGAAAAAAAAGCGGAAAAAACCTTAACCAGTTAACTCATCCTGACCGAGATTCGAACTCGGGACCTCTTGAACCAGACATGGCAGACATGTTACTATCTACGCTACCGAGGCGGGTAGTGGATGGTGAACTTATATACCAAATTAAGGCAGACAAAAGTTCTTTGTTTGTGTTCATTGGATTTCAGAGCATAATTTGCTTAATATTGACACTAACTTTTTGGGTGGAACACAATAATTTCACTGTATATTATAGTGGTAAAGACGCCTATGGTTAACAAATAGAAGGAAATGTTTGAGCCCAGGTACTGATACATTAAAATTATTACCGTGAGTATTGCAAATATCCGATAGGAATGGGCATGATTGTGAGAATACTCGGTTCGTAACCTAGCCAGACGTGGAGCATATATTACAGACGGAGTGCATTTGGCACATTCCGTGTAATAAGCTATATTACTTATGTGTAGAAGTTTTTACGAGCAATAGCTGTCACTGGAGCGGTGTGAGACCTTGCGAATGCTTCTTCTGCAGATTTCGACCTGTGGTTCTTAAACTGTGACATGGAAAACATTTTATGTCGATGAATAAAACCTTCATGGTGCAGCAAACATGTGTACCCACATCGTCATGTCACACAAACATCCACTCCTGGCACTCCGAACTCTTTATACAATGATACTCGTAAAAAAGCAAGAATTATTTATAGCTTTTGCATTGAAAAATTGAAGTGCACCACTTTTGATATCAAACGGGTGATAAATTTTTAAAAAGAGACTTGCACTTATGAGCTCTCGGGTAAGTTCCTATTACGGATCGCTATACCACGCAATTATACAAACACGATTCTTTCATCATATCACAATGATAATTACAGATAAATAACGTGAGTTAAGTCTGCGCATATTTAAATGTACGAGGCGTGTCCTTAAAGGTCTACAAGGCGCTGGAGCCGTGAGGAACGCTATTACGCGAGATCCGGCAACACTGGCGTGTAGCTTTGTTTCACCCCTTCAAATCCCCACCACAATGAACCCGTTGCAACCATTGGTCTTGGCTGGGCAGCCGTTTGCGATGGAGCTTCCTATCACTTCCGCCGCCAAATGCGAGTTGCATGCAGTGATCAGTTTTTTGAGTGCCAAGGGAACTTCCCTCACTAAAATTCATCGTCAGTTACGCGAAGTCTATGGGCCACAGTGTATGGACGTCAAAAACGTGCGAAAGTGGGTCAGAGAGTTCAAAGACGGACGTACAGACGTCCACGACGAACAGCGTTCTGGTCGACCTTCGGTTTAGCCGAAACAATTGCAAACGTGGAGCCAGAAATGCTTAAAGATCGGCGTGTGACAGTTCGCGAGATGTGCGAACTTATCCCTGAAGTCAGTAAGACTACGACTGACAAGATTTTGACCGAACATTTGCATTATCGCAAGGTGATCTCCTGGCCCAGTTCGGATGATACATCCTCACCCATCCCCTCTACAGTCCAGACTTAGCACCTAGTGATTATCATCTGTTTCCTGAGTTGAAGTCACACCTGGGTGGAACTCATTTCCAGACCGACGATGATTTGAAAAACGAGGTTGAGCGCTGCCTGCACAACTTGGCGGGAGAGTGCTATGACAATGATATACAAAAACTGTCACAGCGCATGCAAAAGTGCATCAATTGCAATGATGATTACGTTGAAAAATAGCTGTAAGTGCCACCTTTCCATCAACGTAACATTCATTGACAATAAACATGTTTTCTATATTAAATAAAATTGGAGACCTTGTTGTACGGACACGCCTCGTATTTATAGCAATATTATTGCACTGTCCTCCTTATCAACAAGTAACATAGCCATCATACCCAAGGCATTATGGGAGCTTTGGGTTTGCTGTCCTTATGCGTCCAACATCGAAACTTTGAACATATCGGAACAGGGTCGCTGATTTATGTCCCTCAATGCTCAGCCAAGTTGTATTTCTCTAGTAAATAAAGAAGTAAAAGACCACAACTGCTGAACATCTTTCAAGGCGAAGCCTTAGGCTATGTGAAGCTAAACATCTGTAATAGCGCAGGTCTGCCCTAAGAAATTAACACGCCCTCCATGACATTAAGTCCTGACGTCACAAAGGAGGAAGAAAGCGTTTAAGAACAGCTGCTGTCAGGAATCGAGTCGTGTTATTACTACGAAAATGACCTTTCACCTCTCTAATTCCAAAGGCTTCCAGTTCCAGAAAGATCTCCCGCGCCTGAAAAGCCGATGCGAGGTCTGGAGTGGTTAGAGAGTTTGTAGAGTACAGTGCGATCCATATAAATTTGAACCAATTAAACAGACGTTAATTTCCCTTTGAAAGCTCGTAGAATGTAGAAATTTGTTTTAATGATAAAGTGCCTCTGGGTGAATTATCAACATTGACAAATTATTGTTGACAGCTGACAGTCTTAAATGTCCATTTTCTTTGATATGACTGGTGACACTGAAGTTTATATGGGTGTCTTTAAGACATTTGTGGAGCAGCTGGATGATATCTAATTGAGAGAAGGTTATTTCCAGCAAGATGTAGCAACGTGCTATACATCTAATGACACCATGGAACTTGTTACCAGTTTCTTTGATAATCGAATAATCTCAAAAGGTCTGTGGCTCCCCAGATCCCCTCACCTAACTTCACCGGATTTTTTCTTGTGGGGCTATCTAAAAGTAGAGTGTACAAGAATAGGCCACGCACAATTGATGTTCTGAAGGAATCCATTCGAACCGAAGTAAGTAACATTGGCGAGGATATTCTCCGTAAAACTTCAGCAAATATGATCAGACTAGTGCAAACATGTGTAGATGCTGGTGGAGGACACTTCCAACATTTTCTCTGAGATGTAAATAGTGTAATTTAATCTCCCAATTGTGTATTATGTTCTCCCAAAGTGGCACTTGTGTCCTATTATTGGTTCAAAAGTTATGGCGGTTGAAATGGTTCAGGTTTATATGGATCAACTATAATACAAGAGTAGTAGTGAGGTGCTTCGAACTGAGTATAGTACGTTCCAAGCTCCGTGGTAAGGAGTCGGCAGGCTCTGGAACGGTGTAGGGAGAAGTTCATGGATCAGTAACTGAGGCTCCGAGTGAGAGATCGCCGAGCTGCGGAAGCAGCAGCGAAGCGGTTTATGGTGTCTAGCTTCGTGGACCTGTATGTAGCTCAGAAAGATTTAACATTAACAAAGAGTGTGTGCTAACGAGACTTAAAAGAGACGTTTCGAAGTGTTGTATTTGTATTTAAGGAAAGACTGATTGCACATTAACACAGAGTTAACTATGGTGCCATCTATATAACCTGAACCATTTTAATAGGCAATGATTTTTAACCAATAATAGCACACACGTGCAACTTTGGGAGAATATAATACACAATTGGGAGACTACATTACACTATTTACATCTCAGAGTAAATGTTGGAAGTGTCCTCCACCAGCATCTATACATATTTGCACTCGTCTTACCATATTCTCTGAAGTTTTACAGAGAGTATCCTCACCAATATTACTTACTTTGGTTTGAATGGATTCCTTGAGAACGCCAATTGTCCGTGGCCCATTCTTGTACACTCTATTGTTTAAATACCCCCACAAGAAAAAATTCGGTGAGGTTAGGTGAGAGGATCTCGGGGCCCACAGACCTTTTGAGATTATTCGATTATCAAAGAAACTGGTTACAAGTTCCATGGTGTCATTGGATGTGTGGCACGTTGCTCCATCTTGCTGCAAACAACCTTCTCTCAATTCGTAAGTATAAAACATAAAAGTAGCATATAATAAGTATATAATAATAAATATGTGACTAGTAAATATAAAAGCTAATAAGTAGTAATAGGATTCAAGTTTTCTTCTATGATAAATTATTAAACATCATTCTTGATGGAAAACTAATAAAACAACAGGAATCTCATTCTCTCTCTCTCTCTCTCTCTCTCTCTCTCTCTCTCTCTCTCTCTCTCTCTCTCTCTCTCTCTCTCTCTCTCTCTCTCTCTCTCTGCATGAGAGAGTGTGATTTAATCATAATTTACCTTGTAATGTGAGTGAAATATGTGTAAAACTAAGAATAACGCAATCTAAAGAATAAACAAATCGGTTCTGTTTGTTTACTGAACTATTTATGTGTACATCGTTTTAGTAATTCATTTTTTTTGTAATTAACGTCCTCCAACATTGAGTCATATCGGACGATGAATGGAATAGCTGAAATGGTGCTCAACTGAGCCCAGGGTCCATAGAGCTTAGAGTTACCCGACATTCGTCTTTCAGGATAAGGGAAAACCCCGGAACAACTTTATCCAGGTAACTCACCCTGATCGAGATTCGAACTTGGGACCTCTTGAACGTGAGTTAGACACGCTACCATCTACGTTACCGAGGCGGGCTGATTTACCTTCCTCCAATGTTTATTTCGTTGAGAACAGCTAATATTGAAACATTTTTTTTTATTTAGAACTTTTCTTCACATCAAAAAATCATATTTTATTACTTATTAGTAATACGACCTGGCGTTAACAGACGTAATACAATTATTGTTTGTAAAATAATGCTCAGGAGTGCAGTATTAGATGGGTTACTCTTATACATAAGTAAATTCGGTTAAAATTTTCTGTGAATTTTAGGTTAAGGCTTATTGGGCACTATAATGTTCTTCATTTAAATGTTTTACGTGCACGGACTTGTGGTTTTGATGCAAGATTGGAGCGGTTTGCCTGGGACCGATCGAGTATCCGCTGCCTTCGGCGACAGGTGGAAGACCAATGATTAAAACTCTCTCTCTTTGACACACGGAAAGCGTGAAAGCAAGTACGAAGGCGTGACAATTCCAGGGATAACATCCGGCGTGCTCCCAAGAAGAGATGACTTCCTCAAACAAGTCCAAGTATCTCGCAAACAAAAGAAAACGATAGTCAAATAAAAGACGCAAGAGGAGCGGGAACATAAGACGCTCAGGTAGACAGTTGCCGATCCCTCTGTATCCACGCCCGTCGCTTTTGTTTGTTTGCTCAAGAAACCAAACTTTGCACTTCTGTTAATATTATATTTCCTGTGCCAAAAGAAAAAAAAAAGGCTATCCACCCCAGCCGGTATATTTCGCGTTTCTCAGCTTTGTTTGCTCCGAGAAACAACACCGAAGTGTTTTTTACCCTCTGAGTAAACTTTCAGTATCAACAAAACTGCTTTATTAATACATTTAATAAAAATAATTTATGTGTTACATTCATGTGACTTTGTGTATTACTATTTTACTTATGCTTGACCATGTCAAACTTTAGTATTTATACGACTGGTAGCAGTACTTTTATGGGCCTCATTAGAGTACAGCTGTTCATTAAGGTACTGGTATTCGACCAATCATAAGTGGCCATACGCAAATATTGATTATTCTCATTTTGATCGACAATGATACTAGCCCCAGTTTAGAAAAAAAGTCAAAATATCTGACACTAGTAACAGTGCCATTGAAGTTATACCCCCAGAAATTACGGCAAAAGCACTCAAAGCTACCAATAACTTGTTGCTACATAAGTCAAGAAAGATGTGCGAGAAATTCTATCCACAATTCATGGATTGGAGAATATCAAAAGGTATAAATTCGTTCTCAGAAATTGTATTCCTAGTGTATTTCGAAAAGCTGTCTCAAAATATGAAATCATTGACCTTGTGGACTCACTATTCTATTCTGAAATCAACACTCAACATTAGTCATCAAACTGACTTATCTAAATACTCAAAACTGAACAGCTTGCTAAAACGCAATGCAAATCAGAAATAAATAAAGGGAAAAAGCCAAAACATTTACACCTGATCAGTTGAAATCATTTAAAAATGAAGCACTTGATGTTAAATACCCCATGTTAAGAGTAAGTTTCCTTTTTTTAAGGTACCAATGTTTTGTTTTAATGTTTTTAGGTTAAACTGTGTCACACGTTAACAGCTGTTCATAGGGAAGTAATCAATATTTCTGCGCGTGCGTACTACGTACTACGTCCCACTTTAGACAAAACAATAACGCATATCACTCATACAAATAAATTAATAACTTTAAATGAAACCTTTAATTGGATACGTGATCGAGCATAAACAGTAGTATAAACTTGACTATAATCTATCTCAACCTAGTTTAATCCTGATGTAAACATCTGGGCAGGAAGAGAGACAGAGACAGAGAAAACGGTTAAGCTGTTGATTGGTTTAGCGAATTTAATGAACGTTTTCTTTTATTTGCATACGTACGATAAGCCCCTCCTTTAAGTACAGTACTGTAAGTAGTTTTCTGATCACTGCTCTGTGCGAGCTAATTTCGCAGAGAGAGAAAGTATGCGAATGTTTCGATTCCTATAAACGTAATAGCCCCACATTTTATATTTGTGCTTTACATACCACACAGATGTGTTCTGTATACTACGAGTATATATAGATTAGACCATTTTATTTAACAATTACTAAAGGTCAGTGCTATTATATAATATTTTTGCATTCCTATACCAGGCAGCTCTCTCACAACGAGGTCTGTATTGAGTTGAATGCTGATTAAGATGTTATTGTTTGTAGTGTGGAGTTGCTTCTGATATTTAACACTATTTCCTGTTCATCTCGCGTACCTCATAAGCCCAAGTATATGCAATTTAAAATCAGTAAGCTTTTCATCATGGAGCAAGCCGGTGCTTCGGCCGAAATTAAACACAATGGAGGCAAACCTTTAAAAAGTGGAGAGAGGCGAATGATCGCGCATTGCATCGCGGTGCTTAAAGAAAGAAACCCGAAATCGTCTATAAAAACACTGAGACAGAAACTGGTGATCTGCTTGGTGTTTCCGCAAGTAGTGTATATAATGTTATAATGGAACAGCAAGCATCCGGAAGCCCGCCTCGGTAGCGTAGATGGTAGCGTGTTTGCCTCACGTTAGAGAGGTCCCGAGTTCGAATCTCGGTCAGGGTGAGTTATCTGGATAAGATTTTCACGGGGTTTTCCCTTATCCTTCAAGACGAATGTCGGGTAACTCTAAGCTCCATGGACCCTGGAATCATTTGAGCATCATTTCATCCAATTCATTCACCGCCCGATATGACTTAACGTTGGAGGACGTAAATTACAAAAAAAAAAAAAAAAAAAAAAAAAAGCATCCGGAACTCTAAGGACACCGGGAAAATCGCGTAAATGCAAACAGTGCGTGGAGAAATACGATGATTTTACGAAAAGTGCTATACGCAGTAAAGTTCAATATTATTTTTTTTCAGAAATGAACATCCGACTCTAAATAATGTTTTGCATGTGGTAAATTCTGACACAGACTTGCCAAATTTTTCAAATTTTCCATCGGTTGTTGATAGATATTGGATTGAAATTTCAAAAGCGAGGGCGGAAATCAGTTATAGTGGACAGAGAAGATATTGTGATGTGGAGACATAAATATCTGCACCGAATCAAAAGTTTTTGTAGGAATCCGATTAAAGGTAACCATTATGTTACTGCAAGAATTTATTAATATTCCAACTCATAGATTTAATAAATTAATGTGTTACCCAATTCTGTTTATTGACTAGAAGTAAGCGCTACTATATATACTGCTAGTGTTACAAAACTTACGTGCGTCCATGTAGCGTCTAACAGGCGGCGATTTGAGTCAGCTCCATCTTGTTGTTTACAGCAGGATTAAACTAGCGTGAGATAGAGTATACCATTATAGTCTCATTGCTTAATATACTATTATAGTTTAGTGCTTTAAAGCAGGCACAGGGTAAGTGAAAGATCCGTGTTTTTTCAAATTTACACCTTTCAACGTTAAGTCATGTCTGACGATTAACGAAACGGATGAAATGCTAAAGTGAGCCAAGGGTCCATAGAGCTTAGAGTTGCCCGATGTTCGTCTTTCGGCATAAGGGAAATCTCCGTAAAAATAACCTTATTTAGGTGACACAACCTGACCAAGATTCGAGCTCCGGACCTCTGGAAAGTGAAGCAGACACACTGCCATCTACGCTAGCGAATGGGCGATCCGCATTAACAACCCCTTTTTTCAGCATGATTCTACCTTAAAGCCTCTTGTGATGAAACAATTAATATACACTAAAATGTTTTTCAGATGGGAAAAATTCTGGTCCACAGCGAACGCGATGCGTTTGCGTGCACAGCTTTGCCACCTCGATACCTCCACTCTTTTCATATTTCCTTCTCTCCCCACGCTATCCATAATATACAAGTCTCCTAAGAGAACCCAAACTGAATGTTCCACACCTTTTTAATAATGCAGTTTTTAAAACCTAAACTGGAAAAAACATTTTCACACATTATGGATATATTTTAAAAGCTGTGATTGTAAGAGCCTCATCCAAATCCCTGTCATTGTCACTTACATCAAGAGACAATTCGTCATTGCCACTGTCTTCATCGCCTGCTGCCAGATTTCACCAACAGATGTTAAAATCGACGTTAACAAATGTAACGTAACAACTGTTACAGCATTAACATAGTGTTAAGGTTCGTGTATTTCACCAACTTGTTTTCTGAAAATGTTAAAAAATACTTGATAACGCTGAGAACCTTGTTAATATTAAGATACAGAAGGCTGTGGATGAATCTTATTATTTTCTGAACGTACTGACATACGCTTTTGCTTTTATTTTCCTTTACACACATCTGGAAAAAATGACGGGTGAACAAAATCAGAAGAGAAGCCGTGGGACAAATTTCTCGTCAATCGAGAATGAATTGTTAGTTCAATTAGTAACTAAATAACAATGATATTTTGGAAAATAAGAGGACGGATGCGGTAAAAATGAAAGAGAAGTCTGTGACGTGGGAAAGATTGAAAATGGGTTTAATTCGAATCAGAAGGACGAAGCAACTTCGCCAGTATTACGTAAATTTAAAACAGAAAAAGAACAGAAGTGACGAGTGACTGGAAAGTCTCAAGACGGGAGTTGGAGGGTGTATTATCCACATAATTCAGTGAATTATAAAATTGAAACGTTATTAATACTTGAAGAAAAGGCGAGGTCGGCATATTTCTTTCGTTACATGTTCTAACTCAGTATTACGTAAATTTAAAACGAGTGACTTGAACGTTTCAAGATGGGAGGTGGTGTATTATCCACATAATTCAGTGAATTATAAAATCGCAAAGCTATTAATACTTGAAACAAAGGTGAGATCGGCATATTCCTTTCGATGCATGTTCTAACCTCTCTTGCACTTTCTCAGTTAACCTTAATAACAACTTGTTTCGACAGTATCCGCTCCCATAGAAAATCTTCTTCTGAAAGATTCTAAAAATAACTTCTCCTCATAGGCCGTTCTCTATTATGAATGCCTTCTAGAAGGTCTAAATAAAGCAAATCGACATCAAAAGCTATGTTCACGGTTATTATCTTGAAAATTTTACAATTGTTGACGACTTAACAACAGAAATATGCATTGTTAGTTTAACAAGATATTTAACATCTGTGTTAAGCTAACACTTGTTGGTGAAATGCAATGTTATAACTATTTCTAAACAGACTAACAGCCGTGTTAACTCTTAACATCTGTTAGTGAAATCGGGCATGATCCTTGCGAATTTATGACAATAAGCTGCAAATTCCCATTAGGAGCTATTTCTTTCCAAAAGTGGTCTCCTTGTAGTTTTTTTCCCTGTCTAAAGAGTGTTGCCTTGTCAATTTCTTCGTGAATAGTTCGTCTAATAGCCGTCAGTTTGAAAGTGTTATTTCAGTTTCCAAATTATCTGAGCCTACACAAACTCAATTGGATTGTATTGCTGAGGTAATGAGGCGGCCGTATTAACTCGTGTCCCATTTCAGTTGCATGTTGATTCAGCTAATCACTCTCTCCTGATTACTAAGCGCAAGAACGGATGAATAATACTGATTTTAACTCTATATGGTTAATAAATACCGCCTCCAATTACGAGCAACGTAAACATATCACGTGACCGCTCATGTTCTGCAGATAAAGCATTCAACAGGCTAACAGGAAGCCAACTGTTTGCTCTCCCTCTATCTTTGTCCCGAATTTAGCAAACACCTTGGCTGCTTCAAAGTAATTCTTTTAGTACATCATGTCAATAGTTTACATTTAATTTCTGAGTTAATTACAGATATGTGTACACATACATACATGCCAGCCAATAACGATGACCATAACAATGCCTACGTTATGATGGGCCGTTATTATATATTGGTGTTTGTATTATGAAAACTATTTCAGCTAAAAATGGCTGCAATATTGGATTTTTATGGTTGTGTTATAAACGTTACTCCCTACCTTGCTTGGAGATCTCTTTTTGCAGAATTTGAACTTTTCTCATAGCGCAAATAGTGTTTGTTAGAGATGGATTCATTTGGTGCTTGTTACAAGTCACTTAAGGGGCATTCAATATGACAACACCGCAGGACTACGATTAGTTGCTGGCCTGGACAAAAATAATCTCATTTGAATGTCACATACTTACAAATGTTAAGTAAGTTGAAGGTTTTAAGGTACATATGATTACTCTCTGACGTGTAGAGACGTCACTTGATATCACTTTTACATGAAACCAAACAGTACGTCCAATCTATTTGTTCAATCCCTTCGACATCCAATGATTTACCCACATTGATCACTATCTGTATAAGGAGCGGATATAAAATTCTACTGTGGGCCCAACATAAAACAACACCTTGTTTACAGTGTCCTGTTTTATAGACTTTTTCTACAGGTGAAGTGAATGAGCTACAAGAAAGGAAAACAAAAGGGAACAAATGAACACAGTATTACAATGTCACATTGATGATGGAACATTCATTTCATGGAGGGGTTTGATTTCGGCACCTGCCGGGGGTCCAGAGGCCCCACACTGACATGTGATTATAGACACAGTAGTGGGCCCTCTCAAATGTTGACCACTTTCCTTATAATTGTGCAGGTGCGCCTTGGGATCTTAATAAAGGTAAACGACAAATGAAGGCATAACTCAATACCAGTATTTCATATACAGCCTACCTTATTCAGGCACAACCAATTTTCATATCTGCTGAATTTACTCTGAAAAAGACCTTAAGTATTACATTTTTACTGTACTATGGTTTAATATCAGCAACTCATCCTGTTTGGTAACTTTCATAACCTCTGTTTAAATCCAATGTAAGCAACACTAACTCCCTACATACTTTTTAAGTATTGAAATGTATATGACAATATTAGATTTCTTAAAAGTTCCATACGTATAAACTACATTACTCATGATGCTGCATTGTTTAAATTTTAATCTTAACATAGGCCACAATGCAGCGAAATCCTTCAGAATTTTATTGTTTGTTTAGTTTATAAGTCTATTATTTACACAAGGGTGGTCTGAAAAGTTTCAGACCTCGAAAGGAAGATGGCAGCACTCGTAAATAACAGCTAGTGATTTTATTTGTCCATCTATTGACAGTTACTCACCAAAGCTCCAGCCATTTTGGACGCTCAGTGTTATGTAACAGTCGTTTGAGTGAGTTGATGTGAGTGTTTTTATGAAAATAGACAAAATAGAGTTTCGTGCTTGTCATTAAATATTTATTTTTGGAAGTCAATACGCCTACGCAAATCAAAAATGAGTTGGATTCTGTGTGTGGGGACTCTGCACCATAATTTACTCAGTGAAATTTTGGGTAGCTGAATTTAAACGTTGCCATAAGAGCTTGGGAGACGATGAACGTTCGGGACGTCCAAAAACTGAAACTACCGACGAAAACATCGCCCAAGTTCACCAAATGATGCAAGACGACTGCCGAATTAAACTGAGAGAGATAGCAGAGGCTATGAAAATGTCAAAAGAACGTGTTTGTCACGTATTAAATCAACATTTAGACATGAGGAAGCTGTCTGCGTGTTGGGTGCCACGTTTGCTAACGTTAGACCAAAAAGGTGTACGAATGAACATTTCCATCGTTGTGTTGGCGAAGTTTAGGTGCAAAAAATCCGAGTTTTGGCGCCGATTAATTGCTATAGATGAAACTTGGTTACACTACTATACGCCTGAAACAAAAATACAGTCCAACCAGTGGACGGCAAAGGGGGAACCTGCTCCAAAGAAAGCAAAAACTGGTTTTTTTGTTGGGAAAATGATGGCGACCGTTTTTTTTGGGGGGGAATAGTCATTGAGTTATTTTAATAGATTATCTTCAAAAAGGAAAAACAATTACAGGAGCATACTACGCCTCATTACTTGAGAAGCTGAAGGCAGAACTTGCGGGAAAACGGCCACACTTGCAGTAAAAGAAAATCCTGTTTCACGAAGACAACACACCGTCTCAAACCTAAGCGGTTGCAATGGCGAAAATCCACGAATTACGGTTTGATCTGCTTGACCATCCGCCGTACTCACCAGATCTAAGACCTTAATCACGCGTCCAAATCGCCTGACAATTTGCCACGCGCACAGCCTTGTGATGTTTCTATGCCTTTCAGAATATGTTTAAATCAATGAACGTCAGTAGGAATACTAAAATTAAAATATATACAACAGTATTGAGACCAATAGTGATGTATGGTTCAGAAAGTTGGGTGTTGACAATCAGAGAAGAACAGTGGTTATTACGGTGGGAAAGGAAGATTTTGAGAAATATATTTGGAGTGATAAGGGACTTGGACAGATGGAGAATGTGGACTAACTTGGAGTTACAGTGCCTATTTGGACAACCAAATATAGTAATGAAAATTAAACAAGGAAGAATAAGGTGGATTGGTCATGTGCAGAGAATGCCAGATAGCAGTGTAGTTAAGAAGATATTCATAGGAAATCTAGACGGCAGCAGGAGAAGAGGAAGACCCAGGAAAAGATGGGTAGATGATGTAGAGGATGACTTGAGAAAGTTGGGGGTTAAAGGCTATAGAAGAAAAGCAGAGAACCGAGTAGAATGGAAGAGGGTGGTTAGAGAGGCCAAGGGCCTATATGACCTGTAAGGCCTACTACCATCATCATTTCCATCATCATCACAGCCTTGTGATCATCCGTCAACATTCGTGGCACCTACCTGGAAGACACAGACACTTATCGCATTTGCAGATCTTCATGCAGGATTGTGTGCACAGATCCCACGGAAATACTAATTTTGGAGGCGATGTCTGCAACGCTCAGTCGGTGATCCTCCAAAACTAAGTTCTCCACTCGCTGGATCATGACGTCAGACCGGCTGGTGCTAGGCCGTCACTGTCTTGGTTTTTTGTCTCACGATGTTGTGTCTTCATTGAACTGTCGCACCCAGGAACGCATATTAGACACGTTCATGGTACCATCACCACATGCCTCACTCAACTGGAATTGAATTTCAATAAGAGTCACACTGTGAAAATGGAAAAGCGAATGATTACATGCTGTTCTTGCAATGAAAACGTCGCCATTTTAAGTATAAGAACATTCCTAAACCTCGTCGCTGCCACTAGAGTTCTATGCACTGTATAGTGCTACCATCTCTAACACGCATTCACAAAGAGTCCACGTGTATTTTAAAGAAAATAAGAACCCAGGTGTTATAACTTGAACGCACTTCGTATGATCAGCAAATGAAATTCAAATGTTTTTGCCATTCTTTGATATGTAGTGTACCGTCGCCCACACAAGGAATCGTGTACCTCCAAAACGGAGTTTATCAGACACTCCACAGCTCTCTGTTGCAGCAGGAAAATATGGAACGCCTTATAGCGAATTTTAACGTCATATGATACTTGTTTCCGAAGCCTCCTGGTGCGATATCTCCTCCCCTGCAGCCCAATATTTCAGCTAGGTATCATCATGCAAGCATACATAGTCCCGGATACTACAGCGTGTTTTGTTTTTGTTTTGCAATTAAACGTAACGAGTCGACGTTTGTCTTCCTTCTTTGTTATTATCAACTATTCACATGGGCCTACGCCATCTTCTGTAGCCATAAACTTAGAGGACTCAGACTTCATTGTTTTATTAAATATATTCATCACACTGGATGTCGCTATAGATACTAAATAAATTTTGATTCAATAATAATATATCCTCCGAATATTTGTGTATCTAACGACCACATAGCTAAACAGCATTTATAATTATTGTACCTCATTTATTGTTAAAATCAGAGTTTACATATACAAGATGAGCAATCTTACTTGGGGCCGGTTTCACGGCTTGCAGCTGTCCGGTGAGGTCTTTGTGATGGCCACGAATCTCAAGTACTCATATAACTTGAACACTTAAAAATAAAATAAAATTACTCAAGTATATGAACTTTCTGTAACTGCTTCCATTCTATGCTAAAATCCCGTAGGGGAGGGGATCCGTCCCCTTCAGCTGCCGCGGTGCGGGCGCTGCGGAGCCCTATAGCACTCGTTTACCTCTGACGTTACTAGAGGAACCTCGGGCCGAACTGCCGAGCCCCTCCCGTCGGAGAGTTGTCGGATTGGGTTGCACTCGAGGGGGTAGTGGTTCTCGATACCCGTGGGAGATCGGGTACGTCTCCGGAAGGGGTTTAGGGAAGCTATATATTCCCGCGTACTAGCCTGCATAGCTATTAGAAGGTGTGCTAGATCACCAGGCAGCCCTACCGAGGTTAATCAGTAGCCTTCCACTTTGGGGTTGGCGCGCGTAAGTGGCGTATCCACTTCATCCCGTCTTGTGTTTTCGGACCAGATGGGGGGGGGGCGCCTTGTTAGTCTCTAGGTCTTGCCCTATGGAAAGCCCCACGGAGGCGCAGGGCGCCCTTTTGAGACAGCTCGGTAACTCCCTGGACGTCAGAAGGGGGTCAGTCTTCACTCTGTGTGGATTGCCCTGGTAGATACCCTCGAGTTTATATATATTCTATGTTAAAACATTTTTGATATTTCCTTACTAAATTGCCCATTACACTCAGCGAGCGGGATAGTTCAGGCGGTTTCGTCTGTGGCCCACATTCGGGAGGCCCGGGTTCAATTCCCGTGGCCGACCTACCTGACCCATGGGTTTCTTCGGAAGTTTTCTCGGGTCGCTAGGTAAATGCTGGGTAGGTTAATTACATCCCTGTTAATTACAAATTCCCTGTCCCTCCATTTCATCTCCATTACTATTTCATATCACCTCTCATCTGGTGGTCTTTTTCAGAGTAGAAGTGTCGGCGGTGCATGGCAGGATGATATGCTCTGAGGTAAACTACTTCCTCCTCCGATAGGTCGTTTGCCGGTCTCTGCTCCTCTGCTAGGACCATTAGGACCGCCAGCCAGGGACCTTTGGGGCTCGGATCGCCTGCCTTGGGACCATTAAGGCTCGGCTGCTGGGCTCGTTGCCCTCCCGCTGTAGGGGAGCTAGTTCGTTGTCCTGTCCTGCCGGGGCAAGTCTCTATCCAAGTAAACTGTAGGGACCCTGCCCTTTATACTGCCGTGGCTCCTTGGGTCGGCTGCCCTCTGTCTCCTTCGCCTCATCCTTCCTCCCGGGTGTGCCACCACTTGGCATAGGAACAATGTGCCCAGAATGGTGGCCTACGTACCGAATCCCCTCAGTAACGAAATCCCAATCGCATTACACTCTGCAGTTCCCTCTGGTAAGGGAATAATTTTTTTGACGAATATTTTGGTAAGTTTCTCTGAAGTAAGTGGAATTGTTTGTACCCTTTATATTTTAATTCTTCCCACCAAAAATGACATGAGATTAAATTAGCGTAACATAGTAGCATTAAAATAAAAAGTTTAGAAAACAAATCCATACAGTTTAAATGAACCGAAAATTATGATTCGTTCACATATTGCTGCGATTCTTTAGAGAAAATGCAGATTGTGTATTTGATTTTTTATATGTTACATTTTTGACAGTATTGCTTAAGATTCGTATTACTTCAGTAGTTTGGTTCGTGGCTCTCATGCTGAGCGTACGTGGTTTGATTCCGGGCCCTGGGTTGGTGATTTTAAGTCCATCCGACCTAAACCTTCACATTTTTACCTCATCTACGGTATTCCAAACCCCAACACAGTTCAGAGAGCATGGTTAAAGCTGTAAGTCCTCTCATTCCATCACCATCCTCATCATCAGTCTAATATCGGAGATTGGTGCTTACACCTCAGAAATGGGTCCAATTATGCTTTGGTGGAAGAAGGTTGCGAGATGTTCGTAACTAGGTATTAAGGGCGTAAGGACAACGTTAGTTCACTTCTGGTGAGGTATGAGATAGTATTTCAAATGTGGTTCCCGTAGGGGAGAGGATCCGTCTCCTTCAGCTGCCGCGGTGCGGGCGCTGCGGACCCTTAGCACTCGTGGTACCTCTGACGTTACTAGAGCAACCTCGGGCCGAACATTCGAGCCCCTCCCTGATAGGGAGTTGTTCGGATTCTGTTGGTCTCGAGGGGGCAGTGGTTCCCGATACCTGCGGGAATCGGGTACGTCTCCGGACGGGGTTGAGGGAAGCCATTAATATTCCCAGGTACTAGCCTGCAGAGTTAGTAGGTGTGCTAGATCACCAGGCGGCCCCAGCGAGGTCATGTCGGTAGCCTTCACCTTTGATGTTGGCGCGCGTAAGTGGCATATCCACTTCCATCCCGTCTTGTAACCTTGGACCAGATGGGGGGCTTGTTAGTAACCCAGGTCTTGCCCTATGGAAAGCCCCACGGAGGACGCCGGGTGACCTTTGGGACAGCTCGGATACTCCCTGGTTGAAAGAAGACGGGTCTTGGTCCTACGGGTCCAGGACTGATGCGAGTAGACCCTCTGGACTCAACTCAACTTCAAATGTGGTTATGACTGACATCCTCTTGAAACGTTTCTGTTTGCTAGAATGTTTCTGTAGCAAAAATCTAAGATGCATATGGACAGACCGAGAATGGGTTGTGAATACCTTTCGACGGTGCTCAAGCTGAAGTCTTTCAAATCTAATGAGTCCCCAATGCTAACATTTAGGGTTCCAAAGGTTCAGGTACTGATTTATAGAAAGCAATGTATAACACGCTCGACAAGTACTCAAGCGGTGGTGCTTTCGGACTCGCATTCGGGAGCTGCCAGTTTCGATCCCAGATATCCGACCAATCTGGCTAAGGGCCTTCTGGAGGTTTATCTTGGTCACTAGGTGAATTCCGGGTTGGTAACTTTCCTTTCTGCGGATAGGTTTTGTTTTAATGTACGTCCTCCAACGTTAAGTCATTTCAGACGATGAATGAAATGGGTGAAATGATGTTGAAATGAGTTCGGTTTCCATGGAGCTTAGAGTTACCTGACATTCGTCTATCAGGATAAGGAAAACCCCCCGGAAAAACCTTATCCAGTAAAGGAAGGTCTAGTCTTTCTAGTGTCGGAAGTGTCGGCGAAGAGCGGATGTGATGCAGTTATGTACTTAGCGCTCTGTAACTTGTACTCTCGGTGTTAAGACGGCGCTGTGGTTGTGTGGGGGCTTTATAGACTCGAGGTATTGTCCTAATGGAAAGCCCCATGGAGTGATGAGACGGTGTTTCGGCTCCTAATAGACGTCGCTCAATATTATGCCCTCCGGGCAGGTGGTGATGTCGAAACTCGTGAGGCTCTCAGCTGCACGAATAAACGTGGTACCAAGATAAATCTGCAGCCGCGTTAGCTCGTGCCGCTGTAACATCCTTTGGGTACTCTCATCTCATCCCTTCCTCCATCCTAGGTGTCTGACATACTATCCTATGGCTTTAGGCTCAGTGTGGAATCCCTTCTGGTTGTCTCTACCTACCTACCCACCTACCTACCTACCTACTATTTGAGTTCTTTACGCTTCACCACTATTCTCTAAATGTAACGAAAGAAATAGATCAGAAATTGTTCAGGAGGAGCGTGTTTCATCACCTTTACTTGGTAAGGCCAAGAATAATGTATAATACTCGCTACAGTGCTCCGCTCACAGAATAATTTATAAGCATTCTGTAAATACCTAATGTAAGTTCTAATTAATCAGCTCTTTGTGAAATTTATAAAATGACAATGTTAAGTACTGTCTGAATACAGACGCTTAGGCAAGACATTATCTTGGTTCATCTGGTGATATTAACCTTCTCTCGTGTTGCAGCAAGGCATATAAAAACTGCAGTATTTTGCTTACACTCTGTGCATATAAAGCAGGACGTTGGAGCTTGTTTCGTGGTAAGGGAAGTAGGCTAGATGTTGTAGAGGTTACTTGATCTCACTAATTAGGGACCTCCTGGAGCTGCAGCAGGTTGCCTTCATGTTCCAGTATACAGATATCACACCACACCAGCTACTTGTTCAACAAAAACCATATTCATTCATGTCGCTTTTATCTTTTAAGAACATAATCTTCAGGCGTCACTACCAAAACTATATAATCTTTAACCGTCAGATATAGACCACCTCAATATTTTTAGGAGGTCCACCTTGCCACGTCACTTAACAACATAACTACTGGTTACAGGATGTGGAACATGGAAATATCGAGCCCTGCATGTTTTATATTACCTCTGAGCACTTCAGACATCATAATCAAAAAACGTTACTAATATATCTATTAAGATATCCACATTGAAGTAAAACAACTGTTAAGTGTTGCCAGTTTTGTCAATTCTAGGTCAGAATTAAACTCTTAAAATTTTCAAAAAAGAAGTTAATGCCTGCTGATATTTTACAATATTTACGATGTACACTAACCTTTTCTTATTTTTGGGAATTTACGTCCTCCAACGTAGTCATATCAGACGTTGAATGGAATGGGTGAAATGATGCTCAAATGAGCCCAGGGTCCATAGAGCTTAGAATTACCCGACATTCGTCTTTCAGTTTAAGGGAAAGCTCCGTAAAAACCACATTCAGGTAACTCACCCTGACCGAGATTCGAACTCGGGACTTCTTGAACGTGAGAAATATTAACCAATCAAAATAACCAGAAACACATTAAAATGGAAAGGCAGAATCAGACCCAAAAATTCAATGTCATAGCCGGAATTTGAACCACGGATCTTCTGGTCTCCGTCCAGTCGCTCTAACCCTTGTGCTACTATGTCCAACGTGCCCATATGACATTATATTCTCCAACTGGCTCGTGTTTTTCCCGGTAAACTACCTAGGAGTTCTCATAAACCCATGAGACAATTACTTTAATGACGACTTACAACGTGTAAGTACTTTAAGGCCCGGGCTTTATAGTTAACCACTATTAGGTCAATTAATGGAAATTAATTTTTCTTTCACACTGGCCGTGTGTAGGCTAAAGTATGGAAATGTAGAGTCAGACTGAAAAATTCAATGGCATAGCCGGGATTTGAACCACGGATCTTCTGGTTGCCGTCCAGCCGCCCTAACCCTTGAGCGACTTCATGTAAGTCGCCATTAAGGTAGTTGTCTCATGTGTTTATGAGAACTCCTAGTGGTTTACCGGGAAAAACACGAGTCAGTTGGAGAATTTAATGTCATGTCGGCACGCTGGCCATAGTAGCTCAAGAGTTAGAGCGGCTGGACGGCAACCAGAAGATCCGTGGTTCAAATCCCGGCTATGCCATTGAATTTTTCAGTCTGACTCTACCTTTCCATACTTTAGCCTACACACGGCCAGTGCGAAGGAACAATTAATTTCCAACATTAGAAATGTTTGTAAATTCTGTTTAAAAATAACGGCTTGTTAAAGCGAATTTTTCGTACATAAAGATTTTAAAGATGTGACATTTAACTGTCCTGCTACGTATACATTTTGAGTTACACATAACTTAATTATATAGTCAAATAAATTACTATTGCTTAAAGTTCAAGATATCCATGTCAAAGAAGGTTGCTTTTAGTTGCTAGTAAAGATAAGGTTCAGACAACTTTTCTGCTCATCCCGAGCGGAAAGTGCTATGCAGTTGCACCTAAGTTGATAATTATTGAGATTGGAAACTTCCAAGGTGAGTCATAGCGACCTGTTTTTAAGCTTTGACTAGTTATACCCTTTGAAGTTACAATCAAATAAGTAATTAAATTATTTCTGCGCAAATTTATATGGATTGATATAAAGTAAATACAAGAATACACTTCTGTAAGAGTAGTTTGATATATTAAACTAAATCAGGCTTAGTGGAGAGAGAGAGAGGGAGAGAGAGAGAGTCAGGTGAACGTACTTCGCCATATTTACAGATTAACCTCAGATATGCGATCAAATAAATGTTACTAAATACTGAATATTTTTGCAATAACATTTCGGTTCTACTTGGTTTAGCTACGCTTCCCACGTGGTTTTGACAGTCATGTATAATCTCATCGTGGTGTGCAATACATTGTGGCTTTCGTTCCTCAGAGGTGTTCGCCGCCATTTAAACATCAAGTACGATTTCTGGAATACATATTTTTGGTTAACAAATGAATCGATGTACTTCAAGAAGCTTCCATACATGTATGTGAATGTCTCAAAATGGATTATCACAGCTGATTTTTATTACAGAAAAATTTATTTTCGGAAAGAGCTACACATTTGCTAGATCGGTTGGCAGCGCAACTATGTGACACGTCTCTGCTTATATTGCAATAAGGCAAATGCTTTTTTAAAGGCATTGATAACTAATAGAAAATTGGTTTTATCAGTAATTGTGTAAAATGTAAACGACATGTCTTGCAATTCCTAGTTTATAAAAATGGATCCTTCTTTAACAATATTCATCGTTAGTTTGCTGTATTCGCAGCATTTCAGACAAGTAAAGGTTCTCATATACCCATAAGCAAATGAATATATGAAGTTAGGAAACATCACAGTGTTGCAAAAAATAATAATCAACCTGAACGAAATACTATTCGCGCTAAGACAAAATTTCATATTTTTCCAAAACTGATCCATGTGGAAGGTAGAGAGTAATGTATCTAACATAACCATGAAAACCCCATATTTTTAGGTCAAATAGTTTTTCTAATACACATAATTAAACCACTATTACCTGTAGTATAACAATAAATCGCGACGTAAGCACTGTATGAATATCATTATTGGTTGGCATGTATGCGTGTACGTATATTTGTAATTACTAAGAACTGAAACGTAAATGTTTGACATGACGTGATAAAAGAATTTGAATAATCCAATTCGAGTGAGAGGAAACAATAAATTTCCTGCTGCCCTGGCAGAGCATTATATCATTGTTTATGAATGATTTGTAATCTCTATTTACTCCAGAGAGTTCAAAGTGGTATGTATGTACCTATACTTTTAATTACTCAGAACTGAAATTTAAAGTACTGACGACGGATAAAAGAATTACTGTGAATAAGTCAAGGTGTTAAATTCGAGAAAGAGTAAGCACTTCATTTCCTGTTAGCTTGCGGAATGCTCTATGCTTATGTTTATGAATGAATGCTGGATACGAAGTGTTTATTTACTTTGGAGAGTTCAGATCAATATCATTCAGTTTTTCTTTACACAACATTAGAGCATGAGCTAAATAGTGCAATGGCTTCTTGCGATGAATTTAGTGGCGAGTAAAAAGGCAGGTATTGCGAAGTCAGGCTCGAAGTATTATTTTTAAAGTGTACGCGTTTTTCAACAATTTTGCGGAAACAGAAACTAAAAATGAGTTATTGCAAAGAGTACTTCCGTTTAAAAACTCGGAAAAAGTGTATCAGCTGGATCAACTTGCAATTGAAATGGGACACGAAGTAATACACCTCCCACCTTACCACTGCCAATATAATATAATTGAGCTGGTGTGGGCTCAAATATAACGAGGGATTGCAAACAGAAATAATACTTTTAAACTGACGGACGTTAAACGACTTGTTCACAAAGAAATTGACAAGGTAACACAACACGACTGGGAAAACTGCGTGAGGCATGCCAAAAACCTTCAGGAAGACGTTTTTAAGAAAGAAATAGCACGTGACGGGATTTTGGAAACTATAATCATAAATTTGCAAGACTCAGACGATGAAGACAGTGACAATGATGAAGTGTCTCTTAACGGAAGTAACATTGACAGCGATATGGATGAGCCAGTGGCAGTTCCATTGGATTAGAAACATAGGTAATTCATAAGCTATAATTATAGTGATATTATTTTAAAACATACATAATTTGCGAAAATGCTTTTTTCCAATTTTGATTTTGGCAACTCCATCATTATAAAAGTTTGTAAAATATAATTTGCTTACCCTTACGTCTGCGCCAAGCAGACGTGCATGTTGTATGAGTGTGCGAGAGAGAGAGAGAGGCACATATAAAAGGAGTTGGGTAACAAGCTGGCAACACTGATTAGCTGGACTCCAGAACTCTTCCTATTTGAAGCGCATAATAGACACAGTGTGTTTATTTCTTAAGCACGTAGCTTAGAGCAAACGCTACCCTTGTGACACTGATGCATATCCATCGAACAAAACACAACTATCATTGAACAGAATCACAGTCGACCTACTGAGTCACAGGTCACAACTAAATTGTACTCAGCAGTTTCTACTGAACTGCATTGAACTGTACTCAACTTAAATAACACTGTCAACTTTCTACTTACTAATTTCCTCAACTCTACCCCAAGCTAGCTAGTTCCTCGTGTAGGCCCGGAAAATAAAGGGAATGTTCTAGGAAAGGCTAATCGGCCAAAGAAATCCTGAGAGAAGCGGCACATCTATGGTTATTATTCTGCATGGCTATTTATCTGAGAGGCTGACCGACCATTAGCTGCGCGTAGACCCAGGTAGCCAGGCGGCTATGCGCTAACTTGGGGGCTGTAGGTAACTAAGATAGATGAAGCTCGACAGTTATTATACGTAATAAGAGTGATTACGTCATGTTTCATTATTATAGTTGAAGTGGTTGTTTAAATAGTAATCTTACTGTGTAAGAGCATTGTTTTAATTACAGTACTGTTCACGATACATATTTAGACATATTCACATCAAAACTGCAACTGAAAATGTCCAAAAAGATCTACCATATCACAATTTTTATATTAAACCTTAATTAATGAAGAAAATATTCTTTTCGTGTGTTTTAAAAGGCTTTGTATAACTTATTTATCAACACTGGAATATTATTTTTAAATATTTTAGCGCCATTTTGTTTAATTTTATTTTAAAAGGCAGTACGAGTGTTTTGATATATATTTTTTGTCTCCCTTCTTCAACTGGTGCTAGGAGTCGCTCGGGTTCCCTCAGAGAGAAGGGGCCGAAGCATTTCACCTGAGATACCAGGGTTGAGGTGTCGGCCCAACGCCTGGGATGATGAAGAGATGAATCATGGGGCAACTGGTGGAATGATGGCGGGGGAAACCGGAGGACCCTGAGGAAACCCACTGCTGCGGCATGTTGTCCATCACAAATTCCAGTTTGCGTCGCCTGGGATGGATCCCGGGCCACCTAGGGGAGAGCCAAGCGGTCTAACCACTCAGTCATGGCGTAGTCAAACACATATTATTATTTAATTTATATATTGCTTGTTATATATTGTCGCGAACCCTTTTTTTACGATAGCACGGCGACGCGCACAAACGGATAGAGCAGGGCAGAGATAAAGAGCCTGCAGATAAAGATAGCGCGGAGATAAAAGGCTTGCCCACACAGATGAAGTTAGACATCTGGAACGTTCATGTTTCGTCTAGTGCCGTCTTACAGAACATTCGATTTCTTGTTTGTTACAGAACAGTCTCGAATTATCAATGAGGTATATATAAGAGATCGCGACAGCGTAGTAATGGTAGAGTCGTAATGGGAGAGTGGTAATTGAACTGGAAGTTGAGTGAACCCTTTTGTGTGGTCAACGGACTTGAGCATTGTATTTGTGTATGTTACGTAATTCTGCCACTGTAAGGGTTGACCAAAGTGTATCTCTACGGAAATAAAGAACAGTTTGAATGTCTGCAACTTGGACTTTTAATTCTACGAACCCACGAAGTAAGTACATTACATTTTGAGAACTATTTCCAGTATGAAAAGCACAAAAGTGAGTTGGAGAGAAAATAATATTCAGAGGACTTTTTATGCTTATTGATTGATTCAAATGGACGAGAAATGTTTTGTTGAGGCTTATATTCATATTATTTATTTCTAAGAACATTTAGTTATTATTGAATTTTCACATTTTTTGTACTAACACATAAATACATTGCATTAAGGGTGGAAAAATGGTTAACTGTTATATTCCACTCAATTTAGCAAAATCTGTACTTCAGTGAACGCTCTGATGTTATCTTCAATGTTCTGTAGTACTTTGATTATACCTATAAATCACATTTTCTTATCAAGCAGATATTTTCATTGGTTTGGGTCTTAAGACTGCAGTGCTTAAAATAAATGCTGCTTCTTGGGCAGATACCTACACTCATTAATCGATATCCTTGACTTTAATTTTAGTTGAGCCTTGAGTTCCATGCTTTAAATTAATGATTTTATTGTTTGTAAAAATAAAAGTGGAGGTTTGATATCAGTCGCCACTTCCATTGCTATCTCAGCATGGTGCATTCGCCGGCAAAGCTGCAGAGAATTGAAGCGCAGCTTGTGACCCGCGACCCGCTGACGGGCCTAATCGTCCTCGCAGCTGGGAACATTTCCAGCAGTACCATAACTTACAACGTTAGGGGTGGTTCAAACATTACCACGATGCTCTACAGCTTTAAAAGCTAACACGTTAGATGGAGGTAAAGTGTAACACATCGTTCAATTATCAAGTGCAATGTGAGATATTGCAAATTATTTCTCATCCCCTCAGTAAGGTAGCCACCCACTCACAAGTTGCAAACGGAGCATAAAGAGAGTTTATTTATAATATGAACATTATAGTTTTCCCCAATTACAATGTTCACTTAGAAGTTACAATTGAAGACATGACTTTCATAGTGCACAAGTCCACTTTTTGGCACTTTGTGAGTAGGGTGCGGTTTTTATAGGCACTAAAATGTGTGAAACATATAGGCAAAAAGGCACTAAAATGGACAAAATAGGCACTTAAATAGGCAGTAAAAGTTTGCTAAGTAAACACTTAGGAATACACAATTTTAGTAAAATGGCTCTTAAAATGCACTATAAATGCACTATAACAAAATAACAATTATCGTAACATATGCTGCAACAAATTCGCTAAACACATACTAATTTGTGGTTTCCTAGGCGAAATAGTTCTACATTTATTCCAAATTTTATAAATGGCTCCACAGAAACTTAAAATAACAGATATTGTCGTCTAATTAAAATACATATAATTCTACTTCACTAAGCAGGTACCATAATGTGCAGAAGGGTATGAAGTAATTAACTATGTCAAAAAACAAAAACATGGATTGGGGGGGGGGCTTAATGGTCAAAATTGTAATATCTGAAAGTTTCTTAGATTTGTTTCAAATTGACACCATTTATTTTTGTGATCGATCAAGAATGGAATATACCAAGTTTCAGCTTTATAGTTATAATAGTTTCTGAGGAATTAACAGTTTATGGCGATTTTCAAAACGTCCCACATATTGTAATTTTAAAAATTAATGCTTAGTGTATAAGTTTCTGTACCCATTTTAACCTATTAATAACCTGTACCTATGTGAAATATTTGTCTTCGCCATATCAACGGAGGGAACAAATAATAATACCTATTTAACAGTTTTTATTTTTCTAAGCATTTTCAGTAAGAAGTAAGAATTATAATCCTTTTCAATACAAATAACAAAAACACAAACAAATGCTACACTTAATATACAGTTGCATGTATTGTGTATTATTGTTATTATGTTACAAACAAAACGTGATTCAACACACATATGAGTACTATAAATATTTTCACATTCCTTGTATCTTTAGAGGTAATTCATCTATGCATTTGATAATACACTCTTTCAATGCAACTGTACACACAGATGTGTTTCATAACTGCATAAGTCCAACAAATTCAGTATAAATATTATAACAAAGTACCAACGGTAACTTAAATTAATGAAAACAAACATAATGAGTGAAAGTTCCTGTGTTACAAAATCATAATATTGGCACTTCATTTTTCAGAAGTTATGAAGTTTTGTTAAGGTGAGAAAGTACTTCACTTGGGGTTAAAATTCAATTTTTTATTTTTACATTTTATTATAACGTCATCCCGCTAGATTACAAATATACAGTTAAATGTTCATTGGAGCAATATTTTATACCTAATTTGCTAATTATATTAGTGGGTGTTAAGTTTTTGCCACGCCCCTTTTAGTAAGCTTTCAGAAAATCGATCATAACTTCTGTAATACTGAACAATTATTTCTGAGCTAAGCCTTGTTTTTGTAAGAGATCTTTCAAGCTTTCTGCAGATACCACTGTAACTCCAATGGTACTAGTTTTTCTTTTGTCTTTGGCTGTGTAGCTGAACAGCTATTTCTTCTGGAAGATATTTTGTACTAGCTATTGGTGAATATATGATATGGGTAGGCCAAAAACAGTTCGAAAGAGAAATATTATATGCCATCGTTTTACTAAACATATAAAAGTAAATGTGGAAAATATAAATAAAATAGACAATGAAACCACATGTAATATTGAGGTTAGCAGACCCAGTTCACACAATACATGTGTTAATCATGATAATAGTCATACACAGAAATTGATGAGCTACGAGTCCTGAAAGCAGATAAAATGGTTGAAGAACTGGCCAAGAAGGCAAGACAAATGAAGACGAACTTGAACAAGTAAGAACACAGAGAGTCAAGACTATGTAGCAGGAACGTTCTGACTCATGTGAGAAGTCAGTAATCAATATATAAACTTTAAAGCTGTTTTCAATTTTTTTTCAGGTTCCGGTACACCTTTTTAAAATAGGAATCAACTAAAACGTATGAATTTTTGTGTGTATTAACCAGACTCATAAGAATAAGAATAATAATAAGAAGAAGAACGGATTTTTCTCTGAAATTCATAATACTTGCTTTAAAAAATAAAATGTTCTGAAGTTTCAGTGCTGTTTTCATACAAAAACTAAAAAATTATAACAAATTATTATACAAAATTTTCAAATAATAATAGGTATTACTAAAGATAAAGGTTTTTAAGAACATGCCTGAAAATCTTCATGTATATATCAATAATAATTTCTTAGTAATGTGCACCCAAATAGCATTGTGGAGATAAGCAGTACCTTCTCACCTTAATTTTCTCCAAACTTAGTTGACTGGACCTGTGCACTTATGAAGTCATGTCTTCAATTACGTTGAGTACAAAATTAAGTGGACAAAACGTTAGAAAAAAGTAACAAACGCACCCAAAATTAACTACAAAAAATAAACATAACACAAAAGAGGGGAGATGAGAAGAGAAGAAGAAGAAGAAGAAGAAGAAGAGAAGAAGAAGAAGAAGAAGAATGATGAAGAAGAAGAAGAAGAAGAAGAAGAAGAAGAAGAAGAAGAAGAAGAAGAAGAAGAAGAAGAAGAAGAAGAAGAAGAAGAAAAGAAGAAGAAGAAGAAGAAGAGAAGAAGAAGAAGAAGAAGAAGAAGAAGAAGAAGAAGAATGAAGAAGAAGAAGAAGAAGAAGAGAAGAAGAAGAAGAAGAAGAAGAAGAGAAGAAGAAGAAGAAGAAGAAGAAGAAGAAGAAGAAGAAGAAGAAGAATGAAGAAGAAGAAGAAGAGAAGAAGAAGAAGAAGAAGAAGAAGAAGAAGAAGAAGAAGAAGAAGAAAGAAGAAGAAGAAGAAGAAGAAGAAGAAGAGAAGAAGAAGAAGAAGAAGAAGAAGAAAGAAGAAGAAAGAAGAAGAAGAAGAAGAAGAAGAAGAAGAAGAAGAAGAAGAAGAAGAAGAAGAAGAAGAAGAAGAAGAAGAAGAAGAAGAAGAAGAAGAAGAAGAGAAGAAGAAGAAGAAGAAGAAGAGAAGAAGAAGAAGAAGAAGAAGAAGAAGAGAAGAAGAAGAAGAAGAAGAAGAAGAAGAAGAAGAAGATGAAGAAGAAGAGAGAAGAAGAAGAAGAAGAAGAAGAAGAAGAAGAAGAAGAAGAAGAAGAAGAAGAAGAAGAAGAAGAAGAAGAAGAAGAAAGAAGAAGAAGAAGAAGAAGAAGAAGAAGAAGAAGAAGAAGAAGAAGAAGAAGAAGAAGAAGAAGAAGAAGAAGAAGAAGAAGAAGAAGAAGAAGAAGAAGAATTGGTGACATCAGTTAACATGTACAATAGAAGAGTTAATCTATTGTTGATAATGAAGAAACACAAGATTAAGAAAATCTTTTGATATTCACACTAAATAGACCAATGTTTAAAGGATGTAGCTTATTGTATAATGATTGCATTCTAAGGATATTACGAAGTCTATTAGGTGCAACATTTGGAACATATAAAACATGATCATTGTCCAAGATTAGTATCATCGATCATATCGTGTAGTAATTGGTAAAGGAAAAGCAGTTTCTTCAGTGCGATAGTCCTCTATACTCAAGTAAAAGAAGCAGTAAAACGTGTCGTACAAACTTGGGAAAATAACGAAAAGCTGTGAGAAACATATATCTCAGGCACTTACATTGAAGGTACTTGGCACTGTAAGGACTCAAGCGAGTGAAGCACATTCAAGACTGGATCTAACAAATAAATAATTAAATGTAAATAAAAGTCCTTTATCGCTGAAGTAAGATGAATTACGAATGATAAATGTCAGATTTCTATATGCCGCACTGAGAACTATATTGATGTATTCATACATATCTACTCCGATACACCTGTACCACATAGTCAAATTTCAAATGTTAAATTCACATGAATTTATTCCTTGGTAACCATAAACAGCTGGTACGGAATATTCTTCAAACGTATCAGAAATTAGTGTGTAGGATGTCTCTCAAAATTCAGTTCCTACATTCCCATTTGGATATTTCTTCGTAAAATTTAGGCGTAATAAGTGATGAACAAGGCGATCTTTTTAATCAAGACATCTTGAAAATGGAACAACGTAATAAAGGCAGATGAGAAGCATCAATGATGAGTGACTACTGCTGGTTTCTAATAAGAGAGGACATGCAACACGTAAAAGAAAAAGTCAAGCGATCATTCCCTTGAACCACATAAATGTGAGTACCCACTTTATTTTAATTAACATATTTTCCACTAAAATAAATAACCATATTAACCGAATTTGAGAACTTTTCACGATTTATTTTTTAGAATACACATTCTTGGAACTGCCGAGTTAATGTTAATTTACAATTTATCATATCAGAAATTGCAAACGATCTGAGGGTGAGACAAAACTGATTGCAGTTTCTAATTCAGCACATCCAATTCATTAATATTCAGGTTATTTCATTTCTGAACATTTTTGAAGCTCAAATTTGTAGACTAGTGTAATTAGACTAAACGTAAAATTGTAGATTAGAAACCGTGAATCTTATAACATCAAGAATATGTACACACACTGAAACCATTATGTTCTAACAAGGATTATTTTCATTAAAAGATATTACCTAATAACTGAATCCTTAAGAGTATTATCTGTAAGTCATTCTTTAACATTTCGCAAATAATCCTTGTCATTTCTTGCAGTAAATGGATACGAGATGGAAGGTAACTCGACCACTTTGAGAGAACATGTTGGATGATAATTTGTCAAAACATTAAAAAGGAATGTATTTTCAATACAAAATAAACAACTGCCACATTAAACTATGGTGACTCTTTTCCATATTAACTACTCATATTGCAAAAGCTCCCTAATAAAAAACTATATGATATAGGATGATCACAGATGTCTATCCTTGGTGAATTTAGAATTTTTATACAAATTAGACCCAGTGATTTTAATGAAACATCTATTACGTTATGCCATCATGGATATGTGAAGGATGAAGCTTTTATAAATATATTCCATGAAATAAATGTTTAAATACATGGAATAAGCTTTCTGAATGATATTTTATTAAAAGGATATTCAAAGGAGCAAGACAATTTCATGAAAAAGTTTCAGCAAGGCAATATTCAAAACTAAACAGCAATACATTTTACGAAGAGGTTCCATCAAGATATTAGTCAAACCTAAGAAAAAAAGCTTTTATTAAGATGTTCAACAAAGGAAAAACTCAAACTTCAGTAGGAAGAAGCATTCATTAAGGTGTGCGACCACAGGATCCATAAATCTGAGGGAGTATATATGTGTGTCATTAGGACAAATTCGTATATTTGAAGAGGTAAAAGCTCCTATTGACCTGAGATATTCAGAAAATATACAACACTGAATATGAAGAAACAATCAGAAGTGTGTTCCATTATGTAAATTCCCATATTTCAGAACCAAAAGCATAAATATGAAGTGGTATTAAGGAAATGTGGAAATCTGACGAGGAAGAATTCTTCGTACAATATTCCATAAAGAATGTATATAAATATTAGATAAGGGAAGCCTTCATATAAGTGTGCTATCAAAGAAATATAAATTCGAGAAGCATTATGCTAATATAAGGATGTGCTCTCAAAAAGCATACATATATGAAGAGAATGAAGCTTTCCAAATGCTGTCTAATTAAGAAACTATACAAATATGTCTCCTACAAATGAAAACAGCATGCATATATAAATTTAATATATACATTAATATATTTTTCATGGATTTTATGGTGACAGACACATCAGAAATGACTTGTGCGTGTTTGACTATCAGTTGAAGTGCGGCAATTCCATTGGCATAGTGTTGGCTGTACGTGCAATTCCTTGAATGCAATAGGGCTGTCCGCGACGAGCAAGATTAACATACCCAGAGGCAAGGGGCAAATTATAAAGTAGTCATGCTCATCTTCAATATCTCATTGTGAACCATTAACTGGACCGTGCTAGCTTCTGAAAAGCATTTAAAATGTTTTATTTTTACTCGCACATCTCTGTCTCTCTCATTACCTACATCCAAGTTAGGAAAAAAATTGTTTTAATAGAGAGGTCACGAAAGCCAGTTAACCTTCTGACCTCCCCTCTTCTCCATCTATATTTCCTTCGATTTTTTACTTCACTCCAAGGAGAAAAAAAATCACATTAAGCTTAACAGACTGCCATATTTTTATCGAATGTTCGAGACAAGCGAAAATGCATTGCGGCCTCTGTGGGGTGCCTCTGTCCACTCGCCTTCTGGCACTAATGGATTTCTTGTTGATGGAACCAACTACCAGAGGAAATTTCACACGCACTTGCAACTTCTTCTCAAGCTATGGACCACTGTAAGGAACCGTAACATATTAGCGTGTACGCCGCGGGAATAGATCTACTCACTGATAGAAATGTTCCCTCTCTGAGCAAGCAATTATTAATTCTACTCGGATCATGTTTTCTTTGCGATACTTGAGTCATGAAATATGTTATATTGGTTCATTGCAAAAACAACTGCATTCTTCATCTCTTCAGTTATGTATTGTTGGATCCACGGTAACATATGAGCCTCGCATTTGGCGGATATTGGATTCGTTTCCCAATGACTGTAAATCCTGACTTTTGATTTATCCTAATTTTCCCTGGCCGGAGTAGATTTCTGAGCTGGTTCCACATTTACCACGTTATCCTTTCTCTCATTTATATTCCATACTGAATCCTCATGTATTAGGCGAGCTTTTAGGTTATATTTAATGTTGTGGTGCGGACAGATGGCGCGGATGCTTTAACCATGGATAGCGCATTTACCATGATTATTAGAGAGCTGCTTTGTAGAAAGAGTTATTTATCTACCTCTCTCTTTCTCTCTCTGGGCAACTGCAATGGTGGAACAGGTCTTCGAACTTGTGAACGTTAAGTCTTCTCCGCGTATCTATGATCCATCTGCTTACTACCTGTAGCTTCCTGAAGTCTCACTTGGAACTCGTGTTCTGCAGAAAGCTTACAAGCCTTTTGAAAAACCTTCTGAACAATCTAAAAATCCTCTTTTTGCCTTATCAAATAAGTATAGTTAATTATGCTTAAACTATTTGCAAATGTATCCTACTATACTTCCGTGCTGATGCTCTTTAAATTTGTTTTCCGGAATCACGATTCGTCAACTCTTCGTGGTCCACAGAGATTGACTAATCTTTCAAGTGCAAAGCAAAGTATTTTAACTGCCTTCTTAGAGTTCACTCAAGTATTTGATAAGGCATGACACGCTTATTTACTGTATTAACTGTGACATTTGACTAATGGATTATCTGAATAGACTCATTCGTAGCGTCCTCCCAAATTGCACTTTCACGTCGCTTGAATCTGAACGCCTTTCATCCTAATTAGCCTTACTCGGCGTTCCTCAAGGTTCCGTGCGGACTCCTACAACTTTTAATATGTGCATTTCTAGGTTTCCTCCTCCTGCTTTTACTTGAATGTATTCCTAGAATACTGTTTTGCTTACAACTGCGGCGCTGTTACTCGCATTCAAACAGGCTTAGATTCCTAATAGATTTGGTCTAGAAATTGGCCCGATATTAATGTCTATATGTATGAACAGTGTAACTTAAAATCAAAAAGTCTAATAAGTATCAAATTTTATATTTAAGTTCAGAATCTTTCAACGCTACGAAACAAGGATTTTTAAGATAATGACCCATTCTCAAACCTTCGTTTATATAGAAATCTTTTGTTATTTCTTATTTTATAGAAAACACAGTAAATAATAAACCTTTCAATCCATTCGAAACAGACAAAAACTCATTACAAGAACATAACTAAATGTATTTAAGTCACTTTTTATAGCATGCACCATTTCGAGACAATAGTAACTTTTGGTCTGAAGTAATGGGAATTTTTCAGTATAAAGTAAAAATGAATTTTTCAGTATAAAGCCGCCATTCATGATTTCATGGATAAGTGTGGAATTCCTGGGTCAACAGGATGACCATTCATTCGGTGTGCTATAGGTCCTCTTTACCTACAGCAAAATACTTTTCAGCAATCGTTAATTTGGAGTAATATGAAACGGAAAATAAGTCTGTTTTTAAGTAACGTCCATCTAAATATTAAGTCATATCAAACGATGTTAAAAATGCTGGATTATAAACGTGTGGTTTACTGTAGCTAAGTCACTAGTGGGACATCCCCGGTAGGAAGGATGAAGCGAGAGGAGACAGATGGTGGCTACCCAAGGGGTCACGGCAGCGCCGAGACACCTGTTGACACTTCTACCCTGAAAGAGACCACCAGATGTGAAATGATAATGGAGATGAAACGGAGGGACAGAGAATTCGGAGGATGTAATTACCTATCCAGCAATCACCTGTCGACACTGGAAACTCCCCGGTAAAACCCATGGTTTGGCCACGGGAATTGAGCTCGGGTCTCCCGAAGGCTCAAATGAGCCTAGGATCCATAGAGATTTACTCAAGATTCATCTTTCTGGATGAACCTTACTCTGACCGCGATAAGAGCTCAAGATCCCTTGAACGGGAGGTGAACACGCTACCACATACGCTACAGAGGCCTGTCATAATGAACTTCTGTAAGCATAACTTGTAGAATCTATAGAGAATTAAACGGTATTTTGTAGAAAATACTATGTGAATGAAATACATCAATTATTATTAATATGTACTCTAAAAAGAGTTTATCATAAATTCAAAACATCGCATGCCTTACAACTAAGGGTGTTTATTTTTCGCAAATGCGATATAATGCGATAAAGTGCGAAATTGACTCAAAATGCTATATAAATGCGAAATCGAAGATTTTTCCAAGTAATTATTTTTTCCCAATGCCTTTTCTTCTAGAAACTTTAACTGGAGAGTCTGTAGAATCTTTACATGTTTAGAAAGTTATAAAGTAAGTGACCACTCTTCTGGAATGTAGACAGCAACCCTTCCCGTTAAATTAGCTTATTGTTCCACCATTGCCCACCATTGCTCTGCAATGCATTTGGGGCCCTACCAACAGCGTAGATGCTGAAAGATATTTCAGTAAATATAACTTGATTGTGAGTAACATAAGGACTCAAATGACAGAACAGAATCTTGAAATATGTTCACTGCTTTCATTCAACAGCATTACTGAACCATAACATTATGAGTTATGGCATAAGCCAATTTTGTGCAATTTCTTTTTACTGTGCTAGTTTTACATCAGTATGGATGTATATTTTATGTGTTATGCAGTATGCTTTAGCTTGTATCAACTTGTTCTATATTTCTGTATACTGCTTTACCCTAAATTAATGTAAAATAAATTGACGCTTTATGAACTTTTAATTCACTGTCATTAATAACCCTCCTAAAATGTGTTTTAAGTCTCTTATAAATAATATTAATATTCATCATTTAAAAATAATTAACTCAGATTAACCTTTTTTTTTCAAAATGCTATTAAATGCTAAATTGGAAATGCATAAATGCTACAAAATGCTAAATGTAAAAATCAAAATGCTAAATTTCTGATTTCAAAATGCTATATATCACTACCCCAACTTATAAGTTACGCGGAGAGAAGACAGAGGAAGGTAAGGCGAGTCAGGGAGAGTGAGAGAGTGGAGAAGACGTAGAAGCAGAGAGAGGAAGTGAACCATCTTCAATGCAACACAATAAGGCGAATAGTGCGGAATCAACTTTCATAATAATGATCAATGGAGTACATAGTTGTGGTCAAACTTCCATTTTTGTAGTTAAAACGAAGATTTACTACTTCCGTAATTTTTCTTTCCTTATCTGAGTATTTTCACACTCATTTTGCTGCTTGATTTCGTTTCTTATTCATCCCAGAGAGGCCTGAAGAGGCCATCCAGTGGTGGAGTTAATGCGTTTATAGCTACCCACAGACCTAGGCTACTTAACAGTAGTGGAAAGTAAAACATTTTCGGTTCTGGGTATGTTCGCTGTATCTGACAAATATTTTGAGTCTAGCAGAGAACATCAGGAAGTAGGCTTTGTAGTGAGTTGTTTACTTCCCAGACTTGACTGTACCTTCGTTAGCCTCTTCTTAACGTAACGTGCTATAAACACCACCCTTTCCTTTTTATGAGTATATTGCGTTTGTTCTTTGTAATCACCTGTGCGCAGATCATTTTTATGCAGTGCTAATAAACTTGTTGTTGAGGTTTGGAAGTAAACAAAGCCCTCCGCCTCCTCATTTTAATCCAAATCCCTCTCTTGCCTTCCTTGTTTTTATTTGTTTATCCCTTTTTACCCTCACTTTCAGTACCTCGTTGTTTTTTCCCCTGTGTTTAAGTATTCTCCTGCACTATTACAACGTCAGAAAACAAATTTCTTACAGTATAATCCACCTGCAGCATGGCCGCTGCTATTAAAGATAAATAATTCACTAGAACTACCACCATACTTTGCAGGCAGGTTGGGTGAATTAATTTGCTGTGCTATGTTATCCATAATTTACATGGAAAATACATAATGTAGCAAATTGGTTTTCTACACCAAATGAGGATTAGTCATTCTTACATACAATTCGAAAAAGCATTGCCTTAAATGAGCTTTAATCATTTAGAAATCATAAACTTTACTTTGAATTGTTACATTATAAAAAAGGTAATACTTATTGGTTTCAAATATAATAACTATTTTTATTATTTATATCATTATTACACTGTTTGATAATTTATAATGGAATAATTTCAGTTTCTTTTTCTCCTTTCTGAAGAGGAAGAAGTACTCTGACCAACATTAGTGACCCACTTAAGTTTACAGCAGAATGCTTTAATGGTCTGCTCTCATTTCACTTTCTTGCTTCACAGTTCAGAAATTTACACATGAATTACGTAAATTGATTTACGATGGCTGTTCAATAAGGAATGTTCATAATTTTTTATGGTCATAGCTTTTCGCACTAAAATTCTGTCTTCTTATATTCTGTTAGCTTAATGTGAAAAAAAAAACACGCCATAGTAGTTTCATTGTTGGTACTCCTGCTTCCCGCCTGTGAGAACCAGACAAGTTCAGACATGTTCAGTATCGCCTACCGCTGCAATGGAGGTAACACGCGAGGAACAACATGCGGCTATAAAATTCTGCTTTCGTCTCAACAAATGCTCAGGTGAGGCCTATACGATGTTACAGAAGGCCTATGGAGAGTCTGCTCTTCCCTACAGCACAGCTCGAAGGTGGTTTAAAATGTTTAAAGATGGGAGACAAACAATTTCAAAGGAAGGTGGACCCGGTGTTCCAGTTACTGCTCTTACGTAAGAAAACACGAACACTTCTACTGCCATTCTGAGAGAGGGTCGACGAATTACCTTAAGATCACTTTCTGAAATACTAAACATTTCATTGGGTGCCACATTTCCGTGAAGCAGGCTGGTTGCTGTACCACGATAATGCGCGGCCGCATATTGCCAATGTTGTTGCTGAATATCTTGCAAAAATCAACGTGAAGTGCATCCCTCACCCTCCCTATAGTCCGGATATAGCCCCATGTGACTTTTTTCTATTCCCTAACTTGAATAAACGCCTTCGTGGGAGGCATTATCCATCATCAGAAGCAGTGGTGAAGACTGTGGAGGCGATTTTGAAGGATCTCTCAAAAATTGGTTTCCAGCATGTCTTTGAAGACTGACAGAAACGCTGGGACAAGTGCATCGCATTCAGGGGAGACTGTTTTGAGAAGAACCATCAAAATTATGAGGATGAGTAAAGAAACGTTGTCAAAAAAGAATTGTGATCATTATTTATTGAACAGCCCTCGTAGCAATTAAAAATCCTCATCACTTGCTAGTAGTAATTAAATGCATTGCATCAAGAGGGACCGGATTTTGGCCATCACATATGAAGTGTATAAAGCCTGAAGTTTAATTTCCTTTTTATCTTTCTCCTATGAAGGACTTACACCCCCAAGACTCAGAAGTGGCTTCCGAGATTCAGACGACTGTCGAGGAGCAGAAGAACTGAGTTCAAGAGAACATTCAGCATGGAGGATCAGCCTGATACTTGGTGAGAAGGTGAATGATTTGAAATTGCGATATCAGTGACTATGGCAAAATTGGTTCAATACATGGTGGTGGAGCTCGGAGAACCCACCCAGACACCGCTTCGTCCACCACAAATTACACGTGCGTTCCCCTGAAATCGAACACGACCAATCAAAAAGAGTTGTCAAAAAATATACGTTGTCAAAAAATGTGATCATTCTGTATTGAACAACCCTCGTGTAATCCTTACACCTAATTTTCGAAGAGATAATAACTCGATTAATCGATTAAAGTAACATGGTGAATCAATTAAAAATTTTGATCGATCTGCAGCACTATTTATTATTAATAAATAAGTGTAATACATGTTTTAGGTTAAAACTTGGCGAAGACTAATAGAATATTCGGGCCTAAAGGATTAGCATGGCTGTTGCTTGTGGATTTAAGAAATGAAATGAAATGTGTAGTGTTTAACGCCCGCTTTTACTACATACGGCACCGCAGGCGGTGACACTGATGATACATGAGATGAAGATGGAGCACCGGTGGAATGAGATGGCGGAGGAAACCGGAGGTCCCGGTGAAAACCCGCTCCAGCGCCGTGTTGTCCACCACAAATCTCACTTTTCGGTCGCCTGGGATTTAAACCGGGCCGTCTTGGTGAGAGCCAAGCGGTCTAACCACTGAGCCACTGCGCGGCCTAGTGTGGATTTAAGGCACGTGAAAGGAACTCAAAGCTGATAAAGAGGCCTCTGAGCAAAAAGAAAGCAGTGTTTCACGTTCAATATGGAATGGAATTCTGAGATCCATTGCAGTTATAGAGCTTCCAAAATAAGAGCCGCATTTCTCTAAATGTAAACTTTCACTTGATGTGAAAGTACATCAGATGATTTAAATAACTCTGTGGGCTGTTTTAAGTTACAAATACTGCCACTTAAGTACACAAGAGGCTTGCTCTTGACAAAATGCAGGATATAAGAGTTTTTAAATGCCGTATTAACCAGGTAGAAGATGAAGGTATATTGGGAACTTTGCGTGGCTGAAAAAACTAGTTGGCTGCCTTCATCTCAACATGAAGAGAAAGAAGGTAGGAAATTAGAAGACAAATGAATCGCCCCAGTTCTCACAGGTTCTTGTTGATAATGCTGCATGCTACTGGGCCGTTAAAGTGAGGAAATTGAAATTAATAGCACTTGTTACATCCGTTGCATTGTTTGAAGGTTGCTTCTTATTAGATTATGTCTTCCCACTGAGCGCAGTTGATTTGAAACAGATGACGGCGATACCCCGCAGGGAGGACTAAGCACGAGCTAGTTTAGGCCAGGGTTCTCCAAGCACACACACACAAACACTGCTATTAGCACTCTTTCCCCTTCTTTTGTTAACAAGACATTAAACCTTCATCCTTCCATAGTTCAGCTAATTGTTTCATAAGTGAATGTGCTTTACTTATTAACCCAGAGAAAATAAATTTATAACGTGATAAAAGAGATAAGAATTCTCCTATTTGATTTTTAAGCAAAGAGCTTTATTAATTTTATTTCCTCCAACGTTAAGTCATATCTGACATAGAGCCAAGGATTCGCAGAGCTTAAGAGTTGTAACAGTTATTTAGGTTTGAACCACAGAAAATATAAAATTGTTTCGAAATTGGTTTGAAAATTTGGGAATTTGATTAAAATAATATAAATTATATGGAAAAATGAAAATGAAAATATTAAGGAACTTTAGTGGGTCATGTAATGAAGTAATGTAATGAAGTAATGTAATGAAGTAATGTAATATATATATATATATATATATATATATATATATATATATATATATATATATATATATATATATATATTGGAAGTGTTGCTATGGAGAGAGAAAATCAATAATTTTCCTTGCGGAAAAAGGACGTGGATAAGATAAAAGCTTTATAGTGATGAGTGGACGTGCAGGAGAGTGATCTAAAAGAAAAGACATTGCGTAATAATGTATATTCAGTGTTCTGAAAAATCAATAATCTTGCTGAAGAAGCTTGGAGAGAAATCATCTTTCGATCAACGTACTCAGCAGTGAGCAGACGTTTTTTCTTCAATCCATCAATATAATATTTTAAGTATTCAAGTTAAATTTGAGATTAGTAGTGGTTAAAGGATTCATATTGTACTGTAAAGTATCATTTTATTAAAAATGGTGGAAAATTAATTTAAATTACATTTGAAAATGTCGAAGTTGTGGAAAATAGACTTAAATTATATATTACGAAATTTAACTTATTTAAATATTATTTCTTCCACTCGTAACCTCCCTTGAAAAGAAGAGATATTATGACTCATATTTAAGCAGATACAATAGAAGAATTAACAAATAGTTGTGGAATAGTCGACGATATCCTGGACGGCTGATAGACGACCCTCGAACAGCAAAGGAGTTGAGAGACCATTTCGTCATGCTACATATGGCTTACCAACTTTGGAAACATCTCTACAACGAAGATATTCTGTACCGGAGTTACCAGACATTCTCCAGGATAAGGGAAAACCACGAAAGAAACCTTATCCAAATAACTCACCCTGACCGAGATAAAATTCGGGACCTCTTAAAAGTGAGGCAGACGCGCTACAACCTACGCTACAAAGGTGGGCAAGCTAACAGGTAGGCTGTGGTGTAAAAATATTGTATTGTAGGACAATTAAAACGTTAACAAGTTTATAGTGAATCGTGATGGAAAAAAAAAAAAGAAAGACAGTCGATCTTCTTTCTTTAAGTGCTGAGGAAAAGAAATTTGTAGTTTCTGCTTAGTTCAAAGAAAACACCTAAACCCTCAGTTTAAAAATTATATAGGCTATAAACTATTTATCAGCTCCCCAGTAACCTTATTCATTTACTATCTACACTCTATAATGTTCGAGATTAATGCTAATGAATATTAATAATAAATACAATTTAAATTCATTAGCACATGAAATCAGAACCTTGCTTCAAAGCCATCCAGGACATATTTGCATGGGATGGCTTAAAGGACACAGTGGAATTTTAGGTAACGAGAGAGCTAATTGCTTGGTTAAGACGGCTGCAGAATCCAATCTTCCTGTGATATACTCTTTATGTCCTATTTCTACTGTAAGGAGAATAATACATCAACATATTCTTGAAGAATGGAACCACCAATGACTAACAACTCCAAATGGAAGTTTAACAAAAACATTATTTTCCCTAGTGTATATGACAGAGAAAAATGTGAAACTCTTGTACCAAATTTTGTTTTGACACAATTTTTAAGTGGACATGGTAAATTTGGTGAATACTTATCACGCTTTCACTTAACATCCAACCCCGAGTGCATGTGTGGTGAAGAATTTCAACCGTGGTTCATCTCCTTTTATGTTGTCCCATTTTTGGAGAGAAAGACAAGAATTAATATTCAAGCTAGACTCTCTATGAACTGAATTTTCTGCTCCGCTCACATCTTTGCTAATGAAGCCACAACAGTATAAGTACTTCATGATGTTTATAAACTCAGCGATTAAACGTCTCAAATAGTTTAAATTAATATTCATTACATTAAAACATTATTTCTTCCTTCTAGTATTTAAAATAGTTTTGTTAAAATTGTATATTTTTACGTACCAACTCTAACCCTAATATACTACTGTGTAAAATAGGGTTCAATAAATCTGGATAAAATATGTTCGAGATCTCGGGCAGCAAGCTAGGTGAAAAGACGATTAGAAATCAACGTTTCGGGCGCTTAATCTCTGCCATCATCACGATATTTTAATAAATGTTATAAATACAAATATATTACTGGATATAACAGAAATATAAACAAAGGCAAAACACTATCAAAACTCGCATCACTGAACAAAAGACTGTTTTCATTAAATTAAATGCCAGGTCAGGAGATGGCGTGAGTATAGCAAATTAATTGGGTCAAAGAAACGTAACTACTTAACTTGATTATCAATCGGTATACATCTGTGCTTCTTAAGCCGACGGATTTCCATTTTAACTTTAGTTTCCAAGAGGAGCTGAACTGAAATCCAGCATCTCGACTAAGCTCGCTTCTCTCAGAGGAAATGACTACAGCCTACTTAACTCTCAGCTCCCAGTAACTGTTGCGTTTTACCAAGATGGACTTCTCCAGAAATTTGGCTCTCTGGTTGTTATCAAAACAATGCTCTGCCAGCCCAGACTTCTCAGGTTGCATTAAACGAATACTGCGTTCATGTTCGATTATTCTAGTAGCACCATACAGCCAATTTTCAGGAGACGACCATCTTGGCAAAATGCAACGGTTACTGGGAGCGGAGAGTTAAGGAGGCTTTGGCCATTTCCTCCAAGAGCAGCACGCTTAATCGTGATGCTGTATTTCATTCAGCTCCTCCTGGAAACCGGCCTTAAACATGGCCTAAGAAGCACAGATCGTATACTTAAGTAGTTACGCTTCCTTGAACCAATTAATTTTCTATACTCACTCCATCTCCTGATCAGGCATTTAATTTACTGAAAACAGTCTTTTGTTCAGTAATGCGAGTATTGGTAATACTTTTCTTTGTTTATATTTGAGTTATATCCAGTGATACATTTTGTGGTTATAACATTTTATAAATATCCTGATGATGTGAGAGATGTACACTCCCGAAACGTTGATATCTAATCGTCTTTTCACTTGGCTTGCTTCCCGAGAAGAACTTGAACATATTCGTCACCAGGAAAGCTTCAGATCTTATTTTACACTTCCTAATATGTATTTATTATTATTTAAAGTGATTCAATGTTAACTCAAATAGGACAATCGATTAAATGGGTGAAATGCTCCAATGAGCCCAGCGTCCATAATGCTAGAGTTGCCCGACATTTATCATCTTTCAATATAAGGGGAAACCTGGGGAGGGGGAACCTTATCCAGGTAACTCACCCTGACCGAGATTCGAATTCGGGAGCTTTGGAGCATGAGGCAGGCACGCTACCACCTATCTTACAGAGCCAAGCAACCTCTCTATGGTGAATATAGAGCAGGCAAATTTTTTGACACTGAGCTTCCATCGCAGGGTTAAGTATAAATAAACTACACTACCGTTATGTACTTGCAGGAATACAAGGAATCGGTATGAGACATTAAATGATATTGCTTGATCATCACTGAACTGCCATAGCTAGTGGTCATTCAATGGTGAACCTGCACAACAAGGAAGCCCAACCAACAAATATGTTCCCATATTTTGGTAAAAAGGAAAGGAAGTAACCCATCAAAATACAGGGTTTGGTATTTTAGAAAATAGTATTATTTCTGAAATACGAATAAATGCAGAAACCTTAAAAACTCTTGGAAACCGGCCTTAAAATGGAGATCCGTCAGCTGAAGAAGTACAGATCTATACAGTTTACCTGGCTTGTTTCCCAAGAAGAACTTTAACAAAATTACCATAGTTGATGTACATGAAATAGTAGAAGCAGCAGTAGCAGCAGCAGCAGTAGTAGCGCTGCCACCCTTCACCTTGTATCCTCATCTTAAATTTTAATTTTTAACTTCTTACATACAAATCAGCAACCTTTAGCCTAACTAATCAAAACTCCGTTCTCGTATCCTATAGATCCTTAGTCTTCCGCAGTTACGGGGTAGCACGCTCTGGTTGTCTCCCCAAGATAGCGGGTTAAAACCGGGTGGAAGGCGACACATCTTTTTCGGGGTAAGACCTCTTTTGTAAAATAAGTACAGCCAGTGATCCCGTGTCGCAGATGGCACCTAAGGAACTTCAAGTCTAACAGAGGTCTCTGAGAAGAATCAAGTGCTCAATATAAAAAGGGACGCTGAGAACCATAACAGTTAAAGAGCGTTCATCATCATCATCATCATCATCATCATCATCATCATCATCATCATCATCATCATCATCATCATCATCATCATCATCATCATCATCATCATCATCATCATCATGATCGTCGTCTTATGCTTTAGGCATTAATGCCTATTGCAGCCTACATAATTTATTCCACCGTTTTCTTGGTCCTCCCATGCTTCTCTTTCCTACAAGTCTACACTTCATAAAATAACGTGGTTTTCTTTCTTTCTCCATTTTGTGTACATGGGTTACCCATTTACTTCTATATTCTTGTGCTCTGACATTCAGATCGAATATCTCTAGCTCTTCGCGTATATCTTCATTTCGTTTGTGGTTGATTTTTCTATATCCCGCAATGCTTCTTACAAATTTCATTTACCTGAAGTTTTCTTTTATCTTTTTCAGTTATGACCCATACCTCGCTGCCATATAGTATTTTAGGTACTGACTTTACTTTGTAAATTTTAGAACGGTATCTTTACTTGTCTTATTTTTAGAGCGTTCATAAATAATTAAAAATAGAACATAGGTACAACGCATAGGCTGGTATACATACCTTAATAAATTGCTTCTACGTTTTGAACCCCTATACAGAACTTCATTTTTAACCCATCAGGTTAACATATTTCACAATTTTTGTATAGGATCTGAAAAAAAAGATTAGTTACTTCATTAACTTACAAAAATTTATTATTTTCAGTCATAAATCACCTCAGCCCATTCTCTTCAATATCTTAAAATCAAAACTATAAAACAATATTGTTTGACCAATCAGTGTTGACGTCTATTTACTTGAACACTAGAACCTAGCGAAAACTATAGAGTACATTAGTACACCAACTGAGTTTTGGAAAACCTTACGTATAAATTTGCAGCATTTGACAAATTTGAAGAAAATATTGGGCAGCTTTAGGTACGACTATCAGACCCTCCCTCCACCCGGTCCTTACAGAATACATCAGGACAGCTGCATCAAGAGAAAATATGGATTTGAAATTGTTACTAGGAATAGGGACCAGAGAGCAGTCCATCATCAATGAATAATAAAGCTCCCGATTAAGCCATTCTCAACAGTCAATGTTACAGATAAACCTTATATGTACACCCCTGAAACCGCTGATGGTAATATGTGAGCCATGTCAGTGTATGAAAGCATTAGCAAGTGTAAGTGTGGTTAGAACCAACTTGCAAATCCTTAGCAACATTTATAAAACGCCAATTTGACGCTAAAGGCTACACAAAGCAATCACTTCAAAATGTGCAAAACTTGATGCACATTATTAGGTAATTGGCGGTAAATGTGAAAGCTGCTAGAACTTCGTTATTGTATCTTGTTTTTAAGGGTATACAATAAAGGGGAACACCTGGTGCACTGCGCCCAATAATGGTTACGAACCAAGGAGAAAGAGATGAAGGAGGAACCACAGGATGCTACAGGCTGCAGGCAGACAGGACACAGAGACGTGCGGAAGTCGCTAGCAGAAGACTCGTTCCACTGCTGGAGTTGCTCAGGGAAGTCGACCATGTCATCCAAGCAGCCCTCTAGGGTACTCCTTCCTTTGAGCAAGCGGATGCGCCATTTGTTTGGCACCACCTCACACCACGAAGCACGATGAGAAGGAAACGTAATGAAAGGGAAATGATGCAAATCAGAATGTGGCAGATGAGAAACCACCTATCGACCATGGACAACCAGGAATGATCCAAAGTCAGTTTGGACGGTCGACGGGAATCAAATCTGGGACTTCCAGATTGCGAGTCTATCGCTCATTTAATACAAATATATAGCCACAATCACTAGGTGACTTTATTATAAAATATTGCAGTTGCATAATATTGTCGGGGTAACGGGCATTAAAGTTTCGGCGCAAATAGAAAACAGACGGATAGGTTTCACGTAGATAACGAGCTTGCATAAACAGATAAACATAGCGCCTGAGATAGGGTTTCACACTTCTGAAAGGTGATAGAATATTCGGATTACGTCATCAGATGTCTTGTTTATTCCAGAAACATCTAGTGACTATACAGAACAGTCTCGAATTATGAATGAGGTATTTAAGGAAGTGATTAGTTAGTTGTGAAACTGTGTTGTGAAATGAGAGACAGCCAGCTGTGTTGTAATGAGACCTAAGGATGTACTCTGCTGTCACTGTTTGTTATTGTCATCGACCTTGGTAGACTGATGGTGACGTAACGTAATGCTGATGTAATCTATAAGAGTATTTCTACGAAAATAAAGGAAATTTTTGATTTCTGCAACTCGGCCTTTTAATTCAACGAACCCACGCAGTCACAATATTTTAGAGTGAGTGAGTGATGTTTCAGGGTCCGTCGACAGCGAGGTCATTTGGGTCTAATATTTTAGAAAATGCAGTGAAATATGCCGAGGTCAATATATTTTTTAATTTAGACAGCCGATGGAGAGCAAATACATGAAAATATAGTTAGATCTATATAAACTTTAACAATTTAAATAGGCCATAACTTTTGAACCAATAATGGGATACACGTGCAAATTTGGAAGAATATAATACACAATTGGGAGATTACATTACACTATTTACATCTCAGAGAAAATGTTGGAAGTGTCCTCCACCAGCATCTATACATGTTTGCACTCGTCTCACCAAATTCTCTGAAGGTTATTTCCAGCAAGATGGAGCAACGTGTCATACTTTTATGACACCATGGAACTTGTAACCAGTTTCTTTGACCAGTTTCTATGATCAAATAATCTAAAAAGGTCTGTGACACCCAGATCCCCTGACCTAACCTTACCAGATTTTTTTCTTGTGGGGGTATCTAAAAAATAGTATACAAGAACAGGCCACGGACAGTTGATGTTCTCAAGGAATCCATTCGAACCGAAATAAGCAACATTGGCGAGGATACTCTCCGTAAAACTTCAGAGAATATGGTGAGACGAGTGGAAACATGTATAATAGCTCTTATTAACGAATAAAGTGTGAGTAGGACAAATGTCTGCACTGTTTCTTATGATAGCTTTGTGACATTCAACAGCTTTTGAAAAGGAGATTGTTGAAAAAGTCCTTAGCGAAGTGTATTCATATTATGTCAGTTATTTTTTAGAAAGCTTCAATATTCTTACATTACTTTCTATTGCACTTAGAAATTAAATAATGTGCTTGTTTGCCATATAAATATAAAACTTATAATGAAGTACTACATTCTGAAAAGTATGCACTTGAAATATGAAAAATTGTAGTTGCCCATGATTCAGAAATACAAAGTCTTCTTAATAGCATAGCTCTTTTTTAATATTTTGTTCTCAGTATTTACTAAGAATAAAAATTATTAACGTTCATGTTTATAATATACTGCTCCTTTATCTAAAAGTATTGACCGATAGTACTTTAATGCTATTCTCGAGGATAATGCGGGTTTTATTAAACTTTATTGCCATTAATCATTTTAAATACTCAATGAATATGAAATATTTCAGTGTATAGCTGGCATTGATAAGAGCGAAGCACTTCTGTGTTCAATAGTTTATGAGTCATCAGTGAAGTTGTTTTTGGAAATGGGCAGGTGTCCTAAAGAGCTTAGCTATACATTATTTTAGTGTGCTTACTCATATATAATGTTACTACATAGCCTGTTAAATTAATTGTCAATCAATACTAGATAAGACGCTGTTATAGAGAAGCCACAAATGTAAAATATTTCTCCTTGCTGAATTCCGCGGTCCCTAATGTGTTGCATACGTCCAAATAAAGTAATCAGGCTTACCAACATCAGCACCTAGGGAAGTAGCTTTAGTAGAATTAGGAACGACAAGAAGAAATGGAATAATAATGCACAGAATAATAACATTTTGATATGGGTTTGGCCAAAGAAGAAAGGAAAAATTATGAAATTATGCATGAGACAGCAAAAAAGATTAGTGAACTCAAACAGTTGGTGGGCAGAGATAGGAGCAATTATGGAAAAAATAGGAATGGGAGATATATGGAGATTAAAGGAAATGAATACAAGCGATGTGGGTAAATTAGTAAGATGCAGAATAGAATATATAGAAAGACAGGAGATATGGGGAAGTCTAGAAAATATGAAATCATTACAATTTTACAAGCAAAGAAAAAGGAACTGGGGACGAGAAGCATACGGAGATTACTGCAATAGGCAAGGGAGACAAGGGTTATCGTGGATGAGAACAGAAACAATATTTCTAAGAGGGATGAGAGGTACGGAAAAGGGAGTTTGTGAATTGTGTGGGGGAAAAGAAAGCATATAACACTGTGTACCAGAATGCGAGGAGGTTGCAATGTGGAGAAAAATGGTTTGGGAGGAAAAATGGGAGAAAGTAGAGAAGAAAATAGTAGCTATAAGAAATTTAACGGAAAGGGAGGAAAAGAAGGGAAGAAGTATTAGAGTTCTTACAGAAAGTAAAGGAAAAATTAACCAGAAATGTAAAGAATATAAGAAAGGAAGATGAGGGGGAAGAATGGGACTAATTAAGTAACAAGGAGGCATGGAGGTTGAGAGCTACCTGGCAGAGCAGAAGACCAGGGCGTCATGTAAGCCAAGGTAGCAACAAGGTAAGGACAAATAAATGTAGCCAAAAGTTGTACATTGTTAAATTTTGGAATATGCACAATAAAAATCAAATCTAATATTTCCCCGTGCCATGGCGTAGTGGGCTGAGACATTGTGCCTTTGCTCCTTCCGACGGAAGGAGGCCCGGGTTCATTTCCACCAATAGGGTGCGGATTTTAAGTCCCGCGTATAGGAGTGTCCACTCAGCATCGTGAGGAAATCGAGGAGCTTACGATAGGTAAGCAACACTGGTCAAGAAAACCAGCATTCCGGCTGGGGGATGCCGAGATGCTGACCACATTTCCTCCCCGTATCGGTTGGATGATCACCCACCTCCACCTTGTGTATGTGGGCGTGAGGCCGGCAGTCGGGTTGTTATGTCCCGGCCCTATATGGGCTGTCACACCATGGTTAATATTTCCCCATTTGCTGATAAAAGGCCAGCATGTTTAAGATCTTCTCGGGAAACAAGCCAGGTGAAAAGACGATTAGAAATCAGGATATTTTTAAGAAATGTTATAACCACAATATATATATATATGTATAACACAAATATAAACAAAGACAAAACACTACGAATTCTCGCATCACTGAACAAAAGACTGTTTTCAGTAAATTAAATGCCAGGTCAGGAGATGGCGTGAAGAAACGTAACTACTTAACTTGATGATCAAGCCGTATAGACCTGCCAACAGATTTTCAATGTTAAGGCCAGTTTCCAAGAGGAGCTGACCTGAAATCCAGCATCACGATTAAGCGTGCTCTTCTCGGAGGATATGGTCAACACCTTCTTAACTCTCCGCTCCCAGTAACTGGAGCGATTTCTAATTTCGATTTGTAATGGTATTTTCACCTGGCTTGTTGTCTGAGAAGTTCTTGAACATAATCGGCGCCAGAAAAGCTTCAGATGTTGTTTTAAAAGGCCAGCATTTAACAAATTGAAGATAAACCTAAAATATCAATAACTTTGTTCCATTTAAATAAATTTGTCCCCATAGTACAGAAAGGCTTTGTTTTGATTATTTCTGTTCATCTCAGAATAAGGGTTTGCATTGAATTCCACTACACTAGCGGTTGATGACAGTTTTCCTTTGACCAAATCAGGTCATGGGTGAGCCAGATCTGCTGATTTATTAACGCCTTCTGTCATACTCTCTAATATACTGATTATGCACGAACGTTTCGTTGTTCATTTGTTTCGATATAGAGGTTAGATAGTTGAAAATGTTTACTGGAAGTAGTTGGAGTAATCTATGAAACAGCAGCAGTATTTATTCAAGCATTTTGGCTTTCTTTTCCATCCCACAGAGTGAAGCAGAGGGTTCAACTCAAAACTGAAATTTTACACAGAATCTTTATTCTCGCTCATGAACTATTATCGTATTTAAGGTATCTCAAAACTGCTATAAATTGATACAACGCTGTATTATAGTGAGTCTGAGTTCATATTCAGCGAGAGTAAACGCAACATAACAAAGATGGTCGCGTAAGACGATGATGCTGTTTGTATGTGTGTGATCCTCTCATCGAGACGAAACTTGAAGATCTCACCTGCATCCGTTTTTATTCCCAGAAAAAGAGAGCTTATGAGATTTCACCTTCAGGGTGTACGTGGGTGCCTGAAGAAGGACACAGAATTTTATTAATAAAGTTTTAATACTTAAAACTCTCTTGAAATTGTTTGAGATATGCTGATCACACTCTTACTGTTAGTTTGTTCACTGTAAAGGAAATACTTTGAAACCGAAATTAAGGGATGCAATGTATAAAGAATCGTAATGCATATTAAGGGAACATGGTATATCTGTTAAAACGCGTGCAGGTACAGTTGGGGTAAGATGGGACAAAGCGGGATCTTAGTTGGGATTCTAAGTGGATAACACTTGACTCCGTTTGAAAAGGCATTGTTCGGACCCTTAAGAACGGCATGACTGAGACTAATAATCACAATGGACAAAATAGTCACAAAAGGAACTTTGGTGTGAATAAAGACATGCTTCGAGAGGTGGAAGATACACGCAGTGCCCCAGTGAGGAGCACAGCTGGGCTGGCGGTCCAGTAAGAAGCAGAACTGGTTCGGTCTTCGGCGAAGGCAGACCAGAATCGAAGAGAAAAGGTTCCTACGTAAATAACGAATTAATCGTGTAATATGCATTTTATATACTGCAGCTCTGAACAGTGATATATTGGTAACCCTTGGTCGGCAACTTCGAGTTTGATGTGATGATAAAAAGAAGCAGGCATTAAACCAGTTTGAAACTTGCATTCCAGTGTAATTAGAACCATCCTTACTCCCATACATATCCACGCATACCCTTTAACGGAACTCTTTGCTATACCCTGAGGATAGGTCACGCTGCTTCAAAATTTACAACGTAAGAATAAGCTGCATCAAACTAGCGACCAATGAGTGCAGTAGCCTTTTCCAGTGTATAAGTAACCCTTGGTCGAGAAAAGATCTTGCATCAAAGTATTTCTACTGAACTTTGCACCAGCTTCCACAAATTCCATATCTATCGGTAGACTTACGACAAGCGACGCCACGCTGGTCTGCTCTCCATGCCCACCAGACGCGGAGTAATAGAGTGTGACACGGCTGACGCTACTTTTATAATATGTCCGTTGGTCTACCACTGGTTTTAAAACAACCCTTATTATTGTACTATCTTTTAATCCTTCTTTTATACTTCAACTGTCGCTGACCATTTATATTATTCTTGGTATTTATCTTTCTTATTTTATAATTAATTAAGGGTATATAAATGTCTATTTCAACATGCATATAAATTTTATCTGACCTATCCAACGTAGTGTCCGACTGAGGAAATCAAATGAAATTCTCTGACTGCTGACATCAAATGAATTTCCGTATCAACGATTTTGTTTTGAGTTGTTTTTTACTTTGTTGTGCAATAGATAAGTTTCTTAATTGCGAAGATCATTTTGATAGTGTATTTCAGTAGACTTTTTTTTCTAACAACCGTAGTAGCTGTTTTACATTCTTAACTTATAAACATCGTATCCCTTTCTTTCTTTTATAAGCGCATTGTTGGCTTTAGACCCATATGAAACGGGCAATCGATTTCATTATCTGCTTTAAAGTGATTTTTTCTTCTTCGGATGGCTTTAGTTGTAGTGGAGGAATCGAGAGGATGCCCTGTTGTTGATTCTTGCTCCTTTCAGTGACGAACCTAGAAAATTTAGGAGATACTTCTGTGTGTTGAGTGGATGTTTTCCAGGTGTTCCATATTTTATGTCACAGCGGAGTTCGAAATATCTTAATATTTGTGTTCTCTAAGAAAAGCATGAAATGACCATTTATACGTACAATGCCTGATTCTCATAACAATGTGAATAGATTTAAGCTTTTAGTATACTTTCTGGATGAGAAGCTGAGAGTTGTAAGGCACTATGTCCAAAGAAGCAATTTCATAAAAAATAATAAACGTTGATGCAAACTGCTTAACAGTAGTAAGATATTTCAATGGCACAGGGACATTACTTTTAATACCTGCCATCAGAACCCAGGTGACTGTTTTACCTGTAGTTTCTTTAAGAAACCCAAGCTCTTCCTTAAATTTCAGCCGATAAATGTTCTTCTCTCCTATCAAACAGCTTCTTCTCCTTGCTTTTGGATTTAAGTCCAATTTAAGACATGAAAATGGATGTTGAGAATTAAAAATTGAATGTTATCACTTAATAAAAATATATACAGTTGTAAAAAAAGCACCTTTATCATTGAGCGTTACTTCAATGTAAATTGTATAATAAATCTTCACTTACAAGTTTTGTGTTATGGCAAACTCCAAAACGTGAATGTTTTAGAATATTTCAAATACATTAGTTTCAAATATTTTTCTGTTTTTATTTGTAGTGGAGGAGGAGATTTAAGATACCGTTTCTTCATCCTTTCTTTGGTATAAAATTGCTTTTAATGTTCATATAAAGAGATAGATTCACACACCTCTGGCTACCGAGTTTTAAAACAGCTATTTCTTCTTCTTTGTTAAGCAATTTTATCACAACGTATATACAACGGGCGGGTGTATATAACTACTGCAAGTTTTACTTGCTTCCACTGAAGACTGGCAGCAGTTTAAGAAAGGGTTAATGTTAAAAACAGCATAAAAATACCAAAGTTTGTACCGCACATTTCGGGCTATGAGAGTTAGTGCAGCTTAGACCGGTACTCGTGTGAAGATAGTTCAATGTTGATAAGATGGAAGTACATGTCCAATAGGTATACGATGAAAATATCGAAACTCAAGGTACTCTAGGGCTGATACTTTAACTACTTTACCCAAAAATGGCGTTCTATGTAGTATAAAATAAAAAATCAGATATATGGCTTGTTATTACAATTTTAGTAATGTTTATAAGTTTCTGAAAAATTTTGTTACATACAAAATTTTAATAGTATAGGGTCTAAGATATTATTTAAAATAATTTACAGATACATTTTGTTGGAGCAACTGCATATTTACAATAACAACTGTAACAGTAGTTTCGAGTTATATTTAGAAAAGTTACGAAAAGTTTATAAATTTATAAAAAAATGATTATGTAAATCTATTTAGTAATTTAAATAAGTATAAATATATGTGATTTTGTGATTGCCCATAGTAATAATTGTATGACGTAATGTTGTGACGTGGAATTAAATCGGCCAATCACAAAATTAAGATAGGAGTAAGGATAGTTACGAAAAATCAATAATCTTGGTAGAGATGTTTTTGTAATTGTGAGTGTGATGAATAGTGGTGCAGGATCAAGAACATTTATGTAATAGTTGGAGCTGTTTAAATATAACAAAGTAAGAATGTATCGATTTGTTGGAAGTAGCCTGCAAGTGACTGGGAAAAGAAGTTCAAGTAAAATGTAATCCAAATAATACAATTAAATTGTTACAATATTTGACTTCTCCGAAACTTTATTCCGAACCACGCCTGAAAAATAGATGTCACATGACTCTTGTTTAATCAAACACAATCATCAAGAAACAACTCAAAATACAACGAATTAACCCTGTTATATCTGGCTTCTCGACGTGGGTCTTCGAAAAGTCAACGTGCATCCAATCTCAAACATAGAAATCCCGCACCAAATTGCGCCCGAACATGTGGCTGATTAAGATGGAGAGAAATTAATTACGAATAGAATTTCCAGTCCCACAACATAAGTACAAAGAATAAGTACTTACAAGTTTGTAAAGTGTCAAACATTTTACCAAGGTTCTAGTTATTATCCCAGTAGAAAAAGGACTAAGGAAATGCCAGCAGGAATGGACAAGTACAACCAAAGGGGCTGTCTGCAAGACCTTCTTCTCATCGGCTCATCAGAGAATGAAACAAAAGAGCAATATGACGGCTTCCTTGGCAGCCATGGTTACTGGGCATGGCATATTAAAATCCTATCTCCATAGATTCAAGATTATAAAAGATGCTACATGTCCCTGTCTTCAAGAGGCCCAAACTGCTGAACATCTAATCTACAGATATAGGAAACTGCAACACCAGAGGGACATCCTAAGACAACAACTAGCAGTGAAACGTGAAAAGTGGCCGTTGAACCAGATAAACTCATTGCAAAATATCGTAAACAATTTAAAAATGTATAGAAGCAATAGACTTCAAAACATTTTAAAGAGAAGAGAGTAATCCTTGTTTCACGTAAACTTGTCCCGTATCTCTTAATGGTCACGTGACCTTATCACATCTCATTGGCTGCTGTTGTGGTGCAGACTGTTGTGCGGTAAAAATTAGTTCGTTATTTAACATGGTGATATATCTTTATATGTTGGAAGAGAATTTTCAAATTTATATTTTCGTAACTGTTTCAGTGAAATATATTGCGTAACAGAGTTGATTTATCTGAAATGCATGTTAATTCTTAAACGAAGTAAAGAGGAGGTTCCTTTGTTCTCAAGCACATGACACGATAGCACGTGCTTCAGCGGTAGTGATGACATATTTGTTTATATGACTTTTATCACTGACCTTGTTTTGAACTGGATTAGTCATATATCGTCATTCGATGGTGTTGCTATGCCGAATGCGAGAGCTAAATTATTTTATTGACCGTTTATTACGCGTGTAATTATTATATGTATAATGGCAGAGTCTAGCGCCAGTTTTCCTCTGTAGCATCGCAAGGGTAAACCTTTACAAAGCGGCGAAAAAGAGTGAGTGCAAGTGTTTAATGCACTCACAGAGAAGAATCCGTCTTTGTCAGCGAGAGAAGTCGAACAGCTGTGCTCTGAACTTACAGGTGTTTTAGATGCGTAGGAACATTGCGACATGAAATTGAGACAACAGGAAAACTTACCACTCCAGGGGCGATATTTCTGTGTGGCGAAGACGTTATTTAAGGACAATCAAATTGTCCAAATCGCAAAATATACTACCTTGATGAGACTTGGGTGAATGAAGGACGCACGACAAGTATGGCGTGACACAACTTTTAAGACTGAAAGACAAGCATTTTTGCAAGGTATGTGTGCTGGCTTAAAAAAATCCCAGTGGAAAAGGCCGATTGCCTTTCATTATAAACTTGTTCCAGTTTTATTGCTCATTCATTCAGTTTCAACATGCTCAGTTTCATTATAAACTTCATTATTTTTGCATTCCTTCATATTCATATTTCTATCTTCCTGGCAATTATTATGACGTTTACTGCAGGTTTCAATGTGACGGGAAGGCACTGCCTATGGCCTATTCCGCGAGAGCATTAGCCAATTAGGATGAGGGGGAAATTAGTTGCACGCGGAGTGATACATGTCAGCGGGCAAGGTTATATGAAACAGCGATTAGTATAAACAATGCACATAAACTACAGTAGATAAGAAAGTATGAACGAGTAAAATGTAAATATTGTAAACATTCATAGTTATAAGAATAGTAATAAGTTAATGCTAGGTACATAATAGGTAGTAATTCAGAAGATAAACAATTGCATATGGAGCAACTGTTAGCATATGGAGCTTAGTATTAAGAATGGGATCTCGATAGGCATATAGCCTATGTATGGAAGAAGCAGTAATCTCCGAAACATGTACAAATATTGTAAATAATTAACTTTTATTATAATTAGAATAGGCTAGTGCACTGAAAAGCAGTAATACAGTTAAGTGTTATTATTGCAACTGCGAAGACTGTGATGTAAAAGTATAGCAAGAAAATTATAAATAATCAAAAAAGCAATGTAAGTATAGTATGTAGTATTGCAGTATTGTAAGCAATGGAACATGCTGTTGATACTGTGACTTTGTGGGTTTGTAGAATTAGAAGTCCAAGTTACAGAAATTCAAAATTCTCTTTATTTCCGTCAACCCTTACAGTAGCAGAATTACGTAATATACACCAATACAATCTGAAAGGTCGTTTACGTCAAACAAACAGTTCACTTTCAAACACAGCTGTAGGAGTCCCGATTACCACTCTCTCATTACAACTCTCACCCTTACTGGCGATCGCGGCTCCCTTTTATAGCTCACTCGTATTTCTAGACTTTGTAGAATATTCTCTAGTCACTGTTCCAGAAATTACCAGACGAAACACGAAACTTTCAGTTATCTGACTTTATCTGTTTCGGCAAGCCTTTTATCTCCGCGCTGCACTCTCTGTCCCTTAACTTCGCGCCGCACTATCTGTCCTTTTGTGCGCCCGGCCGCAACAATGCTCGCGAAAACATAAATAAATAAATAAATAAATAAATAAATAAATAAATAAATAAATAAATAAATAAATAAATAAATAAATAAATAAATAAATAAATAAATAAATAAATAAATAAATAAATAAATAAATAAATAAATAAATAAATAAATAAATAAATAAATAAATAAATAAATAAATAAATAAATAAATAAATAAATAAATAAATAAATAAATAAATAAATAAATAAATAAATAAATAAATAAATAAATAAATAAATAAATAAATAAATAAATAAATAAATAAATAAATAAATAAATAAATAAATAAATAAATAAATAAATAAATAAATAAATAAATAAATAAATAAATAAATAAATAAATAAATAAATAAATAAATAAATAAATAAATAAATAAATAAATAAATAAATAAATAAATAAATAAATAAATAAATAAATAAATAAATAAATAAATAAATAAATAAATAAATAAATAAATAAATAAATAAATAAATAAATAAATAAATAAATAAATAAATAAATAAATAAATAAATAAATAAATAAATAAATAAATAAATAAATAAATAAATAAATAAATAAATAAATAAATAAATAAATAAATAAATAAATAAATAAATAAATAAATAAATAAATAAATAAATAAATAAATAAATAAATAAATAAATAAATAAATAAATAAATAAATAAATAAATAAATAAATAAATAAATAAATAAATAAATAAATAAATAAATAAATAAATAAATAAATAAATAAATAAATAAATAAATAAATAAATAAATAAATAAATAAATAAATAAATAAATAAATAAATAAATAAATAAATAAATAAATAAATAAATAAATAAATAAATAAATAAATAAATAAATAAATAAATAAATAAATAAATAAATAAATAAATAAATAAATAAATAAATAAATAAATAAATAAATAAATAAAGGCAGTTTTGTTACCAATTTTCAACAAACGTCATCTGACACATGCATTTGATAGAAAGGAAACGAGAAAGATGAAGAGAAAACAACAGAGGGGGAAAGCATGAGAGAATGGAAGTGAAAATGGGAAATAGAAATGGATGGAAGAGAAAGGTAAAACGCAGGGGGAGATAGGGAAAAGTCAGGAAGGGAGAGACATAAGCCAAGTCCTTTCAATTAACGGAATTACTCGGGCAGAGCTGTGGATTTATGTATTGTTGGTCAGAGCAAAGTACATTGTAGTAGTTTCCAATATTAATTATTGCCAACATTTTAATACTTAAAAAAATCGTATATAGTACTTGGTTAAGACAGTTTACCGAGCGGGATGCTGAGGTGGTATCGTCTGAGGTCCGCATTTGAGAGACCAACCTACCTGAACTGTTTTTAGGGGGTTTTCCAGGATCGCTAGGCGAATGCTGGATAGGTTACTGTCCTCCACAGGAGAGATAGTCTCCGACGGCTGAGACGTAGGGGGCTTGGCGAAGGTTCCCACATCCTCCCTGGACAGGTTTATGACACCCCATGTCAGTACAGTTACAGACCATTCAAAAATATTCTGACGGCTTCTAATTTTGTGAATGAATCTTCTCGGTTTTAGTATACAGAGTGAATAGGGCGCATGTTTTTTTTAAGGGTCTGCTCCTTGTGTAGCATTCGCTGTCCTTGTTCCACTGTGTAAGGCAGCGCATACCTTCCAGAGACGTTCTTTGTGTTGCCGGACTGTAATTACATCCCCTGAATTTCCTGCCCCTCCATTTCATCTCCATTATCATTTCACATCATCTCTCATCTGGTGGTCTCTTTCAGGGTAGAAGTGTCGGCGGGTGCCTCGGCGCTGCATGGCAGGATGACATGCTCCTGATAAACACTTCCTCTTAAGGTAGGAAGGTTTCCGGTCCCCATGTCGACCTGGTGAGCCGTTTTTGGACCACGGTGGGTGGGATAACGGTTGTATTGCCCTACCGTGGGAGTTTCCAACTGGTACATACTGACCCTGCCCTCTGCATTGTCGTGACCTTCTTCCCGGGGATGCCCCACTTGGAGTTTAGGTAGAATAAACCATATGTTTTTTTAAGCCGAATCCGCTCTGTAGTAATCCTAATTACAAAGAGCGATTTATTATTGTGTTACGCGTTGGAGTTATAAGATACGTTTCCATAAACAATAAAAATTGTTACACACATTTGAACTCGAATTTTCTTAACGCAGATTAATTCTGCAAAATTTTAAAGCTATACTCACCATGAAAATCCAGTAACTTAAATTGTTTTGCTCCTTTCCTATTAGTCGCCTAAGGACCAAGGATTAAAAATACCTGATAGTGATTTCCAAGCAATTAGTTTTAATAATTACGTGTACTGATATATTTTGAATAAGAAGGAAGTCTATGTGGCAACAAGGGTGTGCCTGTATTGAGATAAACTTTTGTGCACTGTCAACTTATGAAAAACAGTAATTCATGCTAGTGGCATACGTCTGCCACATTTAAATAGTTCATTTCTATATCGATTGACATTTTGGGTTTTACTCAGCCCTGGCTGCATGGGGTACGGGGCCCCCTACGGCGGCCATCTTTAACTCGGGAACTTCCAGTTTTGAACCAAATTAAGCAGCAGAAAATAAAACACGAAGCCCCCCGGTGAGCCTAGCTGTAGGAGCCAATTTCCATCTCCCCCTCGACAGAAAATTCCGTCCCTGGACTCCCCATGGCTTGCTGACCTGGCCAGGGTTAATGGGGAATCTGTACACCACGTTTACCAAAAGGGGAAAAGTTAATTAGTCTAAACTGTAACTATTTAGAGTCGTTACGCAATATTTAAAGGCCACAGTGTTGCCACCACAACATATCGTACAGCGAGAGTTGCCAACGTTCTTACTGAAAAATTGTACTACATTTTCTTGTTTGTTTTTTTAACTAAAGAATCATAATCATATCTTAACGCATTAACACTACATAATAGAGTTATCTTCCCTGCTGTACTTGTCTAACAAGACACAAAATGTAAATGCTACACTCCAATTAATTTATTTATTTATTAATAATTAATTTTCATACCTTTCTACAATTATACATACAAAGTCTTGTTTCATCACTTACTTCCTCCACTGCCCTATAATGTTCCATTGAGTACACTTAGGGTAAATTCATAATGTTGCAAATTTACGGGAAGCTGAGACAACACTGATTTTATTAAAATCATATCCATAATGCATGCTAATCGTTTTAGAAAGTATATTCATAAAAGGAGCAGCCATTTAACGTTTCATTATTTTTTTTTTAATTTGGAAGATTTTAAACGAATACATTGTCTGTATTGAAAATGATTGAATGTGACAATTTTTGACATCTTTGAGTATGCAATTAGTAGTTCACATATGCAATAAACTGAAATATTTTCAGGTAATTTTCGACCGAAAATAACAATACTCGCGTATTACTAACGTATAAGTAAGCCACCCCGAAACCAGGAGTAACACTTTCAAAAATTCTGTTCTATGTGTATCTATGTATATGTGCAATGTTGCATGGGGCAGAGATATGGGGAGTGGATGAAGCATGGGAAGAGGTGGACGTTATTAACAGATCCTTCTGTAAATATATTTTGGGCTTACAGGTAGCTTCACCTAATGGGACAGCACAATTAGAGTTGGGAAGACATTGAACAAGGGTTAAAATTGTCTCGAGGACATTGAAATATCTATACCTACAGAGTTGCCAATTTGGAGGAAAGTAATATTATCAAGGAATGTTTTCTTTTGGAGATGAGAAGCAAATGGGGAGAGTCTTGGACACAGAAAGTTAGGGAACTGATGGAATAGATAGGTATGGGTCATATTTGGAGAAACGAGGAGTATTATTATAGGGGCTTTTGGAAAGAGGTAGAATTAAGGCTGGAAGATTTAGATAGCCAAGTTATACTTACCAGTGTAAGGGAGAAAAGATCATTGAGGACATATAGGGAAATAAAGACAGTGTGGGGGAGGGAGAAGTACATAGATGTGTGTAATAAGTCAGGGCGAGAAGGATTTGCCTGGGCAAGGACAGAAGTTAGACATTTTAAACTATTAGATACGATAAGGATACAGGGAAATGCCAAATGTGTGGAGAAGAGGATACAGATTGGCATGGTATACTTTATTGCAAACATACAAAGATATGGAGAGAACAAATTTGGCAATAAAAGTGGGTTAGTTTTAGGGATGTGGGGAAGGCATTAACAATAAAGAAAATGTTATCGGTAATAGGAGAAAAGAATGTAAGAAATATAGGTGAATATCAGGAGAAAGTTGGAGAGAAATGATTAAGATAGACGAAGAATAACTAGCAATTAAGGTCTGGAAAACTAGAACGAGGAATACAAGGAAGAGGAGGGTCAATATACACGAAAAACCAGGGGTTATGTGTATTGAGACCGAGACTTGAGGCAAGCAGGTAGGAAGGGTGTGTTAGATGTGAATAAGTCATTTTGTTATTGTGTGAAGGAAATGTTACAAATGTCGATGTATCAATGAAATTGTATGTTGAAGAAAGATGAGGTATAAATACAAATACAAAAATGTACATGTGCCAGTGAAATTTATGTTTTACTTGTTTGCAAGAACAAATCAACATTTTTATAAACATTGCACCTGAGGAAGACAGCTTCGAGAGTTGTTACGTGTTTCAGCCGGAAGCTAGGCCTGCAGTGTGAGTGACGTCAGGCAAGAGCCGTGTACTGTCCACCAACGCAGAGTAAGTCTCTGAAAGGAATGTGCCTCTAGTGCCACCCTTACACAGTGGGACAAGGACAGCGAATGTGAGAACGCATGCTACACAAGGAGTAGAACCTTTAAAAAAACATGCGCCCTATTCACACTGTACACTAAAACCGAGAAGGTCTGTAACTGAACTGACATGGGGTAACAAATCTATCCGGGGAGGGTGTGGGAACCTTCTCCAACTCCCCTGCGTCTCAGGCTCGGAGACTTCCTTTGCCGTGGTATACTATAGTACCAAGTGACGTATATAAATAGCAGAACCTGAGGGTTCAGTCAGTTGTACCGCACTCGATGACAACAATGTAGCTGCCCGTACTAAATAGAACTGTTATGTTTCCAATGTGACAATTTATTGAAGAACAAATATACACACAAGAAAGAGTTGGCTGATTTTTACAAGAAAGTCCCCAAAAACAGATTTCCGAGGTTGTATTCACTTCCCGCACGGAAACTGTACATGTTTGGCTCGACATATGTGCGAACAATTTGTTTTTCTGTTATGAAATTAGCTAAGTCCAAACCCCGAGGTGCCTTGTTGGATCACAATCTAACTTTTCAGCCTTCAATTACAAGTTTCCCAGACATTACGTCCTGACATTGGTCAACTAATGTCAAAAATGTCCCCGTAATTTTGTTCCAAAAGGGTCTCCTCTAATTTGCAGAGAAAAATACTTTATGTTTTATTTTATTTAGTTTATAACTTGCCTGACCTTCAGATAAACAAGGAGTTGAAGTTTTATATATTTTCTCATAGCACAGAACCAAAATGTAATTGTCTATAAACTGTGACCAATTGTGTAATTAAAGCAGTCAGCATTAATATTACAACACCCAAGATGAAAGTTGTACATGTTATTAATACCCGATACGTTTCCTGTCTTTCCTACGCTGTCAGAACCCCAACACATCAAACTATTTCCTTCCTCTTAGGCAGCAGAAATCAACGCGGTGGCGTCACACGCTAACCTGCATTTCGTTCGGGGGCATATTTGGTGGCTGGAGCTGATAGAGCTGACGTCACACGTGACGTCAGACCTTGTTAGTTCCTAATGGGGCAAACCGCTGTTAAAAGTCCAAATATCTGTGATGCTGTGGAAGTGTTCGGAAAATATTTCACAGCTAAAATGTGTAAGTTATTTGTAAAAGAGTCATTGCAAGTCTAAGGCACTTGTGCTATACTGTTAAACCCTTTAATATTATTACATAGAAAAAGTAGCCTTATTTTTCGATTTTCACAACATCATATGACATGTATGGTGCACATAGAAGAGAAAAGACCAAGTACTTATGGAGGCGTATAGAGTGAGGAAGTGGAAAGAAAGAAGTGGGAGATAGGATGAAAAGCAAGGGGAAAGAGAGGGAGAAGAACGGGCACGTGCGGAGACGCGTGAGAGAGAAAACGAGAGGGACAGAAAAATATGGAAGTTGTGAGAATGCGTAAGAGAGAGCGAGAGAGAATTGTCATGAACAGAAATGAAATGAAATCTGTAGATTAAGTTAATTGACGAGAATTATTAATTTCTTTAGACTGGCCGTACACTATTGGAATGTATATATATTGGAAAAGAGCGACTGGATGAAAATCAATATATCCGTGGTTCAAATCCCGGCCATGGCATTGAATTTTTCATGTTGACTCCATCAATCCAATATCTTAGCCTGTATATGGCTAGTGTGAAGAAATGAATAAGTTCCATCAACTAACTAAAATAATAAGAGTTAAACGATGAAGCCTGGGACTCAAATACTTACAATAGTAAATCGCCACAAACGGTGTACCTCGGATGTGAGAGCCCTTAGTGGTTTAACGGGAAAATATGAGTCAATTGGAAAACTTAATGTCATAACGGTAAATTGGCCATTGGTAGCTGAATGGGTAAGAGCGATTGGATGGAAACCAGTAGATCCGTGGTTCAAATCCCAGCCTTGGCATTAAATTTTTCATGACGGCTCCAGCAATGAAATCTGTAGTGCTCAACGTCCTCTTTTACTGCATGCGCCATCGCAGGGAGTGACACTGACGATACATATAATGAAAATGGAGCACCGGTGGAATGAGATGGCGGAGGAAACCGGATATTCCTGAGAAAATACGCCCCAGTGCCGTGTCCCTTGCGGTCGTCTGGGATCACAAACTATTACTTGATATAAAAACTACAATTCTCATATTTTTTAGGGAACGGATGAATGAAGGAACCGCAGGAGAAGTATGGCCGGCAAGAACGGACGATGTAAGTGGCAGAGAAGCGCCGAGTTCTCTAAAGGTTACTGGCTTGACCAGTAACGCTCGTTGGCGAGCCGACCGAATCACCAAAGAATGGATAAGAAGGTTCCTCCAGCGGGAACCAGGGAAAATCCCCGAAACTAATAAGTCGAAATTCGACCGCAGGAATCCATCCGAACTCCCGAATCAGACTGTCACCCGCTACCACCTGAGCGATTTCTAAGTTAGTTGTAGTCTGCCTCAAAATAGAACAATCCCTGTTATAAATAGATGGGAGAAGACAAAGAGACGGAAATTCTTAGACTTCTGGTTGGTGGGGAGAAATTCAAATGTGTTTTATGTAGGTGTTTCCCTCCTCCATCTGTCTTTTCCCCTTCCATATGTTTGCAACAGAAATGTTACAGCTTGAGACAGATTAATGGACAAATGTAATGTTTTCATTTAGGTTACGCAAAGTTCTAGCTTCAATAAGTTAGTTTACAATTCTGAGTTAACTGCTCAATTAAAATATGTAGTTTTCATTTTGTGTTAAAATGTGTCTTCTCATCCAGCGGATTGGTAGCCAGGAAACGTTGCATTTTACTAACGGTGCGAAATGCAGATGCTGCTATCGTCTTCAACAGCCGTTAAATATGCCGTGCTCTTGTAGCGCAATGGTTAGCGTGCTGCCACGCATGGTAAAGTCAGAAGTTCAAATCGTGTCTACGAATAAATTAGGTTCTAATTCATTTTTGTTTCTGTTTCGAGAACGTTCTAGAAAATCACGTGTTCTTTCGAAATGCACTAAAAAGTGGATCTGTCTATTTATGACGTTTCGGGCGTTTGTGCTCACTGTGGCATAATGTTTTCAGATAGAGAGTGTCTGAGACACGTCGTCATACAGCAAAAGAGGTTTCGGCAGAGAACCTACGAGGGGGGACCCAAAAGAAAACGGATTGTTCTCATAAAAACTTTATGAACCTTTTTACAAAATTACTTCAGTCACCTTCAAAATACTCTCCATTACGTGCGATGCTCTTGTCAGGTCTCTTTTCCCCCTGTTGGAATCATGTTTGGAACTCTTCAAGTTTGATATTATCCAGTGCCCTTTGCAGAGCTGTTTTTACCGCCTCCACATCGTCATAACGCTCCCATTTTAGCATTTTTTTCATTCGTGGAAATAGGAAAAAGTCGCACGGGGCTAGGTCCAGCGATTACGGCGCGTGGGGAACAACAGACGAGCTCTGAGATGCCAAAATAGTGGGTCACTTGTAAGGCCGTGTGTGCTGGAGCGTAGTCATGGTGCAGAAACCAGTCTCCTGATTGCCATAGATCTGGTCGTTTCCTCCTCACATCCTCTCGCAGACGCCTTAAAACAGCCAAGTAAAAGTGCTGGTTAACAGTCTGGCCAGTGAATACGTATTCCTGAACATCAAAAAGGACAATGATCATCGTCTTCACATTTGACCTTACTTGCCTTGCTTGTTTTGATCTGGGAGAGTTGGGAGTCCTCCATTGGCTTGACGCTTGCCTGGTTTCTGCGCCATACCCGTAACATCAACCCTCATCCCCTGTAATGAGTTTGTTCAAGAAGTTTGGATCACATGCAATCTCTGTTTTCAAGTCCTGACACACATCCATGCGGATGGTTTTGTGCTCCTGTGTGAGAAGGCTCGGATCAAATTTAGGAGCAGCACGTCGCATGTGAAAATCCTGCCTCAAAATCCGCTGGCACGAGCTCCAACTGATTCCTGTCGCTGCTGAAATTTGGTCGATCGTTTGGTGACGATCCTCGTTAATCTTCCGGAGGACCTTTTCAATGTTCTCCTCATTTCGCCCTTTGTTTTTTTTTTTTTTTTCATGTTGAAGGGCGTCCAGAACGAGCTTGGTCTTCAACACACATCTCACCACGTTTAAAGCACCCAAACCAGGCGGAAAACTGTGTGCGGCTCCTAGCATCCTCCTGGAAAGCTTCCTGAAGGATTTGGTGTGTCTCCATTGCAGTTTTTTAACCAGGAAAAAAATTTCACACCCACTCTTTTTTCTTTTAAAGTTACCATATTCGCAGAGGTAACCCGCCAAAAGTCAGAGGAACACAATACCACACTTGCACGTTCAGCTCTACACTGACGCCGCCTGCACTATTTGATGAAGGTCTCTATTAACACCATCTAGCGTGAGAACCCTGCACTACCTCTATGAGTGGCAGCGCCCTCGGAGTCCAGTTTCTTTTGGGTTTCCCCTCGTATTCCACAGATCACACCTTTGTACGAATTATGAACCTCTCGAAGAAACAAAAGTAATGTGATGGGCCTTTTCCTTCAGAATATATGAAAAACTGCTAATCTGCTGGTTATCCACTTAAGTAGATCTTACCGACGCTATTTCACCTGCGATATGTGGTCTTCTGTGCGGTCAGGTTAATGACAGCTCTACCTCCCTAGGCGTTTAGATCAACAATGGTCTCGTTTCGTCAACAATTCCAGCTTTCAATGTAGCTCATAGGGCTATTACATTTGTATTTTCATTTTGTTTAGTTAGAAAGTTTGCGCAGGGTAACATATGCACATAATATATACAAATATAAAAATTTGTAACTTAAAACTTCACTTATCTTACAATTAGAGGGCGGATTTTGCCCTATTTGCCTATTTTATTTCTTTGTTCAGAAGCGTAGGCTTTTAGGCTATAAGCACGTTTCCTACAATTATTAGCCTAATTTCTTAGTTTTATAGTGCCTATAAATGCCTATTTCATACGTTTGTGCCTATTCTGCTTATTAGTGACTAAAAATGCCGCCTTATTAGTAAATTTCTTCTGCTTGTAATTTGTGACAACTGGTTTTGCATTTCTTAGTTTCAACTTGAAGTTTTCGGGGAAGAGAAATTTCTTACTGCTGCACATTGGATATACAAAAAGGGGTTTATTATGGAGATACATCTGTGCAAAGTGGCACAAAACTTGCAACAACTTGATATTATTCGATCCTTGATCGATCACAAAAATAAATGGTATAAATTTGAAACAAATCCAACAAAAGCTTCAGGTATTTCAATTCTCACACTTAAGCCCCCCCCCCCAACCTATTGTTTTCTTTTTGACATAGTTAATTACTCCACACCTTTCTGCACATTATAGTTCTTACTTAGTAAAGTGTATTTATATGTATTTTAATTATACGACAATATCTGTTATTTTAACTTGGTGTGGAGCCATTTATGAAATTTAGAATAAATGTAGAACTATTTCGTCTAGGGAACCGCAAAATAGTATGTGTTTAGCGAATTTGTTGCAGCACATGTTGCGGTGATTGTCATTTCGATATAGTTCATTTATAGTGCATTCTACACATCCTCAGCCGGAATCATCAAAGCTATCGTCATCATTACGAATGCTAGATGTTGATATGTTCTTGTTAGTACTACCAAAATCTGAAAATAAAACAAATTTAAAAACAGAAGCGACTGCCTGTATTTCAAAATTCATTGCGCGATGACTGTTTTTTAAAAGAAATATATTTTCCCAAAAAATTAAATCCATCGGACCATTTAATTTTGTTAATGATTTAACTTCTGGATCGATTTATGGTTAAATGACGAAAAATGATCTGCTACGGTCGATTTATCAGTTTGTTTATACTTAATATTACGAAAATGTTCTTTCGTTCTGGTTTCTAAATTACGTTTCATCTTTTCAATATAAACTTTATCACAATCGAAACAATTAAACTGATAAATACCAGATTTTTTATTATTAGGAATTTTATCTTTTTTTTTAGAGAAATGAAATACATTTTTAGTACTATATTTATTTTGAGGAACTAAAGTTATACAAAACTCTTTAAAACATTTTTGAAAATGTTTATCAACCCAAGTGTGGTGAGTAAATCTTTTAAAACTATAATCGTCTTTTATTTTTTAAGGGTAGAAATATCATTAACAGTTTTATTTGAATTTTTCAATTCTTTTATTTATAAAGTCTTTATTAAAACCGTTAATTAAAGCAGTATTAATAATATGTTTATATTGTTTATTAAATCCATGTTTATTCAGGGGTATATTTATTAATGTATAAATCAAACGATTGAAGACAGCAAATTTATATTCACATAAGTCAAATTATAGTTGAGATAACTACAGTTCACTATACAAAGAAACTGATGTCTGGATAAATCTGTGCACATTAATTTGGAAAGAATCTTTCATTCAGTTAGCTAATATCTTTTCGTAGCAAGTAACATCTTGAACTTTCAAAACGCCAAATGGCTCCAAATTTCAGATGGTTAGAGCGACTGGACGGAAACCAGGAGATCCGTGGTTTAAATCCCGGCCATGGCATTGAATTTTTCATGTTGACTATCTATAAAAAACCTTAGCCTATATGCGGCTAGTGTGAAGAAATGCTTAATTTCCATCAATTAACTAAAATAATAAGTGTTAAATGATGAAGCCTGGGACTCAAGTACTTACGATAGTAGGTCGCCGCAAACGGTGTATCTCGAATGCGAGAGCCCCTGGTGGTTTACCGGGGAAATATACGAGTCAAATGGAGAATTTAATGTCATGACGGCGAGTTGGCCATGGTAGCTCAGTGGGTTAGAGCGGCTGGATGGAAATCAGTAGATCCGTGGTTCAAAATCCGGCCATGGCATTGAAGTTTTCGTGTTGACTATTACAATATAATTAAATTAATAACTGGAATACCAGTTATGTGTTACTGGAAAACAGTAATATTATATTTTTGTTTAAAATATTTTAAGTATGTTTGAAATTTTTGTAAAAATATTTTAAATTAAATTTGTAGAATTTTGAAAGGGGTGGATTAGAAAAAATTAAATTTTAATTATATTTTTGAAATTTAATTTATTTTTATATATATTTATTTCTAGATTTGTGGTGTGGATCTTTATGTTTGATGAGAGTATATTTTAAAATTATTATTATTATTATTATTATTATTATTATTATTATTATTATTATTATTATTATTATTATTATTATTATTATTATTATTATTATTATTATTATTATTATTATTATTATTATTATTATTATTATTATTATTATTATTATTATTATTATTATTATTATTATTATTATTATTATTATTATTATTATTATTATTATTATTATTATTATTATTATTATTATTATTATTATTATTATTATTATTATTATTATTATTATTATTATTATTATTATTATTATTATTATTATTATTATTATTATTATTATTATTATTATTATTATTATTATTATTATTATTATTATTATTATTATTATTATTATTATTATTATTATTATTATTATTATTATTATTATTATTATTATTATTATTATTATTATTATTATTATTATTATTATTATTATTATTATTATTATTATTATTATTATTATTATTATTATTATTATTATTATTATTATTATTATTATTATTATTATTATTATTATTATTATTATTATTATTATTATTATTATTATTATTATTATTATTATTATTATTATTATTATTATTATTATTATTATTATTATTTATTTTTAATCTGTAAATTGTGTATGTTTTGTATATGTGTTTTTGATGTTTTATTAAATGAATAAAAGTCTGAATATTTACCCCGGATTAAGAAATTAGGGGCCGGGGTATAGTATGCAGATTTTTATTTTGTTTTATTTTATTTTAATATTTTATTTTATGTTTACTCTATCTATCAAAAACCTTAGCCTATATACGGCTATTTTGAAGGAATGATTAATTTCCATCAATTTACTAAAATAAACAAATCTATTTTATTTTTCCATTCTTCAACACTTTCTTCTTGAACCAGCAGGAGCAGCAGTAGTAGTAGTAGTAGTAATAATAATAATAATAATAATAATAATAATAATAATAATAATAATAATAATAATAATAATAATAATAATAATAATAATAATAATAATAATAATAATAATAATAATAATAATAATAATAATAATAATAATAATAATAATAATAATAATAATAATAATAATAATAATAATAATAATAATAATAATAATAATAATAATAATAATAATAATAATAATAATAATAATAATAATAATAATAATAATAATAATAATAATAATAATAATAATAATAATAATAATAATAATAATAATAATAATAATAATAATAATAATAATAATAATAATAATAATAATAATAATAATAATAATAATAATAATAATAATAATAATAATAATAATAATAATAATAATAATAATAATAATAATAATAATAATAATAATAATAATAATAATAATAATAATAATAATAATAATAATAATAATAATAATAATAATAATAATAATAATAATAATAATAATAATAATAATAATAATAATAATAATAATAATAATAATAATAATAATAATAATAATAATAATAATAATAATAATAGTGGTGGTGGTGGTGGTGGTGGCGGCGGCGGCGGCGGCGGCGGCGGAGGCGTTGATGGTGATAGTAGCATAGTTAATTATATTTTGATTTATACTCAATTAATGACTCTCCCATAGAAATAAGGGACGTTGCTTAGAGAACAATTACAAAAGATGAATTATGTACTGTAATGCTTGAAGAAGTTTTCAAAGGCTGTGTTTGAAACCAGAGAATATAAACAAAGGAAGCTGAGATACACCACCGCTCACCGTTTTACGTTTTTTAAGTATGTCAAATGTTATGGAGTTGTTGTGACAGTAAGCTATGCTCATCTTTCATCTTGAGATACCCTCCATAAAGTTGAGTACGCAGCCGTAGACTGAACCATGCCATTTTGCAAGGGAATGTACCTCCCCACATAAACCACTTGTTGGAAATTATAATTATTAAATACTGCAGGCAAGGCGTAGTATATAACTAGGTAACGTCTAGGTCCCATGTCGTAGAGGTTGACATCACATTAAATCTTCGCTCCTAATGGACCTAAACGACTGGAGAGAAACATGGCCTGTATCCTGCTCATCAATGCATTCCTTCTCCAACATCATCCAGCACGGCAAAGATCGCCTTCTATTATTTGTATATCAGCTAGCTCAAAAGTGATATATTCCATTATCGATCCATTTATCATAAATCACTGAAACCCTGCCGAGATTTCACCACAGCGTGGGAGGCCTCACGTTGTAGCTCTTCCTTTCACTTACTTTGATTAAAGCAGTTTTCATAACATTAACGAAAAAAAAAAACCAGCGAAGTTTATACACCTATAAATGTTTTAAGTTGTATTTAAGAGAATATTACAGAAACGCTAACATTTAAATGTGATGCACAGCCAATAGATTGCTTCGAATGGGCCAAAGCTACAAATTCATTTTGTAGAATTGGATGAGGTGTTCTGCGTTTTATCTTACACTTACCAAATAGTTTTTACTCTCTCAAAAAGTCCGCCTCGGTAGCGTAGATTGTAGCATGTGTGCCTCACTTTCAAGAGGTCTGAGTTCGAATCTCGGTCAGGTTGAGCTACCTCTATAAGCTTTTTCCGGGGGTTAACCTTATCCTTCAAGACGAATGTCAGGTAACTCTAAGCTCTATGAACCCTGGATTCATTTGACCAGCATTTCACCCATTTCGTTCATCGCCCGATATGGCTTAACGTTGGAGGAAATAAAATTACAAAAAAAAAAAAAAAACTCTCAAAAATTAGTTTAAACTTCACCGAGCAAGGTGATGCTGCATTCGGAAGATCGCACGTACAATCCCCGGCGACTGCGTCCTTGTGGTTTCTCTGTCGCTTAAGCGAATGCTGGGTTGTTTACCTTTATACCATGAGATCCGTTCTATCCTTTGTTTTTCAAATAATTTCCTTATCGACTTTCATACTGGTGATATATGGGATTGGGATTTCATTACGGACCCTTTCTTCCTATGCCCCCAAGTGGGGAAACCCCCGGGAGGAAGGAGGTGAAGAAGACAGAGGGTGGCCGACCCAAGGATCCAAGACAGTGCAGAGGGCAGGGTTCCTACAGTTTACTTGGATAGAGACCTCCCCCGACAGGCCAGGACAACGAAGTCGCTCCCCTACAGTGGGACGACAATGAGCCCAGCAGTCGAGCCCTAATGGTCCCAGGCAGGCGATCCGAGCCCAGAAGGTGCCTGGCTGGCGGTCCCGAAATGGTCGCAGCAGAGGAGCGGAGGCTGGCAACCGACCTACCGGAGGAGGAAGTAGTTTTCCTCAGAAAGTATCATCCTGCCATGCACCGCCGAGACACCCGCCGACACTTCTAGCCTGAAAGGAACCACCAGATGAGAGTTGATATGAAATGATAATGGAGATGAAATGGAGGGACAGGAAATTCGGGGGATACAATTTACCTACCCAGTATTCGCCTAGCGACCCGGGAAAATCCCCGGAAAAACCCATGGATCAGGTAGGTCGGCCACGGGAATCGAAACCGGGCGTCCTGAATGTGGGCCACAGACAAAACCACCCGAGCCATCCCGCTCGGTCTAGTGATGTATGGCTGTACCAGACAGATGGTGCGGATGCTTACGCATGGTAACTACTATTCTCGGCCCTAAGGAGGGGGTGCATTTTGCAGTGTCTGTACACCTTCGGAGGGACGCTTTACGACACCTGAACTGGGTGTTGATGGCTACAAGAGGATTCTGGTGCTGAGATGAAGAACTCTGAGCTCTCAGCACCTGTTAGAGAGTTCCACGAGTCTCTGTGGAAATATCTATTGCGCCGTGGCTGAGTGGTTAGCCCCTCGGCTCTCCCTTACCAAGTGTGATTTGTGGTGGACAACATGGCGCTGGGGATGGTTTTCTTCGGGATCTCGGTTTCCCCCATTTCATTCCACCGGTGCTCCATTTTCATTTCATGTATCATCAGTGTCACATGTAGTAAAAGTGGGCGTAAAACACTTCTCTCTCTCTCTCTCTCTCTCTCTCTCTCTCTCTCTCTCTCTCTCTCTCTCTCTCTCTCTCTCTCTCTCTCTCTCTCTCTCTCTCTCTCTCTCTCTCTCTCTCTCTCTCTCTCTCTCGCTCTCTCTCTCTCTCTCTCTCTCTCTCTCTCTCTCTCTCTCTCTCTCTCTCTCTCTCTCTCTCTCTCTCTGTGTAGGGCCTGTGGTCCTGTTGCCTCTTTGAGTCCCCCACTTCATCCCTTCCTCCTGTGGGATTAGCTTGTAGTAGATCTGTATAGAGGTCGCAATGAGTGAGCTGCCACACTTCGTTGTATAGATTTGACCCTTTGACCTCTATTTCTGTGATTACGACTCGTTGCCACAATGTGCTATGCACACATATTCAGTCCAATGAGAAGATAATAGCTTTCATAAAGATAAAATCGTATATATTCATCTTCACAGCCTATATGTAAGTATTTCATTATGTTTTCCGAACCTGTAACCATACTACCATAATTTAATTGAAGAAACATACACGAAAGTATGGTTATAAGATAAACGAGCAAACTAATAGACTTCGTTAATAATCAAAATTAGAGTATTAATAAACCAGGCAAAAAGAAAATAACATTCATGTATCTTGCTGGCTGTAGATTCAGGTCAGATCGTTTCTAGATCTTGGAAACTTTACAGCATTTCCTTTCTACAGAAACATCTTTCTTACAAGAGTTTTTAAATTAATATTTTACTAAGTAAGCTTAAGTAATATATTTGACCTTGGATACTCATTGCAGTGTTAGCAAACTAACAGATACAATGCTGAAGTCCAAAATGTTATATCAGTAAATCAGGGAAAAAGAAAGAAAAAGCTGTAGGTTGGAAAGCCAGAACTTATTAGTCACTGGATCAAGCTCAAAACTGAATTGTTTGTAGAATCCAAAAAAACATTTACATTATTTCTACCATGACACAGCTTTTTATAACCTTATAAATTTCATAAATCTGGCTTTCAACGTTATGTCAAGGTTATATTTTTATAAAACGATACAGTATTCTTAAACTTCTCCAATACCCACGACTACTTTGGCACATTTTTCCACGACAACTGTGCAGCTCATAAATTCTGCAATTTTTGCTAGGTTTACTTTTAAGTGAAAATAAATCAGCACAATCGGAGGTGAGTGTGATCTCACTACATTCAACATGAAAAGACAACAAAACTGTACTAGAAACGGAACCGAGCGGGATGGCTCAGGCGGTTTCGTCTGTGGCCCGCTTTCGGGAGGCCCGGGTTCGATTCCCGTGGCCGACCTACCTGACCCATGGGCTTTTCTGGGGGTTTCCCGGGTCACTAGGCGAATGCTGGGTAGGTTAATTACATCCCCCTAATTTCCTGTCCCTCCATTTCATCTCCATTATCATTTCACATCATCTCTCATCTGGTGGTCTCTTTCAGGGTAGAAGTGTCGGTGGGAGTCTCGGTGGTGCATGGCAGGATGATATGCTCTGAGGAAAACTACTATCTCCTCCGGTACGTCGGTTGTCGGTCTCCGCTCCTCTGCTGGGACCATTTCGTGACCGCCAGCCAGGGACCTTTGGGGCTCGGATCGCCTGCCTGGGACCATTAGGGCTTGGCTACTGGGCTCGTTGTCGTCCCGCTGTAGGGGAGCGAGTTCGTTGTCCTGGCCTGTCGGGGGAAGTCTCTATCCAAGTAAACTGCAGGGACCCTGACCACTGTACTGTCGTGGCTCATTGGGTCGGGCGCCCTCTTCTCCTTCGCCTCATCCTTCCTCCCAGGGGTACCCCCACTTGGGGGCATAGGAACAATGGACCCAGCATGGTGGCCTATGTACCGATTCCCCTCCGTAATGAAATCCCAATTCCACCAGAAACGGATGTGGTCCAACTAGGCTTAAAAAGATGAACAGTACCAACTTCTAAAATTGAGAATATGCTATATTTCTTCATACACAATATGAGTATGTACCCCTGTAAAATGAACACTAGCTCTGCTTCTGTTATCTGAAAATGTGTTCACAATGAAGTAGTAACTTGAAAGGTTTCATTCTTACGTTAGTAATTACTGCAGTAGGTGAAGCATGTATGTACCATCTATTAATGACCAAATAGCTTTTAGCTCCAAAAACCTTTGGAATATATAGCGCTTTCAGTTGCCTTGCCTTCCACACGTTGATTGGTGCCGTTGAGATGCACCATAGAATCAAAAGTGAAAAATACTCTTGAAGGGAGTCTGATCCAGGTGTACTGAAGGTGGTCAATTCCTTGGGTTTAAAGACATGAAAGGAAGGAATAAATGTACGGTTAGAAGTTAAGCAGAGGCATTTAATTTCATGAAAAAAATTTACGAGGGAAGTAATGATTAAAATATCGGTTACAGCTGACAATATTCTTCCAAAATATGTTTTGGGTTTGAGGAGGGCAATTAAGTTCTCTGGCGATATGGAATACCTCATTCTTTCAGGCTAAGTTTATCATAAAATAAATTAAAATAAGTTTTAATATAGCACACATAGTCCTTTAGTTAAGCTCATTAGCAAATGTCAGAGCTGTAAGGAACCTCAGCCGTTATTGCTCAGCCATCTAGCTTGGTTTTGATGATGATAAAGCCAGTAATATGGAAATACAAATCAAGAAAATAAACAAACATTCATATTTAAAAAATGTAATTTAAAATGTTTCTATATGCAGAGTTGTTTAGTTTTACGGTACAATAGAATACATATAATTCATACGTATTTTTTATTTTGGATAACTTTTGCCTAAATTTTATATGCGGCATAAGCAATGTCTTCTCCTCTGTATCTATTGAGTTATTTCTTTAAGTACAACGTTTTCCTATTTTTCATCTAAATATTTAAGCAAGAAAATAAAGAGAGTTTGCAACAATTATTGTAGATATAGTATATAAAAACTAAGCAAGGATTACAGCCTTAAAGCTTCCACATACAAAACGAAAATAATGGCACAGGATGAAAATAAATCAACCCTGTTCAAGATCTGCATTGAAGAAAAACGTCTAGAAGCGGTTTTTAACTTCTGCTACGCTTAAGTGAACAAAAAAATTAATTTCTGGAAATTTTGAAAACAATACCGAGGATATTACAGAAAAAATACCCGAAACGACAGAAATTAGGTTTTAAAAAGACAACCCTATTGTCCTCCAAAGTATAGAGGTTCACAGGATTAAACCAGGATCACGAGATTAAACCTGGCGCAGGTGAATGAGGTTTTGGGGGTGTAAAAGTACTTAATATGACTACCTTCGGAGGGTAAGTAAAGCCGGTAGTCCTGTTGTGTAGATTTATGTCACGTAAGAGAACCTGAGCTTGATAAAGAGGCCTGTGAGCAAAAAGTAAGTGGTCTTACACCCCTAGTTTGGTGTGGAAGGCCGAGGATCACAGGAGTTAAATTAGATGGTTCACAAATGGAAACTGCATTTCAGAGTCAAAATGACAGATCATAGGAATTGAACAGGAATCTCCTATATGTAACGCTCATACGTAATCGTGTGGACATCTCATTGGGTTTGTACACAGTATACCTCCTTAGCTGCATGGTACAGTAACAGCATTCTCATCACAAGGGCTTATAATGCAGCATAAATTCAAAATTTTAAATATCTCATAATGACTAAATTAGAGCAGGTGATTCATAGATACGCATCTATGCAATCTGCAAACTAGCCCACCTGGGTACCGTAGATGGTATCGTGTGTGTCTCACGTCCAAGAGGTCCCGAGTTCGAATCTCGGTTAGGGTGACTTACCTGGATAAGGTTTTACAGGGGTTTTCCCTTATCCTGGAAAACGAATGTTAGCTAACTTTAAGCTCCATGGACCGGGACTCATTTTTGCATGATTTCACCCATTCCACACATCGTCCGATATGACTTAACGTTGGAGGACGCAAAAATTACAACAAAATGTCCGCAAATTATTATTGTTCCCTTTGCCAAAAAAATAAGAGGGCTTTTCAATAAAGAATGATCATAATTATTTTACGGCCATCACTTTTTGCACTAAAATTCAATCTTATTATATTCTGTTATCATAATGTGAAACAAACACGCCGTAGTAGTTTCACTGTTGGTACTCCTGGCTACCGCCTGTGAGAACCAGGCAAGTTCAGATATGTTCAGTACTTCCTACCGCTGAAATGGAGGCAACATGCAGTTAAAGTTGATGTTAGAGGAAGATCCGGAGTTTCTTTCAAACGTAATCACTGCTGATGAAACTTGGCTACATCATTTTGATCCTGAGAGCAAACAGCATCGCTCAGTGTGGAAACCTCCTTCATCACCAACCCCCAAAAAAGAAAAAGTGTTTGCTTCTGCTGGGAAAGTTACGGTCATTTCATTCTTTGATATTCATGGAATGGTTTATCAGCATGTTGTACCTGCACACACATCAGTAACTGGACAATACTACAGGGATTTCCTGAAAACATTGCATGTCCATATCAGGTACAAAAGACCACATTTCCGTGAAGCAGTCCAGATGCTGAACCACGATAATGCGCGGCCGCATACTGCCAATGTTGTTGCTGAATATCTTGCAAAACTCAACGTTAAGGGCATCCCTCACCCTCACTATAATCCGGATTTAGCCCCATGTGACATTTTGCTATTCCCTAACTTGAAGAAACGCCTTCGTGGGAGGCATTATCCATCATCAGAGGCAATTGTGAAGGCTGCGGAGGCGATTTTGAAGGATATCTCAAAAATGGTTTCCAGCATGTCTTTGAAAACTGGTAGAAACGCTGGGACAAGTGCATCGCATTCAGGGGAGACTATTTTGAGACAGACCATCAAAATTATGAGGATGAATAAAGGTACGTTGTCAAAAAAAAAATGTGATCATTCTTTATTGAACAGCCCTCGTATATTCTAAACCTACCTCTCTTTTATTATATTTATTTCCATTTATGCCTGTACAAAAGTATAACGGTATAAAGAAGCTATGAACAAGCTTTAAACCAATGAGTATTATTTCATTATCTTAATCAAGGTAGAAGATCGATGCCTTAAACGAAGTGCTGAAGAGGTCATATTTTTTAATGTTACGTTACATAAGAGTATTCATCCATATATAAATAGTTGTCAGATGAGAATCAATATACCTATACTAATCAACTTGGGCTAACAGGTTCAATATTGTTAATTTAACAGTAATGAATTCACTTAAATGGCATGGTGCAGAATTCCATATTCTTGCCTCTATTGAAAACCGTAAGTGTAGTAATTCATTTTTAACAATAATACAATGACGTCATTCAGACTCGACCTCTTTGGTGTAATGTGAAACACAGACTCTGGTTTCCAAGTTCGTAGGTTCAAACTCCGGCTATAGTAAAAGAATTTTTTTTTTTCGGGCTTAAAATCCTGGTTAGAATAAACAGACGGAGACCGGGAGATCCGTGGTTTAAATCTCGACTATGACGTCGACTCCATCTATCCAAAACTTTTAGCTTAGTAGAGTGCAAAATATCTAGAAAAATATTTTCTCTCAGTAACAATTTTGAAGTGGGCGCCGGGGTAGCGCAGTGGTTTCGTCCTGGGATTGGCGATTTTAAGTCGGCCGTATTCCGACCTTCAACTCTGTCTAGCACATGTGAGGTGTCCCCTATGCCCAACGTGGTTCGGAGTCCACTGTATAAGCTGTAGGTCCTCTCGCCTCATCTTCACTATCACCCTAACATTGGAGGTAATGAACACCGCTCTCTGGGTGTCTCTACCTGAGAAATGGTGTCCGGTCATCACGTGGTGGGGTGAGACCACCCCGAAGGCCATGGTTGCCATGTGGGGAATATCGAAACACACACCCACACAATTTTAAAGTACAAAATAAAGTGTATAGAACATATATTCAAAAATCAACGTATGAGATTCCCGTCGCTGCCAGAACATATTTATTTATTCATTCATTCATTCATTCATTTAATATGAACATTACAGATTTCCCCAATTACTATGTTCACTATAAGGTTGCAATATGAACAAAATTTATCAAAACAACACAAAATTAATTACAGAACACGTGATAACAAGATAAACAAATGCAAAAAAATTGGTAAAATTGGTTCACATGTACACTAAGTCAGTCATTCTACTTTTGGTAATAAATAATCACAGGATAAAGCAAAGTTTCTGATTTCCATACTAAATATATCAATGTTTAAGGGATGTAATTTATTGTATAATGACTGCATTCTATGTATAGGTGAATATTTATAGGAATCAGTATTAACCCTCTGAGGAAGAAAAATATTATGAAATTTATTAGGTGCAACATTTGGAACGTAAAAACGTATTAATTGTCTTAGTTTGGGGTCGTCAATAATATTATGAAGTAATTTGTAAAGGAAAAGAAATAACTGATAATTTCTCTTATGTGATAGACTTCTAAAGTCGAATAAATGAAGCAATGAATTATATGATATGAACTTAGGAAAATAATGAATAGTTTAGAAAAACAAATTGCTTAGAAATTTGTATTGAATAACTTCGATAAGTGTAATAAATTTGCTGGTATAATGACTCCATACTAGTGAAGCATATTCGAGTCTGCATCTTACGAATGAATTATCGTTAAAGTTGGTTGATTTACGAATAATAAATCCTAAATTTCTATATGCTACACTGATTACTGTGTTGAAGACCATAACTTGGCATTTTGATATATTAAGGCCCGGTTGCATAGAAGTCGCTAACTGCAGTTCATTTATAATCGAAGATAGATGAACGCCGTTTAGTACTGATCCGAGATCACAAAAACAAATGCGGCAACATCGCCAAACATGTTGCAACTTTCGTGTTGTATCGAAAGTATTCGAGAATTATCGGAATTATTCGAGTCTGTTTAATTCAAGTGCACAGAGTAGCCAATCTAGACATAACAAAAACTAAATAAACATTTCGCTTTATGGTTATTTTTCCTATAAATAATGTTATTTTAAATAAATAGTATAAGAATTTACTCCATATTGAAACAGCATTTATCAAAAGTTAATTATTTCGCTTACTTTATCTCCATTATATGACCAATATACATCTTTTTCATTTTCTTCTCTTTACAATATTGTGAGTTGGAAAACATAAACAAAAATGGAAGTCCAAGCAAAAGAGAAGATGTGTTCAGCTAACTTTAGATCCTACATAACGCTTCTTATTTCACCCTTTTCCATAGACATTCTGTTGAAATGAGATCTTAAAGCTACAATCTCTCTTGTAACTTTGTTTATTGTTCTAAACGCAGTCCCTTTATTTATATTGAATTTATTCCTAATCACCATCTGGTAGATTTCAGTTGCATAGAACCGTAATGTGAGAAAGATCATAAATATTAGATTGACTGCGTATTTCCTTAGGGTTTGTGTTCTTAATTGTGCATGTAGCCTATTCTCTAGTTATTCGATTACGTGCTTTGATAGTCGAAATCTCATTTTGAATTTTCTGACATTTAGTTCTGAGATGGGATTTCCTCTATGTTGGAAAACACGAGGAGACCTTTCAAATTGAAAATTGTAATCATCAGAGATATCAGAGTAATCTGAATTCTGAAAATAATACAAATGTATAGTTTATGAACACAAATAATGCATCTTTAACATACATTTGTGAAATAAAGAGGCCAATTATTTATGCAAGTAACCACAAAAAAATTCTTTATTTACTATCTATTTAAAACTGCACTACTTATTTTTCTCAGAAACTATTGAGTGAATTCTGCAGTTCTGCTGATCTAAGTTCAATCAAGTTAACTGTAGAAAATTCCTCAGTTAGATTTGTTCTTAGATCAAGAGGCCATTAACTTAGGTCAAAGTTTATACAACCTAAATTTTAAGTTCAGCTTGACTGAAGATCATTTTCATATGCTTTATCTTAGATTATCTTTTATGCAACCGGGCCTAAAAGGAAGACTATTGTCTTTGCTCCATTTATTTAATGCATTCAGGTCTTTTTGAAGTTTTACGCATCCAGAGTCAGATTTTACGGAACTAAAGATTTTAAAAAAGTCCAACTTCTGAAGATGAACAAAGCTAATTTTGGTTACACACGTCCATACACATAAAAATGCTAATGAGAGAGATATTGCCTTTAAAGCTGTTTATAAAACGAGTACCAAGCAACGGTACTTAAAAGTAATGGTACGGTTCCATCACTACACAATATTAATTTCTATTAAGGTTTTTCTTTTTTAGTGCATTCTCGAGTTTTATTGAAACAGATAAGGTTGCCGTGCCCAAAAATGATATCATAAGTTGTATATAAGCTATGAAACAAACAACAATGGGCGTTACACAGTTGATACGCGCCCAACGCTGTTAACGATTGACATCGGGTGCTGGCATGCTTCGGTAGTAATGCGTTAGTTATATACCTACATAAAAAGAAAGGAAAAAAAGAAAATGAAGGTAAGGCAGGGTGGAGACTTCAATGTTACGTGCCATTCCTTTCATGCTATATGTTGTAAATATGTCTGTTAAGTGAGCGAGCATAAAAAGCTCTCGTCCTAACATAAGTTTTCGTAAGGACTTTGTTTAAATGTGACCAATCTTAGCCCATTTGGATTCTTCAAGGCTAGCCATGAATGTTGCTACTCAATAGTCTTGTATTTTTTGTGATATTAGCACGTGAGTTATGTTCCCCTAGCCCAGCTCCTACATTCACACATGGGACTGGCAGCACTCAAAAATTTACTTCCATTTCACGCCTAAATATCTCATCAATAAACTGAGGTAAAACATCCGAACAACACATTCTGTTCATTCTTATTTCCAAAACAACACTTCTGTTCTTCTTTATGTTAAACTCATCTTTCCAGCCTGCTTCCATTGAAAACATATCATTTCCGGTCATAATGGACCAGTAACTCTTTTAAGTACACCAGCTTTTTGATGGAATAACCACACACCAGTCAATCAGCGGAAATATGCAAAACAGCAGACACGATGGATGACTACATTCACAATATCTTTGTTTCTAAAATTATATAATCGCTGGAGTTTGTTGCTATTGTCCATTTTTTTACTTATATTTTGTAACTTCGCGCAGTTTTCATATTCACTCTCACACCTAATTCGAATTTCAGTAAGACACACTGTGACTTCAGTAATGTAAACTAATTCTAATGTTCAATGTCAGTTCAGTTTACTCTTGATGTAATGAAATATGCAGGGATAGCGATTGGGATATAATTACGGAGGGGATCAGGTACGTAGGTCACCATGCTGGGCCCATTGTTCCTATGCTCCCAAGTGAGGGCACCCCCGGGAGGAAGGATGAGGCGAAGGAGACAGAGGGCGGCCGACCTAAGGAGCCACGACAGTACAGAGGACAGGGTCACTACTATTTACTTGGATAGAGATTTCTCCCGACAGGCCAGGACAACGAACTTGCTCCCCTACAGCGAGACGGCAACGAGTCCAGCAGCCGAGCCCTGAAGGTCCCAGACAGGCGATCCGAGCCCCAAAGCTCCCTGAGTGGTGGTCCTGAAATGGTCCCAGCAGAGGAGCGGAGACCGGCAACCGACCTGCCGGAGGAGGAAGTAGTTTTCCTCAGAGCATATCATCCTGCCATCACCGCCGAGACTCCCGCCGACACTTCTACCCTGAAAGAGACCACCAGATGAGAGATGATATGATAATAGAGATGAAATGGAGGGACAGGAAATTCGGGGATGTAATTAACCTATCCAGCTTTCGCCTGGCGACCCCGGAAAACCCCCGAAAAATCCCATGGGTCAGGTAGGTTGACCGCAGGGATCGAATCCGGGCACACCGAATGCGGGACACAGATGAAACCACCTGAGCCATACCGCTTGGCAATGAAATATACAACAAGGTAGCTTCCTCCTTCGAAAAGTACATACTCTGGGGTGTAAAACACAGGAGGTCTCTAATCTCTTGCAGCAAGGATTCACTGCAGTTAACACTGTCGTCACAAACTCGGTTGAAGAACATCACTTCCAATCGTACCAAAAACACAATTGTTGCCTGACTCAATCACTAATTTTCTTTGCAAGAGTGCTCGCTTATACCGCCATTGGAAAAGTCTACAGTTCCAAAATATTCCAGCAGCTCCCTGAAGATTATGATTAATTTTTATGTTTATATAATCGTTGAGTGCGCAGCTTATCTGTTTGCCGTTCCGACTGCCGGTGCCAACCGCAAGATTAACTTTGAGCCATAGCTCTGCTTCACAGAAAGGTCACACAAAATTTGTGCGAGCTATGGCAAAACTTTATTTCCTGGTTAATCAAGTTTTGATATGGCAATAGCACACAACCGGATGGCTCAGACGGTTTTGTGTGTGATATAACATTCGGGAGTTCCGGGTTCGCTTCCCCTTGCCCGGCTACCTGACCGATTTCCCCAGGTCGCTATGTGAATGTTGGGTAAGATAATTACATCCTCCGAATTGGCTGTCCTTCCATTCCATCTGCATTATCATTTCATGTCATCTCTCATCCGGTGGTCTCTTTGAGGTAAGAAGTGACGGTGGGTATCTTGACGCTGCATGGCAGGATGATATGTTCCTGTTAAGCACCTTTATTGGTCTGAGAGCTAGTGGGCTGTTTCAGGACCACGGTCGGTGTAATGCCGGTTGTACTAGACTGCTGGGGAGTTTCAAACTTGTCAATGGTAAGGACCTTGCCCTCTGCACTGACTCTGACTCTTAGGGATCGGCCGTCCTCTGTCTCGTCTCACCACATCCTCCTTCCCGGGGGTGCCTCACTTGGGGCACAGGTACAAAAGATCAATCTGGTCCACGTGCTGAATCCCTCCGTATATCCTATCCTATTCTATGGTAATATGAAATGATGATGATAGCGAGGGTATTTACCAGGGCAGTTCACACAAGGTGAATGACCCCCTCTCAACCAGGGAGGATTACCGAGCTGTCCCCGAAGGGTGCCCGGCACCTCCGTGGGGCTTTCCATAGGGCAAGACCTAGGCTAGTAACAAGCCCCCCTCCCCCCATCTGGTCCTGTGGACTCAAGACGGGATGGAAGTGGATACGCCACTTACGCACACCACCGCAAAGTGGAAGGCTACCGATTAACCTCGGTAGGGCTGCCTGGTGATCTAGCACACCTTCTAATAGCTATGCAGGCTAGTACGCGGGAATATATGGCTTCCCTTAACCCCATCCGGAGACGTACCCGATCTCCTACGGGTATCGGGAACCACTGCCTCCTCGAGTCCAACCCAATCCAAACACTTTCCATTCAGGGATGGGCTCGAATGTTCGGTCCGAGGTTCCTCTAGTAACGTCAGATGTACCACGAGTACTAGAGGTCCACAGCGCTCGCACCACAGCAGCTGAAGGGGACAGATACCCTCCCCTACGGAACCCATCATAAATACGCCAAACTTAAGAAATATTTCTTTTCTCCCTTCCTCTCCGATGCTGGTGCTAGTAGTCGCTCGGGTTACCTCAGAGCGAGGGAGCTGAGGCATTGTACCTGAAATACCAGGGTAGAGGGATCGGCTCAACGCCTGGAATGATAAAGAGATGAATCATGGAGCAATTGTGGAATGATGTTGGGGGAACCGGAGGACCCGGAGGAAACCCACCCCAGCGTCATGTTGTCCACCACAAACCCTACTTTGCGGTCGCCTGGGATCAAAACCGGACCGCCTAGGTGAGAGCCAAGCGGTCTAACCACTCAGCCATGGCACGGCCAAGAAATAAATACACAAGTAAATAATATATCTAGGAAATATGAAGGCATAAAGTAATTATTTGGAGTAAAATATTAATTATACACATCTGTGGTGTACTTCTGTCTTAAATGGTTTCTCAGTAATGCAAAACTTACAAGGACCTAAAACTAATCATGTGATGCTACACCCCTGATAGTCCTGGGGTTCTCAGTTTCTCGTCCTCCTACCATGGCAGAACTGGGCGATTCATCCAAACTCTACGGGAAGGTTATAGGGCCAGCGTCATACTAGAACCGCTGTCTATCGCAGTTCCTCACTTTTATAAGGATGCTGATATACCCCATAGATAAAATCCGTACCCCTTCGCATTTCTCCCAAGAACTAGATCTTCAGGCCCCTCCTGCCTACTACGACCACGGTGAGGAACTGCAAGAATATATATACACACATAGGACGTACACAATTTTCTTTAAGTTTGTACACAAAGCACAAATTAAAATTTTGGAAGCAATACACAAATTGTAGGGGTCCATGAGGCATTTCGTAATACCTCCCGTAGGGGAGGGGATCCGTCCCCATCAGCTGCTGTGGTGCGGACGCTGCGGATCCTTAGCACTAGTGGTACCTCTGACGTTACTAGAGGAACCTCGGGCCGAACTGCCGAGCCCCTCCCGTAGGGCAGTTGTTCGGATTGGGTTGGACTCGAGGAGGCAGTGGTTCCCGATACCCGTAGGAGATCGGGTACGTCTCCGGACGGGGTTGAGGGAAGCCATATATTCCCGCGTACTAGCCTGCATAGCTATTAGAAGGTGTGCTAGATCACCAGGCAGCCCTTCCGAGGTTAATCGGTAGCCTTCCACTTTGCGGTGGTGCGCGTAAGTGGCGTATCCACTTCCATCCCGTCTTGAGTCCATAGGACCAGATGGGGGGGGCCCTTGTTAGTCTCTAGGTCTTGCTCTATGGAAAGCCCCACGGAGACGCCGGGCAATTATATATATATATATATATATATATATATATATATATATATTTAAGAGGGTAGAGAGGTAATGAAATAAATAAATGCGTCGATTTGTCATGATAGCTAGAGCAATAACGCTTATAAGGAATATGGGAAACCACTGAATAAAATCTAAGTCATGAAGTTTTGCCAAACGGATATTCGAACATGATGCTGCAGATTGAGGAGCAAAGTCGCTTCTCTTGCACAATCTTATATTCAGTGAAAATATCCCGAAATACTATACGCTTTTATACATATGAACTGTAAATATTGTGAATGTTGTGTATTATATACTTTTCTTCATTACTAACGAACTGAAACTTAAAGCCGAAGTCAGATACAGTGATTCCTGAATTTATTATGTACATAGTAATTATTCGAGTTTAAGTGTACCCCAGGCTAGCACAAATCTTGCTCATAAGCGCTCCTCAAGAGTGGGGAAAAAAATGTTTGAAACGTATGACGGGCCTGATGGGTAATATGCCACTATTAACTTTACGAGCCTTAACGCCGTTTCCGGTTTTATGACGGACTTGGTAACCTTGACCTTCTCGCACTAGCCAACTTTGCAGCTTGCCTCATAAATGTCTGCCTTCGAAAATCGACTTCTTTTATTAGCCTACCTTACCGCATTTGAAAGAGATATGGACTTTAGAATAATCCTGAACACAAAACTCCAGGGGCCTAAAGTAGAGAACTGATAAAAGATTGGGTCAAGTACAATGCCCACTCGATTAAAGTTTTTCCTTTCCGAGACCAGTTTCAGCTAAAACGGTGCTCGGCCATATAAGCTGTAAGATTTCCAATTGTACTTGTATCAGTCATTCATTACGGTGAAATTTGTGAGTACCCGACCGACCGAGGGTACAATTCAGTATCTTGTATTCAGGTAATCCAGGGACCAAAACCACTCACTGAACATTTTCCCTCGAATTTCTTAGCTTGGTAGAACAATGCTTATTAAATAATTTTATTTGTGAATATTTCCATCACCGTATTTCATTTTCTTCTTGTTCACCGCGATACTACGCAATGGTTGCCCAACTTTTTAGCACAGGTGGTACCGTATTTGCCTCACTTTCTCGGTCCGGATGAGTTATTCGGATTTTTGCGGTATTTCCCTTATCCTAAAAGACGAATATCGAGTAACTCTAAGCTCTATACACCCTTGGCTTCTTTGAATGTCGTTTCATCCATTTCATTCTTCGTCCGATATGACCTAACGTTGGAGGACTTAAAAAAAAAAAAAAAAAAAAAAAAAAAAAAAAAAAAAAAAAAAAAAAGCAACACCAATCCACGATATGCGGTGGTCCGGAGTTTGCACCTCCTTCACTGGCTACTGATCCAGGGTAATAACAAGGGGTAGCTCGTCCTTACGTGCTGCAGTGCTGCAGCACGCTCTTTTCTGTTTTATAAATGAAATTGTATAAATGTTAAAAGACCATATAAGTAACAATGCATTATTATAAGTATAGGAAATGGAGTACGACCAGTAATGAGCTCTTGATTCATGGAAAACGTCTGCGTAACTAATGTAATGTAACCAATGCTCAGTAATCAGTTATTGCGTTCCTCTCTTGCCTCCCCAATGTTCTGAGTTCCCTAGATTTTCGCACAAATGCTTGCTGCATCTGGGTGTTGCGCGGTGATCATTCGCTACACGGTGAAGCAGGGCCACCAACACTCATAGTTATAGCTGTAGAACTTGAATATGCATTCAAAATCATTAAGCAATCAATCATTGCTTTATATTTTAGCTCTAGAAACTAATTCCATTCTTCTTACGTAAACAGGTCCAATACCTAATGGTTATTAAACCGCAGGGCAGATTGTTTGTGATGCACCTATCATGTTGGTACGATACTCCATTCCCGCAATCATAACGAGAATCCCTCATAACATGTGAATGTGGTTCGCATGCTCGCGTTGTATCCAAGTATTTCTTTGTGTAACGTTATTTGGTGGCTATATCAGTTTTGTGTGAGTGTGAAATGTGTTACTAATTCTCTTTATTTAGTGTATAAGTAATTTAATATTACGAAAACTTTAACCAATAAATAATGAGAAGAAAGGGTTAGTATACAAATGTTAGGGCAATGAATACCCGATTTAAAAATTGAGCAAATAGCGAAAGGATCTAGAAATTCTATTTATATCATGAAGAAACATCGGTGCATGGACTTCATTTTTCGAAACTAGTTGAGTTACATGGACTTCTTCCCGCAGCACGCTGTTATTTTTCGGCACGAGCCGTCACTGGTAATATCTAGAAACTACTTGGAGGTATACTTCACACAAACAGGAGAGAAATCCTCTGATGAAAAAGGATTAGATATGTTCCATTCTACTTTTTTATGTATATATTCAATGTAAACATTACATGTTTCTCCAATTACAATGTTCACTATAATGTTATAATATGAACAAAATGTATCAAAAACAAACAGAATTAATTACAGAATAAATGATAACAAAACAAAAACAAACACAAACAAGTTGGTAATATTGGTTCACATGTACAGTAAATCAATCATTCTACTTTTGGTAATAAATAATCACAGGATTAAGCAAAGTGTCTGATTTTCATAGTAAAAATATATCAATGTTTAAGGGATGAAATTTATTGTATATTGACTGCATTCTATGTATAGGTGAATATTTATAAGAATCAGTATTAACCCTCTGAGGAAGAAAAATATTACGAAATTTATTAGGTGCAACGGATTAATTTTCTTAGGTTAGGGCCATCAATCTTATTATGAAGTAATTTGTAAAGGAAAAGAAATAACTGACAATTTCTCTTATGCGATAGACCTCTAAAGTCGAATAAATGAAGCAATGAATTATATGATATGAACTTAGGAAAATAATGAAAACTTTTGAAAAACACATACCTAAGAAATTTGTAACTAAATGTCTTAACAAGAATACATTGTATTTTACATAAGCAGTTTCAGTATATCATTAGAAGAGCATGCAGTTCACTTTTTGTTAAAGATTCATTGCCAATATTCTCTCTTTTCTGATTCTCTCAGTTCCCTCCCCTCTCCCAAGATATACTACTCTATTTTTTCAACTATTTTTTCCATTAATTTAATGTCATGACGGCAAGTTGGCCATGGTAGCTCAAGGGGTTAGAGCGACTTGACGAAAACCAGGAGATTATTGGTTCAAATCCCGGCCATAACATTGAATTTTTCATGTTGATTCCATATACTCTTATTTGCAACTAAAACACAACTTTTACTTTCACTTACTAAACTCTAAAGCACAATTTCACCTTTATAATTTTGTGAACTTGATTAAGGACGTTTTATTTCCTGTAAAAGTTGCAACACTCGCTTCTTGCATTATGTACGCATTTGAACACACATATTTATTACAACGATTTATCTATCTCCCAATCTATTCTTTATACAGTTACGTATTAATCCACATGATTCAGTGTTTCTGGGAGTAGTTTCCTTCTCCATGATTTACAGCTTGTTATATTGTGAGCAATTTTATGGATTCTATGAAAATAAAAATACTCAATCTACGGTAGAATTTTTGGAACTCGGTATGAGAACCACTGGACAGAGGCTTACTAACAGAGAAAAAATAATTCTCATATGGACTATAGTCTATGCATTACAATACTAAAGTGTATTACATATTTTTAAATCGTATAATACCCTATGTTACAAGTGGTTTTCAAAGAATTGGAGTTGAATCTGGATCTGTGTTGTAAAGCCGTTCCTCTTGTTCTTGGCAGATCTTTTTTTTTTTTTTTTTTTTTTCAGGTAGGGTCAGAGACATCATCGTAACACCTCTTCAGAAGCCATCTTTACGATTAAAACAACTTCCCGTCGAGGAGGTTAAGGCGTTTAACTTTTGTTTCTTCATTTCTGCCCTTGATGAGTTTGCTACGCTTTCCGCGAGCGGCGTCCCGTTTGGATGCTGCAATAAATAAGGTGCTCCATTTTGGTAATGAATGGTTTTCACATCTGTAAACACGGGAACAATTTGAAACCTAATAAATGATTTAGCGTAACGTTCAAAAGCCAGTATAGCCACACACTGCTGCTTGCCTCTTATTTCGCAGAAGACCGCCATTACACACCCACTTTTATTTTCACCACAAGCGGCAGTTTCCGCACAAAGTAGCAAAGCGCTGTAATTTTCAGCACAACTTTTACTGACGTTAATTTGCAACAACTCAAAATTTTAGTTTCAATATACTTTATCCCTCAAATTTCGGTTAAAATATATTACTTAATGAAACACTAGCTTCGACGAAGGGATAAACAAAAAAATGGAATAAATTGCGGAAAGAACCCTGAGATGCATTCTTTCCCACACAACGTTTTTGCGCCTACCGTTCGAAGATATATAATATCTTCCGAGAATGTTACACCAAAGTATATGGTAGAGCTTCTGTAGAGATATTTAGGTTAATTTCTATAAATTTGAACTTAGAATCATAAGTATATAAATAAATATCATATGTGCTTTCGAGTGGATAAAGCGTGCCGAGATTATTCACAGCGTTTATGTTATTGAGGATATTACAAACCACCTCTCCCATGTCTAGCCCCGCTTCTCTTACTCAGTTCTAGCTTACCAGTTAATATTTGTTGAACTTTTCTGTTTCCCTTTGATTCTGACACTCAACCCGAGCTTCCTTCATTAGTTAAAGTACTCCTGACCAGGGATCAGCAGCAGCGTGCACCCTAGTGCTGCCGTCTCCTACCCGCATGCACGCTCGTGCACTCGGAACGGTGGACGGTTAAGCAGTGGTGCAGTGACGGCTTTTTCGTAGTGTCATACAACTCATTAATGACATTCAGAGACAATCAAAGCATACAATGTTCACATGTATTCAAATAAGTATATTTCGTGTAATTAGCATACCAGTTATTCAAACGCTTCTTTCAGAAAATTAATAGGCTAACATAAACATATAATAATATACTCTAGGACAGTCTTATTAATTCTGTGCCAAATAGAACAACTATTTAATAATAATGATGATGATGATAATAATAATAATAATAATGATAATGATAATAATAATAATAATAATAATAATAATAATAATAATAATAATAATAATAATAATAATAATAATAATAATAATAATAATAATAATAATAATAATAATAATAATAATAATAATAATAATAATAATAATAATAATAATAATAATAATAATAATAATAATAATAATAATAATAATAATAATAATAATAATAATAATAATAATAATAATAATAATAATAATAATAATAAAGTCAGTTGGAGAATTTAATGTCATGTTGGCGCGTTGGCCAAAGTAGCTCAATGGTAGAGCGGCTGGACGGAAACCAGAAGATCCGTGGTTCAAATCCCGGCTATGGCATTGAATTTTTCAGTCTGACTCTACATTTCCACAATAATAATAATAATAATAATAATAATAATAATAATAATAATAATAATAATAATAATAATAATAATAATAATAATAATAATAATAATAATAATAATAATAATAATAATAATAATAATAATAATAATAATAATAATAATAATAATAATAATGATGATGATGATGATGATGATGATGATACATACATATTACGTCTAATAATGATATTAATAATAGTCATAATCACAACAGACAATACAATAATAACAACCGTACTGTACCTGTCTGCTGGTGTCCCGTACTGCTCCTGCAATATGATTCGTTTATCACATTCTAATTTGTTGTAATCACTAGCATGTTAAGTGTCATAGTGGTGCTGGAGATTATACTTTCGTACCACATTCAGGACCTTATTGCATACTAAATACCGCAAAGCATTATCAAATGGTGTAAAAAGATATGCCTGCTGCTATGAAGCGTTAGAAGACCTTCATGAACATGTAGCCATTTTGTACATAACGTCCATACACTGGTAACTAACGAGCCTATAGTGATCACCCTACAAGCTAACAAGTTGTCCCTCCCTTCCCTAACCTCCCACACTACGGTGCATTCGCTGGTGCAATGCTTACCCAGTACCCGTTTTAGCGCAGCGTGAAGAGCGGTACTCCAGACCAGTACTAGCCGAGCTCATTGATCCGCTTGTGTGTTCATTTGCTGCGACACTTGTTTTCCAGTCATCAGGTGAAATACTTAAGTGGTGCTGGAGATTATACTTTCGTACCACATTCAGGACCTTATTGCATACTAAATACCGCAAAGCATTATCAAATGGTGTAAAAAGATATGCCTGCTGCTATGAAGCGTTAGAAGACCTTCATGAACATGTAGCCATTTTGTACATAACGTCCATACACTGGTAACTAACGAGCCTATAGTGATCACCCTACAAGCTAACAAGTTGTCCCTCCCTTCCCTAACCTCCCACACTACGGTGCATTCGCTGGTGCAATGCTTACCCAGTACCCGTTTTAGCGCAGCGTGAAGAGCGGTACTCCAGACCAGTACTAGCCGAGCTCATTGATCCGCTTGTGTGTTCATTTGCTGCGACACTTGTTTTCCAGTCATCAGGTGAAATACTTAAGGTCTCAAATTTATTCTTAGTCTAATTCATTTGTGCCGGGCTTAGGCTCAAACCCGCCTCTGTAGCGTAGGTGATAACTTATTTGCCTCAGGTTTAAGAGGTACCAAATTGGATTCTCGGTCACGGCGAGTTACCTGGATCAGGTATCCTCTAGGGCTTTCGGCCACTTGGCTCTCACCAAGGCGGCCCGGGTTCGATCCCAGGCGACCAAAAAGTGAGATTTGTGATGGACAACACGGCGCTGGGACGGGTTTTCTCCGAGATCTCTGGTTTCCCCCGCCATCTCATTCCACCAGTGCTCCATTTTCATCTCACGTATCATCAGTGTCTTCGCCTGCGGTGCCGTATGTAGTAAAAGCGGGCGTTAAACACAACACATTTCATTTCTAGGGCTTTCCCTTATCCTGCAAGATGAATATTGGGTAACTCTATGGTCTATGGACTGGAGCCTCATTTGAACATCATTTCACCCATTTCAATCATCGCTCGATATAACTTAGCTTAGGAGGACATTATTAAAAAGAGAGCGAGTGGCTTACTTGGTAATAAGGTCATTCTGCCAACATTAAATTAAAAAGAAAACGCTATAGGAAATAAAAGCCACTAGACTAGAGGCCCGCCTCGGTAGCGTATATGGTAGCATGTCTGCCTCACGTTCAAGAGGTCCCGAGTTCGAATCTCGGTAAGGGTGAGTTACCTAGATAATGTTTTTCCGGGGCTTTCCGTTATTCTGAAAGACGAATGCACGGTAACTCTAAGTTCCATGTACCCCGGACGCATTGAGCATAATTTCACCCATTTCATTCATCGTCCAATATGATTAAATGTTGGAGGACGTAAATTACCAAAACAAAAAAAAAAAAAACAAAAAAAAGACTAGAGCGTAACTATTAGCTTTTTACTTCCCGGGCTCACTCAAGAGCTGAGTAATAAGCTCGAGATGTATTAATTGCCTAAAGGAAACCTAAAAATGACCTCAACATTTCTCAAAAGGAAGTTAATAACTAGAAATGTGTTGATGAAAGTTGTAGATTGTGAAAAAAATGGTTGGAAATATTTAACATCGGAATATGAAAGAAAATGGAAAAGAAAATGAAACTGGCTTGAACATATTTCTCTTCTTCTCCATGTGTACAACTATTGGTCATGAGTTGCTTTGAATATCATTATAAATTTGCTTTTCGATTTATTAGTAAGGACTAAAATATAAATAAAAGTTTAAATAGCATAAAACTGCTCAGTATACTTGATATTTAACATGAACTACTGTACTTACTCATGATTTCCAATTATTTGTAGCCATCGAAAAGTTATTAGGTTAATTAGAGGGTCGATATGATAATTATACAAAGAGGGGAGGGATTTAAGAAAGAAGTTTTGCTGAATTTACTTCAAATAACGATGAAGAATAATTTATATGTGTTCGAAATACTCGCCCTCTCGATTTTTTTAAAGAAAAGCCATTGTTCAGAAATATGAAGCTTATATGTTTTTGTTGGAATGATACAATTTTAAGCACTGTGTAACAGGTGCGAAGCAGAGATACCGAAATAGGGTGGTCAGTGTATTCGTGGCTGCTTAGATATAGCTTGTGAGTCCGGAACAGCTATTTTGTCTACAAGCAAACTCATAATAAGATCTCAGGACCTAGCATAACGAAAACGTGTAATGCTAAGACCTCCCAGTATTACAGCAATCCCCAATCGGGAATCAAAAGTGATCCCTGGAACCAGTACGCACTTCATATAACACACGTGCTTATTATATATATTCAAATAAAAACAAAGATATAAAAATGGAATTTTTTGGTTTATTGTAGCCTAGGAGTACTCCTTAGCATAATGTATACCTTCATAAACGAAAATTCCAGAGTAACCTTAGTTTTAGCTTTATGATAGCCAAGATATAACAGTAGTGATCTCATCTGTTGATTAACTCTAAGAATGCAGTGCCAAAATTCAGCAACTATCTCGGAGTGTGTTTGTAGCACACATAAATCACGATAATCTGGAAGTTATTCATCTATTTTAAAATACAAATTTGACATCATGCAATTTCTAAGCACCAAAGTTCCGCATACCTTTGTCTTGAAAGCGTCATCAACAAATTTCTGCCATGTGTTGTTTCATTCTCCTCATGATTAGCAATAAGAAAACAAAACCACATGTCTCGCACTATGTGTAAAACTCAAAGACAACATCAATTTAAAATGCAAGATTCAAGAACATACCTTTCTCTTGACACCTATCGTGTAGCCATATTTCATAACACCATCAGGCGTCATGCCCCAACAGTGTGAAAGCTATATTAGAGCAAAGTTAGACAACAAGCAGCGGGTGACATTTGCATACCTCTTCTTTTTATTTCTATTCTCACATCGTTCTGTATGCAGATTCATTCATGGTCCGTCAACAACAACAACCAGTCATCGCCTAGATGCCATACCAACCCAAGTGTCACACTTGTGTTCACAGGATGCCACAAAAACAGTAAATCTTTAAGTCATATTAACTGCAGACTGTAAAACAAGAATGCAAAGACATATATGTGTGATAAAAATGTGCTAGCAAGCACTTCTCTACTTCATGTTTATTCTCATCAAAGTTATGGAAGTTGTCAAACTCATATGTTTGGATGAAGTTTGTGTTTAAAAATCTAATACGTTAATGTAGGGAACAGGTTTGTGAATACAGATAATTTTCTATATATAATTAGAACACACATAGATACTGGATGGACCAGAGATGGAAATTACTTCAGAGCTAAATATAAAATCTTTGTACAGGAATCAATGTAGTTGAGAGATTCATAGATTCTTAGCCTAGTACAGGATGAACATAAAGTCTCGATCCATTTTTGAGAAAATGGTATTTTGAATTTCTTTTACAGGAGATCTGAAAGATGCTGTCAACGGAAGAACGATTCACTGTTGTTTCTGCACGCTTGAGGGGATTTACATATCAGGAGGTTCAAGCGGATTTTTAACGAAAATTTCATAAACCTGGTAATACATGGGCTAATATCAGACTACTGATGCAGAAATTTCAAAGAACAGGCAGTGTACAAGAGGTGAAACGTTCGGGTAGACCCCGGATGACCAATGAAACTGTGCACTAGGTAAACGATGCTGTGACCAGAAGTCTGAAAGCATCAACCAGGAGGTTAAGTCGAGAGTTGGGTGTAAAGTCTGTTTAGTTAATGCATGTGCAGTTCGGAGTCAAAGGAACCTGACACTACCGTCCAGTAATGACCGGAATAAATCTATCTCCACACTTCAGAAATGGAACACTGTCGTTGAGGACCAATAGCAACACTGATTTTCTGGAAATGACAGTCGCATGTTTACTCCACGTGGAGTCTCAGTTGCCAAAGTTCCAACTTACAGTTGATCTGTTTCATTACGTGCAGAAATTCTTTGTGTGTCACGATGTGGAGACCGTGGGAGAGAAATGCAGTGGTAAACGCAAATGAAGTAGTAGACAACTTTCAGTCAAGTGAAAATAATCAAAGTGATGACAATAGTGTGAATAACTGGGCCGAGTTATATTACTGGAAAAACCTCAAAAAAAAAGTTATAACGGGAACTGTTTCTAAGCAAATTCAAGCGCTTGTTTTGAACACGTATACACGTATACATATGTGCTGACAAATAATCTTCGTGCAATGAACCTGATGATAAATTCTGGGTATTCACAGAAATACAGTAAGAAATATTGTGACGAAATGAATACCAAAGACGCCGATCAGGTGTGAAAACAAAAGGAAACGTTTCTCTAAAGTAGATAATTTCATATGCGATTTAATTCGTCGAGAAATTTATAGATTCTATGCAAAAGGCAGAGCGCCCACCTTAGACGAATTGGTTGCACATTTGCAAGAAATTTGTGATTTTTCTTATGGGCACTGCACTTTGCGCGGCCTCCTAAAGGAGCTGGGTTTCAAATACCGCACTTCGAATAAGTTAAGGGTTGTTATGGACTTCAGTAGAATTGTATATATCGTCAAAACTAAGGAAGTTTTGCAGTAATTGACATAAGATAATTTATTTAGACGAAACCTCGTACGATACCCATGACGTATGGAGAAAGGTGACAACCTTGCAGAAAGATGTGGGAGAAGGAGGGCCGCTGTTGTAAAACGATTACAAGGGTTCGTCAAAGGCGGCAGCCGACGTGCACACGCGATAACTAAACAGACTTTACCACAATCGACAGTGTGGAAGATCCTGCAGTTCACTTTTAAAAACGGGCATACCACCTCCAGATTTGACACGCACTGGAACGGGAAGATTACGCTTGTCGCGGAGCAATGTGTTAAAACCTGTTGAGGGCAGTTGAAGAACCCAGTTTCTTGCAAAATGTATTGTTTAGCGATGAGGCCACCTTCCACAGATGGGGTATGGTCAACAGACACAACTGCAGAGTGTGGGCGGATGGGCAACTAAATGCGATCATGGAGAGGTAACGAAACACCCTGTGTGGTTGGGGCTGACAAAATCAAGGGTGTATGGGCCATTCTTCTTTGGAGAACAAACAGTGAAAGGCATTTCGTACCTCGAAATGCTACAACTGTTCCTTCAACCACAATTACAGCAGGATGGCATTTTGGAAACTGTGGTTTTCCAACAGAATGGGGCCCCTCCACATTTCACATTAATTGTTCGGGAGTAACTGGATACCACTTTCCCACGTCGATGGATTGAAAGGGGTTCACACCGCATATGAGCGCCGCGTTCCCCAGATCTCATAGCTCTTGACGTTTTTGCATGGGGATATGTGAAATCACAGGTCTACGAAGTTAAACTCACCTCCATTGCCATTCTTAAGGGGCGTATCAGGAAGACAGTGCGCAATATCACACCTGTAATGCTGAACAAAGTGTTTGATGCAGCAGTGCATCGCTGGGAAACCCGTATGGATGTCCAAGGTAGTCATATCAAATGAGACTAAGAAAAAACGTTCATGGATTGTGTGTTACCATGTCATATGGTTTACAATACCTGTATTTGTTTGAATCTAATATTACGCTTTCTCGAAAATGCACCGAAACTTTATGTTCACCCTGTATTTCCATATGTCTATATATGTATGCCTCTTAAAACAATACTGTTGCTTTTGGGGAAAAAAGCTCTCCTCAGTAATGTAATAGTAGTTACATTTTCATGGTACTGCAATATCTAAACCAATAGAACAGTTAGATTCCAGGGAAGCTTAGTGGTTTTGTACGAATCTCGCATCTGGTGTGGCAATTTTAAGTCGACCATAAGCAAGCCTTTATCTCCGTTATACAGTCTCTCTGTCATCTCTGACTACCTCAAGCGATATATCCCCAAAGCCTAATGTGGTCCAGTAGGTTCTCCAGTCATTTACCGTCCTCACTAGGGATACTGTAAATCGCTCCTCGATTACCTCCGATTAATAAATGGATGCAGATATCGCTTTCTGGAACGAGATTTACTTGAAAGTCTTATATGATGTGAGGAGCTTTGAGATAACAACAGCATAGATACATCTTTACCATTGCGCAGAATTGTGCGTCTCCATATTCAATATATGTAATGAATATGGCGTATTACAGCTGCATATTGGATGTGGAAATGCAACCCCAGTATGCACATGCAAAGAAATGAATTAACAATAACGTCTTTTCCATAGTAATGCTGTTCACCAGGTGGGCCAGACAAGCTGGTTTCGTGCATGGTCGCCTGATTCTAGTTCGACCAGATCATTTAGGAAAACAACTTAAGTGTTCACCAATGTTTACAGAGACGCAATTAGAAGTAGACATATTAAGATTATGATTTCTTTAATCTCATTAACTCCATAGCAAAAATGCTTGGTGCCAAATACTTGCAGTGGTTATGGATTACCTTTAATTCAATCACACAGCTTGACATGTATGCTCTGGTGTTGCTCAGTAACAATCATGAATTCTTATTTATGGGCGTATTTTTATTACATAATCGATATGCAACCCAAATTCAAGCATCATATCCTGCCCATTCTCTGAAACGTTTTTTGGTTAAAGAAAACTTTCCGGAACTCAGTTGGAATCGAATCTGGAAGCTTCACACTGCAGCCAGACTTGGTCTGGTAATCAGTCATAGCAAACTTAGAGTTTGTGTTCAAGCACTGACCTGTTTTTATAGGGTCTCTTCTCTGTCGGTATGGAGTTCCCATAGGGGATGGGGTCCGTCTCCTTCAGCTACCATGGTGCGGACGCTGCGGACCCCTAGCACTCGCGGTACCTCTGACATTACTAGAGGAACCTCAGGCCGAACATTCGAGCCCCTCCCTGAATGGGAGTTGTTCGGATTGGGTTGGACTCGAGGGGGAAGTGTGTTCCAGGCACCCGTGGGAGATCGGGTACCTCCGTCCAGGCCTCAGCCGCCCGGAGGGGGTAGAGGGTTTTCTAAGAAGTCCTGGGTACTAGCCTGCAGAACTAGTAGAAGGTGTGCTAGATCACCAGGCGGCCCCACTGAGATTTTCAGTTGTCTTTCCTACGGGGTTGACGCGCGTCAGTCACGTATGCACTTTCACTCGTCTTGATTGGGGGGAGGGCTTTTCAAACTCAAGGTATTGCCGCAAGAAAGGAGCCTCGGAGCTTTCCATCGCTCCCGAGTTTATAGATACTGGGGTCTTTGGAATTTCGGGCAGACCTCGTACAAGTGTCAATATGGAGTCTCCTAACAGTTGTGCTTAGGTAAATCCTTGCAACCGTTATCTCCAGAAAAAACATCCCAATACATTTGTGCCTGCATATACGTAGTTGTATGATTCATTCCCTATATATTAATACAAAAAGAAGACTAATAGCATTAGCCGTATGTTTTACTGTTTCGTTCACTATAAATATAATATTTATGTTATAAATCATTTATATAAATCGATAAATGGAATGTGTTTGTCTGTGTGTGCCTATGCCCGTATTGCACTACATGCCATTAACATGTACAAACTTCTTTAACTGTGAAAGTTAGTGGCCGCTACCTACCTTAGTTGTTCAAGCATTTCTTATATCTGCTTAGGAAATTGACCATTATATTCTGCCAGTCCTTCTGAGAAATTGAAACGATTTCTTGGCAAATGTTATTTTTGATTCATTGTAACAGATTGTACGGATTTGTTTTGCAAACTGTTTCTCTTGATGTCCATTCTTTCCCCGTAATAAACCATGAAATGTTTATCTATAGGGGGAGATATAGAAATAAATAGTTTATGAACATATTCACACATTTTAGATGAATTTAAAAACAACGTTCTTAAAGCAACTACTGCCATTTCTTGGAGGGAACTGCAGAGGATTTCTTTTTTTAAATCTACGTCCTCCAACGTTATGTCAACTCATTCGATGAATGAAATGTGTGAAATGGTGCTCAAATGAGCCAAGGGCCCGTAAAGTGTACAGTTACTTGATATTCACCTATCACGATAAGGGAAAACCTGGAAAAGCCATTTCCAGATAAGTTAAACCAACCGAGATTGGAATCACCTACACAACAGAGGTGGGAGGAACTGCAGAGTGTAATGTACAATTTCCTAAGCAGATATAAGCAATGCTTGAACAACGAAGGAATGCAGTTCCAATGGAGAAACAATGGACAGTGGGTTAGAGTGACTGGACGGAAACCAGGAAGTCCGTGGTTCAAATACCGGTCGTGGCATTGCATTTTTCATGTTGATTCTGTCTCTCAAAAATCTTAGCCTATACACGGCTAGTGTGAAGAAATGATTAATTTCCATCAATTAATTAAAGTACTAAATATATTTATTTTAAATTTCTGTCACCCTAACCGCTGATATTGCAATCAGTCTCGGCGACAGACCGCAAGCCAAGAAACTGGTCTCGTCAAGGATTGCTTACCCGATACAAAAAGCATAAAAATTTCTTTGGATAGACAATCGTTTTATTCATTCATGAATTTGATATTTTCTTTGCGAGAACACCTGTACAGGGTACAAACGCCACCATACTCAACAAATTGAAACATATCTTTGTCAGTGTTAAATTATATTTTGATATTATTTTAGTTATCGTATAAAATAGTAAGTCTGGAATTAAATTTATAACAAGTAATATGATAAAATAAGACCTGAAGCTTTTCTGGAGACGAATATGCTAAAGTTGTTCTCAGGAAGCAAGCCAGGTGAATAGACGATTAGAAATCGACATTTCGGGAGTGTGCATCTCTCCCATCATCAGGATATTTATTAAATGTTATAACCACAAATGAATAACTGGATATAACACAAATATAAACAAAGACAAAACACTATCAAAATTCACATTACTGAAAAAAGACTGATTTCAGGAAATTAAATGCCAGGTCAGGAGATGGCGTGGGTATAGAGAACTAATTGTGTCAAAGAAACGTAACTACTTAACTTGATTATCAAGCTGTATTGATCTGTGCTTCTTAAGTCGTCGGATTTCCATTTTAAGGCCGGTTTCCAAGAGGGGCTGGACTGAAAACCAGCATCACGATTAAGGACATTGTTTTGATAATGACCATAGAGCCAACTTTCGAGAGACGACCATTTTGGCAATATACAACGGTTACTAGGAGCGGAGAATTAAGGAGGCTTTGGCGATTTCCTCTGAAAGGAGCACGCTTAATCGTGATGCTGGATTTTAGTTCAACTCCCCTTGGAAACCGGCCTTAAAATGGAAATTCTTCGACTTATTTAATTTTCTATACTCACGCCATCTCCTGACCTGGCATTTAATTTACTGAAAACAGTCTTTTGTTCAGTAATGCGAATTTTGATAGTGTTTTGTCTTTGTTTACATTTGTGTTATATCCAGTGATACATTTGTGGTTATAACATTTAATAAATATCCTGATGATGGGAGAGATGCACACTCCCGAAACGTCGATATCGAATCGTCTTTTCACCTGGCTTGCTTCCCGTTAAGTAATAGGATAGATATCTAACTTGTAGATATTCACTTATAAATCACGGAATTATTAAAACATACCTGCCAATAGAAATGCCAGTAACTGTTTTGAGGTATGTCTCTGAAATCACTTAAATTTGTGATACTGAAGACTCTCGACACATATTTAGAGTTTATGTATTCTTTGAGTGTTACCTCATTAAATTGTCGATGTCAGGTAATAAGGACTGGTTTTATATGTTCACGTAATTTACGTATACAGTACTTATCTTTTGCGTCTTATCAATAATTGACGTACAGATCTATCACAAATTTCGTTTATCTTAGAGTCACTGTGCCTAAGAAATTGAACTAAATTATTCAATTTAATCGTCTTAGAATCCGAAAATGTCAAGAAAGTTTAAGGATATATTCCTACACATTTTAATAAATTAAAGATAATTTTCGGAACTGTGTTAAATCCATGAAATGTGTTTATTGTTATATGTAACATATTTTGCGAGAAAATGTTTTTCATACTTTGCCAAACTTTAAGAAGTTTTCGGAATTTAGCTTAACGTTTCCCTGTTTGAATTACGTTTGAAAAGTGCTGGGCAAGTGTAGAATCCCAATATATGACAGTAGTTCTTTACTTTAATGTGATTAGAGACAAGTGAACATTTGCATACATTCATTTGTGAATCCCAATTTGCGTTTTGATGTACCAATTCCAAAACGTACACGCATCGGAAGTTATTAACTTGGAAATATCTCCTTATTAGACTTTATCCTTATTTTGATGAATACTTGTCGATATACTGAACTTTATCAACACGTCATATGTCATTTCTAATGCTCTGAAAGCAGTTTTGTGCTAAAAAAAATCATTGAGTGAAGCATTTATGTAAGTGATTGTGGGTAGAGGGAAAAGGTTGTGTTAATTGTGGAGAACGTGCCGGGCCTGGAATGTGGTAGAGGAGGATGACTCGGAGGAACATGAAGATGACGGCGACGACGCAGCCTCCCTGAGGAGCTGCAACAATGAGGCGAGATAACATCAGACGTGCTCCCTCCATCCATCACCATCATGACGTCATCGATACCAATTAAATTTAGGATTCATTCATATCTCAACAAGTAATTGTAGTGCCGCACAGTGCTCTACTGCGTCGTGTCACCTCAGCCTTTCAGTTAAAACTGCAACGGCAAATTCATAGTTCAACTATGATAAGATTACTCTCATATTCATACATTATCAAATGTTATATGGGTTATTCTATTGCATAGAACTTCGGCGAGTTCCTTTTAGATCCAATATAGCCCCAAGAGAAGAGCAGCAAACTCAAATAAAACTGTATCCCATTAGCTTATGCGTATCCCAAACTTGGCCTCCAATATAAACACTATTCGTTTAAACACACTTGTTTTTATTGATTAGTGTCCTCAATAAATATTCATATTCAAATTCTGCAGTTAACAATATAAATATCAAATGTTTACAGAATAGCTACAATCAGAAAGACAAATATACAACTTAGTTTAGTTTAATAACACAAAGATAGCTTAAGAACTGGTTAATAGTGAAATATGAAATGAAGTTTATATTCATATATAGAGACACATTTGTACATATGTATTCTATTCCAGCCAATTACTGTTCTTCCTCAAAACACTAGAGCCCTATAGTACAGCATTAATAGTGCCAAAACATGCTTTATTGGATGCAGAAAGTAGTCAAAGTGTTATGCTGGGAAATGTCTGGTATGACATGTACATACATGCATAGATACATACATACATACAAGCTAGAGAGAGAGAGGGAGGGAGGGGGAAAAGTAGGGAAGAGAGGCAGACACAATTAGGCACACTTCTCTAAAACGTCTCTATCGCCTTCTCTCTCTCTCTCTCTCTCTCTCTCTCTGTCTCTGTCTCTGTCTTTATCTTTTCTATTTACCAGGGGGAATCAGGATATTTTCTTTAAAAGCTAAGGCATCTTAGTGTTATGTGAAATACCCTTTAATCCGGTGAATCAGTCAAATATTTCTGTTAAAGGCGTTTCTTTAAGACAATCTATGTTGAATTTCATCAAGTAATTGGTGTACACAGTTGAACATTTCGCCAAAGTGTTTAAACACCGAAACATTACATTTTAGGTAGACTCAATCTGAAAAAATTCAGTGCCCTGGCCAGGATTTGAACCACGGATCTCCTGGTTTCCGTCCAGTCACTGTTACCCATTGAGCTATTTTAGCCAACGTTCTGTCCTGACATTAAATTCTCCAATTGACTCGTATATTTCCCCGGTAGAGCACTAGGGGCTCTCGTATCCAAGATACACCGTTTGTGGCGACTTACTATCGTAAGTACTTGAGTTCCAGGCTTCATCATTTAACTCTTATTATTTAACTTAATTGATGGAAATTAATCATTACTTCTGACAAGCCCTATATAGGCTAAGGTTTTAGACAGATATGAGTCAAAAGTATATGAAAATATGAGCCAATTGGAGAATTGAGGGACTGCACGTTGGCCATGGTAGCTCAATGGTTAAGAATGACTGGACGGAAACCAGGACATCCGTGGTTCAAATTTAGGCTATGGCATTGAATTTTTGAGGTTGACTCTATATATCTAAACCCTTAGCCTATATACGGCTAGTGAGAAGATATGATTAATTTCCATAAATTAACATTACGCTTTGTTTCGACTGTTGATATATCAATTTTTATTATATTTCTCTTCTAAATATGTAAATTTGAGAACCAAACATTTAATTTTCTAATCTTTGATTTTAAAGATATTTAATGAAATATAGAAATAAAGTCTGCCATTATTAAACTTTAAAATCAACTTCTCCAAACTTATTTTTGAACGATATGAAAAAAAAACAGAACTCCAAATTAGATGCTTTTCAATTGTCTTACTACTGATAAATACAATATTCTAAATAAACATTTCTTGTTAGTGTGCTTTATTCATGCTATGTCTAAAAACGTTTGTATATTTAGCAACTTTGTGTAGAGACCATCTTTAATAACTTTTGAATTTAGTAGTTACAACCAAATCTGCAAGCTACGTATGCTACATCCGCATAAGTGTATTTTTTTCTGTTTTGGATACTGAAAGGTGTTTAACTTTAACTGAAACATTAACGCTTAAAGTGTATATGTTAATATTGTCAGAAGTTTCTTCCGCCTTCAAGTTATGTTAGCCATGTGAATTTGAAGCCGTGAAATTCGAACCGTAATATTTAAGAAACAATTTCAAGTAACCAATATCTTAGAGCAACATTACTAAACGAGGTAACGAGGTACACAATGAAGCTGTTATGCCATTCATACTTTTCACTTTAAAACAGGAAAATATGTTATTCATAACAGATGAAAATCAACATAAAAAACGTGTGAATAATCAACATTATGTTAAGTCTATGAGGACAGATTGGGTAGCTTTTCGGCTCCTAAATACTTATTTGAATTTCAGTTTAGCAATTTTGTATACACGAGAAGGTTGTGTATTTTCTTAAATATTTATGAACAGTAAATAGCACTGACTACAATATGTTACCTTTATATTATTCAGCAAGCCAGTTACGGAAAGAATGTTAAAAATTTTAATATGTATTTGATTGGCCTCACAGATGTTATATGCAACGTACGAAAATAAAACATACCAAGAGAAAATCTTCTATGCAGCCATACGTTCTAGCTTCCAACAGAAATTTGCCATACCCGTGATGGAATGTAATATAAGGAATGGAGAGGGACACCTCGAACCGGCAGGCATCTACGAGGGTGATCTGAAAAGTTTCCGACCTCAACCTGAAGATGGTAGCTCTCGTTAATAAAAGCTAGTGAATTTCGTTGTTCATCTGTTGTCAGTGACTTACCAAAGTTTCAGCCATTTTAGACGCTCAGTTGTTATGTAACAGTCGTTTGAGTGAGTTGATGTAAGTGTTTTTATAAAAATTGACAGAATCGAGTATCGAGTTGTCATTAAAGATTTCTTTTAGAAAGGAAATACGCCTACGCAAACCAAAGATTGGTTGGATTCTGTGTATGGGGATTCTGCACCATCATTTACCACATTGAAATGCTGGACAGCTGAATTTAAACGTGACCGTAAGAGCTTGGGAGAATATGAACGTTCGGGACGTCCAAAAACTGCAACTACCGATGAAAACATCGCCAAAGTTCACCAAATGATGCTAGACGGCCGCCAAATTAAAGTGGAAGAGATAGCAGAGGCTATGAACATGTCAAAAGAACGTGTTTGTTACATATTAAATCCATATTTAGACATGAGAAAGAATTCCGCGCGTCGGGTGCCGCGTTTGCTGACGTTAGACTTAAAACGTGTTCGAATAAACATTTCCAACGCTCTGTTGGCGCAGTTTAGGCGCAATAAATCCGAGTTTTGGTGCCAATTAATTACTGTAGATGAAACTTGGATATACCATTATACGCCCGAATCAAAAATACAGTCCAAACAGTGGATTGCATAGGGGGAACCGGCTCCAAAAAAAGTAAAAGCTGTTCTTGTTTTCGGCTGGGAAAGTGATGGTGACTGTGTTTTGGGATAGTATCTAATGGAGTTATTTTAATCTATTATCTCCAAAAAGGAAAAACCATTATAGGAGCATACTACGCATCATTACTTAACAAGCTGAAGGCAGAACTTGCGGAAAAACCACCACATTTACAGAAAAAGAAAAACCTGTTTCACCAAGACAACGCACCGGGTCACACCTCAGTGGTTGCAATAGCGAAAATCCACGAATTACGGTTTGAACTGCTTGATCATCCGCCTTACTCACCAGATCCAGCCCAAAGCCTTTTCTTTTTGTGCTCCCATCTGAAAATTGCGCTCGAAGGACAGAGATTTTCGTCAAATGAAGAGTCAATCACATTCGTGAACAATTATTTTGCAGAGTAAAACGCCGAGTACTATTTGGACGTGTTACAGAGATGGGAGCATCGCTGGGAGAAGTGTGTAGAGTTACAAGGAGACTATGGTGAAAAATAAATAATAAAAACATTGAAAAAGTCTTGTATCTTTGTTATGTCGGAAACTTTTCGGCTACCACCGAAAGGGATGGACGGAAGGGATGAGGCGAAGGGAGAAAAAAGTCCGACAGTGAGCGGAGTCGGTGGAATCGCAGAGACGTGCGGAAGTCGCTTAACAGTTGGACAGATTGTTGTCCTTTTCACCATCATCCAAGGAGTGTTGATGAAGCGATCCTGGTGGCCTGTACGGCTGTTTAAAGGTGCCTAGGGAGAAAAGTTTGCTAGCACACGCATTTGCAACAACTCTCTGCATCCGCCGGAACTACCCGCTGAAGACGGGGTATCTAAAGCATGACAACAAAGTAAAATGAGCAAGAGGAGCAAAGAAATCCTTGTATCAAAGAAAACAGCCCAATAGCTGTAAACCGACAAGGTGAAACCACGCAAAATCAAAGTCTAAGTGGTCGGTTGCCAGTGATCGAAAGCGCGAGCTCCGGAGTGCGAGTCACACACGTTACCGCTGCGCCACCTCGCTCGGGGCCTTGCCCATTCTAACGTTTTCTATGAAAAAAAAAAGATGTTAACTATCAATTTGTAAATTGAATATTTAAAGACGATCTTTAAATTGGAAGTAGATATACCCAAGGGTCTATTTGTCTAGGAAATAGTTTTTTTTTTTCCTTTCTCTAGTGTTAAGGATTGGATTTTTTGGTAGTGCAAATTGTCTGTTGCAAAGTTTGAACCAGACGGTTGTTGGTTAACCTGTCTGGTAAGCAGTCTATACGGATTCTAGTCGAGATGCGGTTCTTAGATCATCACAGTCACTTCTTCTCAGAATTTTCCTGTGAATCTCAAGGATATGCCTCAGCTAATACTTATTATAACCACTAAAAGCTATCATTTATGACAAATTTAAAATACCTAAGTAATTGTGATGTCTAATCTTTACGTGTGCCACAGAAAGGTTAACCGTAAGCTGAATTCTACGAAGCATGCCATAATGCCTATACCCGCGACCTCTACCGGCAATATAATGAGTTTCATATCTTTTCCGCAAACCATTTCATCCTTAGGGACATTCATACCACAGAACAAAGTGTCCAGGGAATTTTACGGTAGTAAAAATCAACACTGCAAAGTATTCCTAACTTAATATTCTGAAGAGGCTTCAGTCACGAAGCAATGTTATATGTGCACACACTTTTAAAATTTTATATGTGTGAATGAATGAATAAATGAGTGAATGAATGAATGTGCAGTGTCTAATTCCCACTTTTACTACATGGCGTACCACATACGGTGACACTGGGGACAATGCAGCATCGGTGGAATGAGATGGCGGGGCAAACCGGAGAACCCAGAGAAAGCCCGCCCCAGCACCCTGTTGTCCACAACAAATTTCACATGCGGTCTCCTGGGATCGAACCGGAGCCGACTTGGTCTGAAAGCTCGGCTACAGTGAGGCCTTTGTATAGGGTATATGTGTACATTAGAATCCTTTATCGTGGCTCCAGTTGTTACCAAACCAAACCACGTTCATCATATCTTAAGGTTATCTTTCAGGCCTTAACCAGCGTCGTAAAAGATTGCAAACTCGATATTCAAAAGAAAAATATAGATATAAATACAAATCTCTCTAATCGAGAATACCTTTACTTATGTTGCCTATGTGTCACGTTTTACAATTAATGTTGTGACTTTGCCCAGGTTTGGAACTGTCACTTCACCAATTGACAGTGGCACTTGTTAATTTACTTCCATTTTTATCGAGGTTTCACTTAGCTCACATTCACTTTACAGTGAGTGCCCTCCCTTCTTCCATAGCGACGTAACGAAATACGTCCGACGTAGCCTATTCTTTCGGATAATTCACTCGCTGAAACGTGGAACAGAAAACGCCTGTAATCCCTAGCGGCACTCCCTCATTTCACGTCAACAAAGTCGTCACAAACCGCTTGAAGCGTTTTTCAACACTCCAAGAACACACACACTAGCTCATTCATTAACATACTCACGTACTCAAGAAAGCCTGAAATTGATAAAGCGCTCGTTGATAGTCTTCATACAGTTCCAGAACATTTGAGATACCTAGAATCTATCTAGACATAGCATTTATCGTGTTTCGGCTCGGCGAGCGCGCGGCTTATCCGTTTACGGTTCCGACTGCCTGAAGTTGATCTCCCCTGAAAGCCTTGGGCCTTATGGAAGAAAGATGAACTGGTAGACTGGTTTTTCTGAAGAGTATTGCGACATGTAATTTCCAAAGATTTGTGTAGTCCTGGCTCACATCCGGAAAACCATCACAGACTATTTCCTCGTGCAGGGAATCTGAGTAGTCCATCTGAAATCTGAATTTATGAGAGTACAACCAAAAATTAATTTACAATTAGAGAATTGGCGTTAAATGATATGTCTCAAGACTTAAAACCACTTATGCTGCATGAGGCAACATAAATACTAACATCTTAAAATTGTATATAATATTTACATGGATTATTGAAGATTACGGTTATGGAAGAACATTTGGAGAGCCAGATGAAAATTTCAATGCCATGGCTGCGATTTTAACCAGGGAACTCCCTCGTTCGGTTGCTCTTAACCATTGAGCTACACACATTTTTATTGATTATTTAAGCAGATGCTCATCATCGTGTATATAAAGCCGTTGAAACTGCGATCCAGAATTCTCACTTTGATCTCTTTTTCGTTTCCTAAAATTTGTAGCAGGATTGCTCCGTTGTTGTGGGTTTCGATGCCCCAAAGTTGCGGCAACATATAGAGCAAGCAAGATTCGTGCTGGTATCTCGTTTCCCGTCGTTGGTCTTACTTCGTCGATCTTACCTTCGTCCAAAATATGATTTGATGAAGATGTTCCCCGAAGTTATCAGGAAAATCCTTAATTATGCCCCGGCTAGCTTTTAATATTCTTCTGTTATATTCTTACTTACGAGCAATGAAAGCTCTAAGTTACAAGGATGGTAACGAGTGAAGAAATCATTAAGATTTTTAATTTGAATTTCTATAAGAAATCAATCTTTTGTTTATTTCTTTTAACAAAAAATCCATTACAATTCTTATCACAAAACTTTATACTGTGATCGGAATCAATCTAATACTTCAAATTGAACTAACACTTAAATATTTTCGAGTAATTTAAAAAGCGTCCGATCTCTTCAACGTTCCAGAAAGAGGAATTTTCTTTCGGTTTCTACACCTTCGTTACTATTGCTACCCATATATTACTTTGATATGATTGGCCGATTTACTACTACGTCACTACATTACGTAATACAATCATTACTACGGCCCATTACAAAATTACATATATTTTTACACAATTTTGTTTGTTTTTCTTTTATAAATTTATAAATTTTTCAAACCCTTTCTAAATATAAATAGAAACTACTGTTACAAATTGATTCCCAAGGAATATAAAATGTAGGTAAAGCAGCTGTCTTCCAACTCCCTGGCAGGGTGAGTTATCTGGATAAGCTATTTATTTATTTATTTATTTATTTATTTATTTATTTATTTATTTATTTATTTATTTATTTATTTATTTATTTATTTATTTATTTATTTATTTATTTATTTATTTATTTATTTATTTATTTATTTATTTATTTATTTATTTATTTATTTATTTATTTATTTATTTATTTATTTATTTATTTATTTATTTATTTATTTATTTATTTATTTATTTATTTATTTATTTATTTATTTATTTATTTATTTATTTATTTATTTATTTATTTATTTATTTATTTATTTATTTACGTCCTCCAACGTTAAATCATATCGGACGATGAATGAAATGATGCTCAAATGAGTGTGGGGTCCATGGAGCTTAGAATTACCCGACATTCGTCTATGAAGATAAGGAAAAACCCCGGAAAATCCATATCCACGTAATTCACCCTAAGCGAGATTCGAACTCGGGACCTCTTGAACGTGAGGCAGACACGCTACCATCTATGCTACCGAGGGGGGGGGCAAAGTTACTTAGGAGGGGGTTTTCTTATCCTGAACAGATGAATGTCTGGTAACTGTAACCTCTATGGACCCTGGGCTCATCTGAGCGGCACTTCACACGTTTCTTTCATCCTCCAATATGACCTAACGTTGGAGGACTTAACTTAAAAGGCAATGTCCTCCAACTCCCACTAATTTTCACATGCACGAAGCTTTAGTTACTTTTGCACAAATGTCTAACTATCCTTAGTTTATATACAATTTGTTTTCACTTTTACTAATGACAAATGCTAATCAACATAAATGAATATCTTGTCTTTAAAAAGTGGAGGACACATTTATTTCAGTTCTTCTTTCGTTTATTTATTGATAAATAAATACTAATCTACATATAGTGATCAGCTGGTCTGTGGTTCAGTTCTCACCTCCAATGTCCAGCCATGAATTGCGGCAACGTTGCCTGTGGACAGAACGTCCAGGGTCATGTTGTTGCTCAGGACCTATTCATTATCCGTGGGCTGCACCGCGGGGTTGCGCAGGGGGCACCGTTTAAAATTCCATTCGCCGAGAAATGACCCCCTCCTCCTCTCCACAACAGGTACCTGATTCGTATTATTCATATAACTATAATTTTTCACATCATTTCTTTTGTACTTTTGTATTTTTTTGGGCGCGCTGCCCTATTGTGTGCAGAGTGCTGATGCGGCGACAGACTCTTCTTGTCTCCAGAAGCCTATCTGTGACCCGCCATTCAGGATCATGAGGCCTGAAAATGGGATGTGTCTGCAGTGACGCAGCATCCCAGTTTCTCACTCTTTCTTGCGTTTTACTATCCTGAAATGAAGTTCGCGTACAGAAAGGTTACAAAATTAATAACTGTTTTATGTGGAATTGCCTACACCTTTATGTAGTATTTCACGGTTTATTTATTTTTGGCACATCTACCGCTTAGGTCTCTAAAATAAGTGTTGCATCCTATCGTATATACAGTTTCAGATTCCATAGAATAAAAAGGAGCATTTTAGAAATATTCCCTGTATAATTTGTGTATGCATGAATTAATAAGAAATAAACAAATAAAAAGCCTTGAATAAATTTCATATTTCATATCTAAGCAACACAGGGATGGAGGATTAAGAGAAAGTTACTTTTTGATTTTTGAATTACATATACATATTTTATAAATATCCACGAATAATTTTCACTAAATATTTCTCATAATAATTTATTTCTGAAAGGCCAGCAGCATATTTACAGGCCGCCTCGGTAAATGGTGGTAGCATGTCTGCCTGCCGTTCAAGAGGTCCCGAGTTCGAAACTCGGTTAGGGTGAGTTACCTCGATAAGGCTTTTACCGGGGTTTTCCCTTATCCTTTAAGATGAATGTCGGGTATCTCTAAGCTCCAAGGACCCTATACTCATCTGAGCATCATTTCACCCAATTGATTCATCGTCCGATATGACTTAACGTTGTAGGACGTAAATTACAACAACAAAAACCATTTAAACTACCACTGCATGACCTTTTAACCTCACTGAACCGTTTCTGTATCTTTTGTTTTTTCTCATTTTCACACCATTTTCACAGGTAGCATGCCTGCCTCAAGTTCAAGAGGTCCCGAGTTGGAATCTCGGTCAGTGTGTGTTACCCGATAACGTTTTTTCCGGGATTCTCCCTTATCCTTTAAGATGAATGTCGGGCATCTCTATGCTCCATGGACCCCAGACTCATTTGAGCATCATTTCATCTAATTCATTCATCGTCCGATATAGCTTAACGTTGGAGGATTTAAATTACAAAAAAAAGCATTTAAACCAACAGTGCATGACCTTTTGACCTCACTGAACCATTTCTGTACTTTTTTGTCGCTTTAAAAGCTTTGCGCACGAACTTTGCTCCTTTCCTCCTTCTTCTGAATTGTATATAAAATGTATGCATATTCTAAAATATGCTTTCGAAGGATATAAGGATACACTTTGTGATTACTCTGTTCCTTAGCCCACAAAAATTAATTTATATTGAAGGACAAAGAACTTTTAACTCAAAAACTTCACAAAGTTCAGCGTTTCCTTCTCCACAACTCGCATCCCCAAATTTAGTTAAATCCTCACATTATTACAAATTTATAAAATTCTACAAAATGTCACTAACGCACTTCTTTAATACGTGTGAAAATGTAACCTCGGTTTACAATATATACATACATTCCTTCGTCAATTAAAAATATTTAACTGTATTATCTCAGCAAATATTTTAGCTACAGATTTGCATTTTTGCAAAATAATTTCCGTTTTTGTCTTTTTTATAATCTTAACTGTGCCAGTTTTTAAGTAAGTAACTTTAAAATTGGAAAGGGTTATAAATTTCCATCACTGTGTACCTTACGAGCTTATAATATCGTAACCTGGAAATTTCCAGGTAAGCTTCCACAACCCAAATAACCACTTGAAAGTATAAATTCTCACTAAACCTTATTAGTTCTAAACTGATTCTAATATTATTTTTAAATTAAAATATGTGTACGACTGAAACAGTTATTCAGAACATTTTGTAAATAGTCAGTGCAGTCTTCTGCATTTGTAATGAGTTTAGTATAATTGGGAAAACCAAGATGGCAACCAACAATTACTAATGAAGAATGTGAAACTGATAAAATACATAAATAACTTCAAAGGAAGTTTTCTGTGGCACAACTCATCTCAAATATTTTGTGTGAAATGTTTAATTCCTGTGAGTGAATAATCCTATATTTCGATGCAATTAATGTACGGACGGGATGCGGCACTGCGATCACTCTTGCTCAGTTGTACCTATACCCAAGTGCGGCATCCCCGGGAGGAAGGATGAGGTGAGAGGAGAAAAGGGCGGTCGTCCCAAGGAGCTACGACAGTGCACAAGGAATGGTAACTACATTTTACCAGTTAGAAACTCCCCGGTAGGCCAGCACAACCGGCAGCTCAGCAGAAACGGCCTCACCAACCCGGGCTCAGGGACCGGAGATCATCCGACCGGAAGAGGAAGTTTAACCAGAGCATATCATCCTTGCAGCTCCGAGACACCCGCCAACGCTTCTACCCTAAAAGAGACCGACAGATGAGAAATGATGTGAAATAATCATGGAGATAACATGGAGGGACAAGAAATTTGGGGGATGCAATTAGCCTATCCAGCATTCGCCTGGTGATCCGGGAAAACTCCCCAAAAAAACATGGTAAGTCGACTACGGGAATCGAACTCTGGAATCCCGAATGCGGGCAACAGACGAAACCGAGTAAGCCATAAATTTTATGGAATTTAATCGAGAATAAAGAGGGCGCCGGGGTAGCGCGGTGGTTTCGTTCGCGGCTCCCGTTCTAAGGGTCCCGAGTTCGATTCCCGGCTCTGGGGTTGGCGATTTTAAGTCGGCCCTATCCACGCCTTCACCTCTGTCTAGCACACGTGAAGTATCCCCTATGCCCAACGTGGTTCGGAGTCCACGGTAAAAACTGTAGGTCCTCTCACCTCACCGCCATCTTCACTATCACCCTATCATCGGAGGTAATGGACACCGCCCTCTGGGTGCCTCCACCTGAGAAATGGGTCCGGTCATCGCTTGGTGGGGTGAGGTTACCCCGAAGGCCAAGGTTGCCATGTGGGGAGCGTTAGTAACTAACTAACTAACTAACTCGAGAATAAAGATTCTACGGTACCGGTAACAAGTACATTACAGCATGGGTATCTAAATGGTTTTTCAACAAGAGTGCCCTATCTTTGAACTTAAATAAAACACGTTCTATGAATGATAGAAGTTTATTTATTTCTTTATTTTGGAACATAATTAATGTCATTACGTGTGGAAGAGAACATCAGTTAAGCGACAGCGGCGACTTTGTTGCGTGTACGGTTGACGCAATTTTCAATGACAGAAAAACGTATATGAGGTGTATCTTCCCGAATAACGCGTGATCTTATTCAACGCATCATTTACTGTTTTCTGGCTTGTTGGCATAAACTCGAGATTTAACATAACCCCACAAGAAGTAATCCAACGGGTTAAATCACATGATCTCGGGGGCCAGTTAGCATAACCACCACAGGAAATGATGAAACCTCTGAACTTCTCCTACAAAGGATTGATCGTTTTGAGAGCAGTATGATATGTGGCACCATCTTGCTGGAACAATATGTTTCTGAGATTCATACCATCCAACTGAGGCCTAAAATAGTTCCTTATAACATCCAGGTATAACGTAATGCACGGAAGGTTTGGCGAACAGATGATCCATTTTGATAATAAATTTTCACAATTTCTACGCGTTGCTGAATGCTGTAACCTTCCATGGCTATTTGTCAATTACAGCTGTAACCACATGAAGTAGATGACATTTGTAACTCAATAAAAAGGCAGCTATCACCTTTTAGAAATAGGATATTCTTGTTGAAACACTATTTTATGATTAGAAACGTGTAGATGCCTGTAAACAGCATAATAAGAAAATATCGGCCATCGATCTGAAATAAAAATTTGCACTAATGTCCAGCAAGAATGTATGGTAAATATATTTAATCAAAACTTTTCCTTTACAATGACAGTTTTTCTCTGTCGCGGCTTCTCTTAAAAACTGTCCTAATAATTCTTATTTAAATGTCACTTTTTCAAAAATTATAATAGCTTGAAGCATAATGGAGGGAACAAAATGCTGTAATTAGTGTGTGTGTGTGTGTGTGTGTGTGTGTGTGTGTGTGTGTGTGTGTGAGTGTGTGTGTGTGTGTGTGTGTGTGTGTGTCTGTTTGTGTTTGTTATTGTGATTTTCATCCATTTATATGCCGCTTATAACCTCTCGGCCCTGCGTCGTGGCATAGCGGGCTAGAGTGTGTGCTTTGGTTCACTGCGTCGGGAGTGCACCCGGAATCGATGCCACCCCTGGGAATGTGGATTTTAAGTCTCGGGTATAGGACAGGTGCCCACTCAACCTCATGAAGAAACTGAGGAACTGCGTTAGGTAGCGAACCGTGATCTAGAAAGCCAAATTTTCGGCTGGGGGTGCCCAGATGCTGAGCACATTACCTCCCACTATTGATTGGATGATCACCCCTCTGCCTTGCGTATGTGAGCGTGAGGCCGGCAGTCAGGTTGGCAGGCTCAGACCCACTTTGGGCTATTACGCCATGGGTTACGTTTGAAATTCTTGAGTAATATTGCCACTTTTTGCCCTTAGAACAAAAATATTTGCCAAGCCGTCCTCCGTAGTTTATCGGTAACATGATAGCTTTTCCTTATCGAGGCCATGGGTTCAAATCTGGCGGAAGTCAATGGATATTTTTCTATAATAAAAGTCCTTAGTTTGATGGTGCTAAACAAGATAAAAGAAAGTGATGACATACCAGAAAGCTGGAAAATAAGCATGATTGTGCCTATTTATAAAGGGAAGGGAGGTGCAAATAAACCAGAAAACTACAGGGGAATAAGTCTGCTATCTATATTAGGAAAAATATACACAGAAATATTAGCAGAAAGGCTAAGAATATGGGTAGAACATGAAAGGAAGCTGTCGGCATTTCAAGCAGGTTTCAGGAAAGGAAAACGGACAATAGATAATCTGTTCGTAATAAAGACTATATATAGACAAATACCTCAGGAAGAAGAGAGGAAGGGTATATAAGTTCTTTGCGGATTTTGAGAAAGCTTTTGATACGATAAACAGAAAAGCTTTAGTTTGGAAATTGAGGATGAAAGGTGTAAGTAGAAAATGTATAAAGTAGAAAAATCTATGAAGGGGTGGGAAAAAATATAATTACAGAGATGACAGAACAAAAATAGGCCTAAGACAAGGATGAAAAATGAGTGCAATTTTATTGAACTTATTTACAGATGAGATAATAGACAAGGTTACAGAAGAAATTCAGCACTGTCCGATAGTAGCAAACAAAGAAATACCTGGACTGCTATATGCTAATGACCTAATGGTAGGATCTATAATGGTAGTAGGATTGCAGAAAGCAATAAATGAAATTCAGAAATTTTATGAAGAGTGGGGAATAAAAATAAACATAAATAAGTCGAAAGTTATGGTCTTCAAGAAAGGAATTAAACTGAAAAAAGATGGAAAGTGGGTACTAAATGGCAAAAGGGTAGGAGTGGTCAATGAATTTGAGTACTTAGGAATAAGGTTGAATAACAATGGAAAGTGGGGAGCACACAGGAGAAAAACTGAAGCAAAAGGAAGGGCGGCAATGAATGGAATAAGAATATGCAAATATAAGCTAGAAATGACAACCAAGTGGTTAGAAAGAATGTATGAAGCACTAGTAGGGTCCAAAATACTGTATGCAGTGGAGATCTGGGAGGGGAGGCACAGAGGTAAGCAAACGGTGGACCAAAACTACAGAAGGTTCAGTAAAGAGCTAGTCGGCTTACCAAGATCAGCACCTAGGGAAGTTGCTTTAGTAGAATTAGAAAATACAAGAAGAAATGGAATAATAATGGAAAGAATAATAACATTTTGGTATAGGTGTTTGGACAAAGAAGAAGGAGAAATTATGAAATTATGCATGAAACAGCAAAAAAGATTAGAGAGCTCAAATAGTTGGTGGGCAGAGATAGGGGGAATTATGGAAAAAATAGTAATGGGAGATATATGGAGATTAGAGGAAAGGAAAACAAGCGATGTGGGTAAAATGCTAAAATGCAGAATAGAAGATATAGAAAGACAGGAAATATGGGGAAGTCTAGAAAATATGAAATCATTATAATTTTACAAGCAAATAAAAAGAAACTGGGGACGAGAAGCATATGTAGATTACTGCAATAGGCAACAGAGAGAAGGGTTAGCTTGGATGATAACAGGAATAATATTTCTAAGAGGGATAAGAGATAGGCAGAAGGGAATTTGTGAATTGTGTGGGGGAAAAGAAAGCATAGAACAAAGTGTAACAGAATGCGAGGAGGTTGCAATGTGGAGAAAAAAGGTTTGGGAAGAAGAATGGGAGAAAGTAGAGAAGAGGATAGTAGCTATAAAAATGTTAACGGGCAGGGAGGAAAAGAAGGTAAGAAGTATAAGTGAGTTCTTCCAGAAAGTAAAAGAAAAATGGGTCAGAAATGTAAAGAATATAAGAGAGGAAGGTGAGGGAAAGAATGGGACTAATTAAGTAACAAGGAGGCATGGAGGTTAAGAACTACCTGGCAGAGCAGAAGACCAGGGTGTCATGTAAGCTAAGGTACAAACAAGGTAAATACAAATAAATGTAGCCAAAACTTGTAAATTGTAAAGTTTTGGAATGTGCACAATAAAGATATATCATATAAAAAGAGATAGAACTAATAGTTCGGTGTCGTAGAATGACGGTACCAAAAAGATGCTCAAGTCCGATAAAGAAACCTATGAGCAAAATTAAGCGTGCTTTTATTCCAAGCTGAGAAGCATTGCAGTTAAAGAGCGTCTGTAAATAAAAATTGAATTTTCATCACCAATGACCTTCGCCCTTTACAGTTACGTAAATCCTTGGAAATTTTATATACAGGTATATATAAAATTCACTCACACATTCAGACGGAAATATTAAGGAACAATCAACTTACATACAACGTCTTTTAAAAATAATTCCTGGCTGAAGGGTATAAACAATAACGGTTGACTGAGACACAGAATTCCATTCAAGGATCACCTTATAACCACAAAAGGGCATCCAGTAATGGCTTCTTCATTTTCATCATAAATTCAGTAAATCACCAAAGAATGGTTTACGGCTTGACGGTGCCATCAAATGTTTTATTTAACAAGTTCTGTGTAGACCGACCCTCCCAGTCAGCTTACTCTGCAGGTATTAGACATATCTGTTGCTTTCTCCATTAAATACATAGCGACAACAGCGTACTGGGTTTACTGTAATATTTATAAACATGGCCTAAACGGTAAAAGGAATTGGAAGAAGTGTTCCAACACGATCTCTAAAAGGCTGCGGCCATTTGAGAAGAATTTGTTTGGTTTCCGACAGCAAGACATAATGGAGATGTACACTGCAGGCGATTTGCCCCATTTACATAAACAGGGTACACATAAATAAAGCAGTTCAACTCAATTGCCTCTCTGAGGAACGAAGTACGTGTAGGTACTCTAAAAATAAGTTTAACTGTTTACAGTTAAGGAGAACCGGCGTTAAGTTTTTAATGTTTCAAGTTTATAGATGTGCTCCTTTAATGTTTGATTCTGCCTCATGTATTGTCAGAAAAATGTATACCAAATAGGAACTTAATCGGACTGTCTTTGTTGAAATAACCGAAGAATAAGGTTAGTGTGCAATTAGGCAGCCCAGGCATGACACTGAAGCATACGATTTGGTGCAAAAGGTGCTAAGGACGGAAA